>JAGFZM010002214.1:31773-72228 GCA_017657215.1 Limnothrissa miodon
CAAAAAAAAAATTAAAAAATAAAAAATAATCATTTTTTAACTCAGTGGTGGCTAAGCTCCTTTGTTGTTTTGAATCCATCCAGACCCCCTCAAGAGAGGGTCATCGAGCACTGGTTAACTGGATCACTGCTTTAATGGTATGACAAAACACTTCCCTAAAATGAGACAATTGCTGCTGTTTAGCACATGGAGCAGTAGAGCCCAAAACTCACTCCTGCCCCACCATCAGATGTGAGTAAGTTTATGAATAATTCTTGACCTCACAGACGGCCAATCATCAGCGCTGTGATCCCTCTGAGCGCTACAACCTGTGAGCCAGCATGCGGAGACCAGGGCTGAGGAATGGATGGCCGTCAGCACAGGATTGAAAGTGACCCAGATTGGTTTCCAACTACGACAGAACAAAAAGCACTCCATGCAAAAGGTCACGTATAGAAAAGCGTTTCCGAACATGAATCACGTTGGAGTTTTCAATCTGAGTGGAGCTGAGCACCAAATTAGGCCTTCTTGTGTGAACCCTAATGGGCCAATTCAGTGGTGAGTCTGAAAGACAAAGCCTTGCCCCTGGCCAACCCTTGCCACACACACACACACACACACAAACACAAAACACACACACACACACACACACACACACACTGTGACACAAAGAGTGTGACTTGAAAAGAGAATGCTTGCAACAAAAATAGCCACCATGCAGTTCCAACAAGTGGTCCACACAGAGCCAATCACAGGGAGCAGCCCAACAAAGGCATCCCCACAGGTGTGTTCTGGCACTCAGGGCTGGTGGAGGCTTTTGGACGTAGCTGATGGAGGTCCTAAAGATGGCCAGTTGCTGGCTGTGTAGTAGGGCTGGGTTTAAAAAATCGTTGAATTGACTTGTTGAATTAAATCGAATTGATTTACCTTTGAACAGGCCGATATCAAAAGCACTTAAATTAATCTTCTTAATATGTATATATATATTTTTATATATTTCCTCCGTAATACCATGTGACTCTTCTAGCGCGTCACTTAAAAATAAGTTACCCAACCACCCTCGGCTGGTGTTGGAGGCTCCAACTGGCTGCAGCACAGCTGTGTACTCGTAGCCGCATGAGGAGATCTCACAGCTGGCGTCTGCACCATCACCACCACCACCACCACCGGGGGCCTCTGCCATGCACACACTCACTCTCACGGGCACTTCACCCCCTCTAACCAAAGTGTGACAGATCCACTGGCAAACACTCGACTTGCATTGATGCTGCCTGTGAGCCGAAGCATTTCAGCGCGGCCAAGTCTATAGTGAAAGCTCCTTCCTGTACAGTCAGTCCATCTATCATGTTACATCCACAGATGGTCTTGTTTGTGTTACCCAAAGGATGCTTCTCTGGTTTCACAGTGAAGACATGCCAACCACATTATTGACCACCCATCCACAGAAACACAGATACTTACACTATATCCATCCATGTATCTATTCATAGAAGAGACATTCTGTCTTTTGTTTTGCAGTAGATGCAGTAACCTTCGTAACAAAGCGAATGGAAACAGTGGCTCCGAATGTGTTCTCTGCATCTCAAAGGAAACCATATGAATGGCAGGAAGGAAAGGCCTTGCAGTGCCATAAAATAGATAGATCTGTTTCAGTCTTAATGGGACTATGTGACAGTCTCCAGCTTCCCACTTGTCATACAATGGCCTCAGACCTCTTCCACATTAAAACCCGTACATGTGGTGTGGAACAATGCTTCAGCAGCATGGAAGAATGGGTGCAAGCACGTTGTGTGTCAGGACAAGAGTCCTGAGTTGTCGACAGCTCCAGAGGAAGCTCAAGCAGAGGGACAGAGTCTACTGTATCATCAGGGACGAGACAGGAAATGAGTCCAACACTATTCAGCACACCTGCTGCGCAAATCAGCAGCTGTTGAGCTTATCAAATATGCTTTTCTAAGCACCATTAGCGCTGGGCAGTCTTGGCTAAGGAAACAGGCATTCAGCAAAGCCTCAGTCCCTCAAGACTGTAGTTATCTAGCTACCACTTAAAGGTACAGTCAGTGATTTTACATGGTTTGTAAACATTCAAATCACATTAAAATAATATCTCCTCGTGACCTGCTAGTTTACCCTTCTCCTGCGTGACTGTAAAACAAACCCAATCACTTTATGATACACAGGCTCTGAAAACTTAACAATTTCAGTCACACTAAGGCTTAGGCTACTTATCTAACTAATTCATAAAAAATAAACCTGGCTCAGCTGAAAACAGCCTATCAATCAATAATGACACAAACACACTGATTGGCTTGAGTCAATTGGATAAGTCAATGACCCAGCAGATTTTTCATTCACTTTCTTAATGGCACAAAGCACTGTAATTAGGCTCTCATATAGAGCTATAGCTGAGCTAAAGAGAGAGAAACAGACATGTACTTTACACTTTACATGTTTTATACTAAAACTGTTCAATATGGCAATGTAGAAACAATTCCAGTGTTAAACTCTGCACATTTAGGACAACAGCTGGTAACTTGGCAAACACACACACACACACACACACTAGACTCTCTCCAAACTGGTGCTGTTCACACACACACACTAAAACCAATCATTCACTCAGACTCGTTTTCCTGTTACTGATGGGCAAATACGCATGAGGTCACAGATAGTTTCCTCTCTCGGTTGGTCTCCACTGAAAGAACTCTCAACTAAAGACATCAAACAGCAGCTCGTGTTTGTACAGTACCAGTGCACAGCACATTTAGTAAACATGTCACTGTGGCTGTTTTTCCACAAAGCTGTAAGTTGCTTTCTTTTCTTTTAAGTTACAATCTGGCCAACCATGCAAGCATGGGCATAACAATGCATCTGTATTGAGGGAAAAAAAATATATACAGTAAAAAAATAATTGTGACAATTGATCTCAGCAATAACAACATATATGACATCATCCTTTAGAAAATATATTTCTTGATTAAATATTTCATTACTGGGTCAGCCAGTATTTCAAAGCCATGCCCTAGAGTCAACCTGCTTACAAGAGGTCCTACCATTTAGATTCATTGTGCACCCCTCCTCTTTCTGTTGGGGCAACTAACAAGGGTTCCTGTCAAAGGGTGCTTCAATCACAATGACCACGTCCCCCACACAACCTCCCAACGCGTTCTTTGACTGTGATAGTGATGGTATGCAATCACACATGTAAGTTAAAATAAAAATTGGAGCAATTACATCAAAGTTTACAGTGAGGTTTTTCTAGAAATAAAGAAATTGGTGAAAAAAATAAATACGACACTGCGTCAGAAAGTTACCGCTGAAGCCTACCGCAGGTGCAATTTCTCCACGCGCCGAATGAAGTGATAAAAGAACTGGAACCTGTTACTGTGCGTCTTGCACGGGAGAACATTTCATCTTTCGACAATGAGACCGAGAGTGACTGTAATACTACAGATCAACAAATGTAAATCGATTCCAATAAACACTGAGCAGGAACTTACATTCTTTTGTCCGAAGGCTCCAACTGGCGATGCAGGGCGAGAGAGAATCCAAAAAGGCTACCAGGCTCCCCATCCTTCCTCAGGATATTTTGAGTATCTAAATTGAAGGCTCCAATACAGATCCATTGTAAAATAAAGGAAATCCATACATGACTTTCCCAACATCTTCCACAAAAACCCATCGCGCTGAGATCGCGTTAATCCAGCCGTTGCGTTCGTCAAGCGTCCTCCCAAGGTGCACACAAGTAATCTAATGCTGGTGGTCAGTGCACTGAAGGCGCCGAAGTTTGTGCCTCTCACAGCTCCTCCTCTCTCGTACCACACACACCATACGTCATTATATGATGTTGTAGTTGGGAAAAATATCTAACCACCTGCCGAAAGAAGTGAGTGACGATGATAACATAAACGGCATCTATTTGTACAATAATGAATCAACGAGCACATGGCAGGCTACATGTGCAGGAAAAAGGCTATGTACGTCGGGAAAAAATAAAGCAAAACATGACATTGATTTTATTCCCATTTTAGAAAGCACGTGCATGACTCATTCCATGTCACTGATCTTAAGCCAAAGTAAGAATGCTCTGAGGTCAAACACATCAACAACCCATGTTAAAATTCGGAAGCCAAGAGCATTCTCGTGACACAGAAGGGGGAGAGAAGGTGATGTATTCAATGGATATCTAACTTATAATAGTGGGCATATTGTCCTCTCAATACAATGCCGCGATTGGAACTCTGATGGCCAGCAAGTCAACTGTGAAGCCAGTAGGGCTGGACAAATGAGCCTCCCAAATCTGAGCGGACAAAGAGAGGGCTAGGACAGGCACGTTTGCATGCCTCATTCCATTGTATCGTTAAGCTGCACACTGCATAGTTTAGGCTGCGAGTCTCCACTCCCAGAGCAGAGAAGAAGCGCCGGCCCAACACAAAGTCTGCAGTGATGGCTGGCACAAGAAAATAACTTTTCATCAAGAGGAAAATCCTCATCACAAATAGCTACAAAAAAAAAACGGTAGCCTTCCCACAGAGAGGGTGGAGACGTTCCAACTCCTTTGCACATCCTCAGAGAGGAAGAGAGCAGTCCGTGTTGCCAGGAATGCCTTGCTATCATCCCAAAACACACCAGGACTTCAAAACAGTCTCATGACTCACATTCTCTCTAAGGACAAGGGCAACAGAACGAGAGTGCGGGGAAAGAGAAAGGCAGAGAGAATATGAGAGAGAGGCATCTCTTTAACTCTTCAAATGCAGCAAGACTGCATGTCTTAGAGCAGGGGTCTTCAACCGGGGGTCCGCGACCCCTAGGGGGTCCGCGGAGGTACTGCAGGGGGTCCGCGAAAATATTAAGTATTTTTTTTTCTCTTCCAAAAAAATAAAATTTGTCATAGTTAACATAATGTTCAAAAGTAAATTGCTTCATATTCGTTTTTAAATAACACATTGTAGGCTACCCATGAATCATGCATGTGATCATGTGATCCCTGCGTAACATTTTGCTAACCTATGCCAAAACACATTAGCATTCATAAATGTACAAATACAGGTCACCACTTCAGCCTGAGCCTGATGTGACATTGCCTTGCAAATTCCATCAGTTCTAGAATAGAGAAGCTCTGTTCCACTCACCAGGTTCAGTGCTCTCACTAAGAAAATGTGACCTTTGTGATTTTTTTTTTAATTTGAGTTGGATCATCGCGATTAAAGAACACTTCCCCCCGTGCGTTTTAGTTGAATAGCTTCGTATTCAGCAAACTCATCCTGGAGATAAATTACGTTTGATTCGTCTGTTCAGTGTCGGGACTGATGGACCCTGAACTTTGCGGGTTATTTGTTCTGTGTGATGTTTTGCTTTGCTTTGCTTTGCTTTGCGCTTCAAGGCGTTCTGCGCGAATTCATTCATCCAACGTTCCATCACAAAATAACGATAACGATAATCCCATGTGTTTCCTTCTGAAAGACGAAATTATATTTACACAAGAGGTAGAGACTATCTGTCTGTATCAGTTTGAGCTAATGAATCTTTGCCTGAATTTAGCTGAATATATCCAGCTAGTTAACCCTTGTGACATTCATTCTTTTATAGGGCGAATTTATGCAACTATGTAAAACGAGTTGTTACCCCCCTGTTAATAATAACACCTGTTTAGAATGTGTGAGTTCGTGTGTGTGCTCGCGTGCGTGCATGTAGGCACTCATAACTGACGGTCCAAATGACGGCAGGATTTGAGGTGGGCCAGGTGTGTATGGAGTAAGATAGCTGTCAAAACGTTTTTCTCAACAAGTAATGCCTGTGAATGCAGGGTGCTTGCGCAAGTCTTGAAAGTCTTAATAAGTATGGAATTTTAAAACACTGTTTTCCAGACCTTGAAAAGTCTTGAATTTTGTGTGAAAGTCTTAATAAAGTGTGGAAACAAAATGTATGGTAGAATTTTACAGTATGTTCAAAGGCATTGTGAAATGAGAAATAGGAAGGTACACTTCCTGGTCACTTACATTTCAAATTAACACAATTGGTACAGTCTCAACCAATGAAGTAGGCTGCATACAAGTGCAGGCTTGCATACAAGTATACAAGTATATAAAGTCAAGGTCTTGGGGGGCGAGTTACAGTAAGTTGTAAAAAAGTCTGGAAAATGTTTGGAATTTTAATTTGGAAGAAGAGCAAGCACCCTGGAATGGGGCAATGACGTATTTTGACAGTTGAGTAACGTGTGCAAAGTCATATCCATAATATTGAGAGGCGTATTGAAATTTTGATTTCGTACTTGTAATTTTTGAATTTGTATATTTTATGCATGATTGAACTCATTTGAGAACTCACAAATGTTTATTTTATGCACAACTAAATACGCAAGTGTATCAAATATATGGACACAAATATTTTGACAGCAATCTTACTCCATAGGTGTGGGGGTCCGTGCTCAGTCTTTCTCACAGCCAAGGGGTCCTTGAGCTGAAAAAGGTTGAAGACCCCTGTCTTAGAGTATCTCTCTCTGTACCCCCTGACCGCTGCCTTATCTTCCCCCGTGGAGGGCACTCATGTGAATACCACTCTTGTTGGTCAGAGTGCTGACTCAAATATGTGGGCACAGCTTTTCACTTGCAGGGACAAAGCCTTGAATACAGGCTCTTCTGCATGGAGGAGAGAGGAAGAGGGGGTCTAATTGAGGATGAGAGAATTTCAGTCCTGAAGGATGACTGCATGCACGGACCCATGTGGCCCGTCATCTTTTTCAGCAAGGGTGCAGAATGATGTCCATTGTAATGCATGAATTCTTTGGGCAGTGAGTCAGAAAAAAAAACAATAAAACATGCTGGCCCCAAAGCAAGCCAGAAAAGATGTGAGGATTGAGAATCAGACTGTGGACTTCTGGGCTCACTAATAAAACAATTCTTAGTTAGCGCTCTGAAAGATAAAAGGAGCTCAGTTAAATAAAGTGTCCCAAAGGAGTGCCATGTGTCTCCATCTGTCTGTAATGACCTCTACTGTGACTGAAGGCCTGCATGCAGGACTCTTAACTGCCTCAGTCATTTTAGTGGGCTGGAGATACACTTCCCTTCAGGAGGGCTTTGTATGAGCCAGTTCCTCTCAGGCCACAACAGATGTGCCAGTCAATGAAGGGGAGTCACATCTATTGATGAAGACTTTGTTTGCATGATACTGAGACCTCCCATTGGTTCTCCAGCCTGTTTGGAGTCACCAAGGCCACCCAGCATAAGAGGAAATGGGTGGTAAGTTTAAACATTCATTGGTCTGATAAAAATTAACCTGATAAGAATCTGTTTGGTAGGAGCTGGGCACCTTGACCTAACTGTAAAGATATATGGTTATTTTTGGTAGAAGCTTTTTTGAAGAGGTGCACATAAGGGTTACACAAGCCTGTTGCACATGACATGACATATACACCTCATTCATGTTTCTGACTGGTGCAATTGTCATTTGGTTCTCTAATATCTGCATCCCAGGGCTTGTGCCAACAACCAAAATCTTCATCCAGAAACCCTGTGACAGCCATTTGTAAATGATGTACTGTAGTGCTGATCATTATCGAAGACCAATGTTTGTTGTAATGTTGTAATCATTCGTTGTTTGTTGATGCAAACATCAAATAATTCTTTATGAGCCAAAATAACATATATTTTAATAACATAATGTTGTATGTTATTTTGATTCAGCTGAGCTCAATGAAAGCAATGCCTGAATGACTGGAACTGCATTAAAGGTAGTTTAATGACCTATTCTAGTCTGAGCTCAGTGTTGTAACAATGTAACCATTGTGAGGCCATCCAGACCCTGTCTGCCCCTCATCACTGAGAACTCGGAGAGAGCTCTGGTGCACAAAGACCTATAGATCACAGTGGTTATGATCCTAAAATAGAGAAACACTGAGCATCTATGCTGCAAATGCTTGGTTTGTGGTAGTTTAAACTAAGGCTGACAAACTTGCTGTTCATTAACTGGCAGCTGGGCTGAAGTGAAATGTGGAAGCAAAGATGACTTTCTGAAGTAACTGATACTTGACACATGTAAGGTGATTTGGATAAAAGTGTCCCCGGATGTATTTATGTTTTAAATTAAAAAAAACTACCAGAGGAGGTGAACACTGTGGATACCAGAGGAAGTTCATTCATTTGTTTACTTTCCAGTGGAAATAAAAGCTGTTTCATCTCGTGAAGAAAGTAATGAAAAGAACTTAGGCTAATCAGTCAGAATTAGTTCTCAGTGTGTTCTCGGAGTCAGGGAAAGTAAAGCAGCTTAGCTAGCAAAGCCATCCTGAGCTTATTGCTCCTGCATGCTTTTACTTATTTGTGATCTTAATTCTCTGGGCGTTCTCTCACTTCATAGCACACCAATGGCTCAATAGCATCAATTAGGCTCTGCTAGAGCCTAGAGGTGCAGGCAAAGATCCGTGAATACTGACTCAGCTTTCACCCTCTCTGGTTGAGGTATAGCTGCATGATGGATGATCATATCTGCTGTATGTTCTGCCAACATTTCCTGTGGACATATTTCCCACCCACACTCTCTCTTCTGCATTTTCTCAAGACCATTATAACATCCATCCAATGATTAGCAATGCACCCAATACAGTACCGTACCTCTCCATTTATTATGCATTTAGCAGATGCTTTTATCCAAAGCAACTAACTAACAGAGAAATTAAATTAAAGCTACAACATGTTTAAACTTAACTAAGATTGAGATTCCTGGTGTATCACATGAAAATTTACAATTTTCAGGTCAATTTGATTAAATTTTATTGATTTAGCACCTTTAGTCTTGTGTTACTTCACTTAAAAAGACAGAGAGGGTAACCCTGGGGAACATCTGCCACATCATGCATCCTCATGGCTGTCAACATGCTGACACAAATAGCCTATTAATAACAATATGTTTAGACAGGATGAGGTTATACATCAACTCCACAATGGATCTGTAATTTGGTAATGACCTAATCTTTTAGCAGTCTTATTGAAATGATGTGTAACATGATTTTCACAAGCCTTCAACCACTGCGTGCATTCACACAGACAATAGGTGACCGAATAAAAGTTATGCAGCTCCAGATGGAATAACTTTAGAAATGATTGCAGAGTAACTGTGCATTGTGATCCCTGATCAGCTGGTTGAGAAGATAAATTTCAGTTTAAGTTTCAGTTTGGGTAGACGGGAAAATGATGCATACTGCATGGGCATGATGAAATAATTTCATCCATTCATAAATGAGTAAAATGAGGTTAGCTAACGTTTAGATGAAAAACAGCTATCACTTAATGAGCTGGGTGAGCAAAATAAAACTGAAAGTGAGTTTCTGTGTCCCAGTCGGTTAGTGCTGTCAACCAGTTGGCTATTCTGTCTATGGTGCGCCAAATTTTGTCCTTCTTTTACCTACTCAGCGTCCTACAGGACAAACTCAGCGATCTACAGGACAAACTCAGCGTCCTACAGGACAAACTCAGCGTCCTACAGGACAAACTCAGTGATCTACAGGACAAACTGATGCCTTTGAGCACTTCAGACAAATCAGAAGCACTTTCAGATCTAAGAGCATTACTGCCGGTTTTCTGCTCTTATGCAGTACAAGTTGGAAGAATCTTATTAGACGTTCATAACAACCTGAGGGTAAATTTTCTTCCTCCCCCTCAGCCTTTATGTTTGTGTGGTGCACACCCTGGGTGGCTTGGTAACATGAGTGGAAAGAAAGAGGGGGGGGGGGGACCTGAGAGAACCGGACAATGGAGGGACACAGGTGGATCCCCACAGGTGAGCTGGCCTTTCACTCCATTTCACTCCCCTGATTGGACAATTTCATTGAGCGGAAGGAACACCTCCTCTGGAATGTCTCCAACAGAGGACTGATTTGTTTCCTGGGAATCAACAGCAGAAGATGGTTAACAAATGAGTAAAAATGCCAAGAAAGGATTTGTTTCTAAGCTAGCAAGAAAAGAGGAATTCAAGAACAACATCACACAAGTTGAATTCATTTCTGAGGTAAAGCAAAGATTGGTTACCTGGAGTCTCCAACATAAAAGGACAGAACCAACAGGAAACATGTTTAACAAAGGAAAAAGGCCAAGGACGTGTGTCAAATGTGTTTTCATGTCTCTGTTGGCTTAATATAGCAGCAAGAAAGACAACATTTTTGTTCAGATAAAAAAATGATGTTATAAAGACAAACCAAAAACAATAAAATTCACCACAAAAATGTGTTAATAGTATTATGTTCCAGACAGTGGTATGAAATATGATTTATAAGGCTCGCTATCTGAATGGTTCTTTAAGGTTCCACTTAGTTTTTTATCGTTCCACTAAAAGTCCCTGTAACGGCCCCACTAACATTCAATACATTAACAGGTATATTGGGCTTTAGAAAATGATCCTGTGTTAAATTTGTGATCTTATTGTCGCTTGTGATCTTATTGTCGCTATTTGTTTTTATCGCCCAGATTTTCTGCTGGAAAGAAAATGGCGGCCCAATGCTATTTGACAATATTGTAAAGGTGTTACACAAGCTTCTGGCAAATCTGGAGTGATAGCCTTTTGTTTTTGATTTGTGAAATTTTTCATGGATTTTACCGGTTATTTAATCAGTTAAAAGATATGTGTTACAAGAGTTAGAGGCATTCCGTTGGCAGTGGGACACTTCAAAGGGCATGTGTCCAATCCATGTCGCACATGTAAAGTAATTCTTCTATTTAATTCTTCGTCTACATGCAGCACACCATTTCCTTTCTAAATATTGTTCATAACCTGTCATGATTTTTGGCAGAATGTGTACAAGTGTTTTGTCTATATACTTGTTTTGTGGGAGGAAAAAAACAGAAGCTCAAAACATGATTATAGTAAGAAGCAGGGAATGGATAAATGAAAATCTATGGAAAACTGATGTGCTTGCGGTATTGAAGTCTTATGAGGACATTATAAGTCAACAACTGGTTTTTGTCACCACTAGGAATTGAAAAGTGGAAAGTTCATAGCGTGCAAAGGTCCCTTTTGGGATAAGAGTGTGCAGAATTTTCCCTCATTTCTAAAACACATTTCCTGATCTATACAAACTCAGTCGATAGTCAATAGACGTTTTCCTCTGTGTGTAAACAAACTGGCAAAATGTTTAATCTCCTTAACCCTTGACCAATCACTGTTTATGCTGCGTCATGCAACTCACTATCCATTGCCGTACGTAGGTGCAGGAGACTGATGGGCTGTAGTAGCCAGAAGCCCTGTGAAGGTGCTCCCTGCAGCATGCTGTAGTTCTGCTGGGCTCTTTATGCACGGGCGCTTGTGTGTGTCTGGTAATGCTGGCTTGGCTCCTGCTGGGTCGCTGTGAGAGCACACTCCTGGAGAGGCTGCCATGACAGTTCAGGCTCCTTTGTGCTCGTGAGGCCTGCTGTAAATCTGCCTCGCTATCGCCTCTCAAAAGCCCCGCTTCCATTTATGACGGTGGGGGGGAGGGGGGGGGTGGGGGGTGGGTGGTTGCTACTCATAATCTGGGCGAACAATGAGGGTGGCGGACCTGGTAGGACCCTTTGCATTCCTTCTCAGCCAGCTCCAATCACCCAGCCAGACTGCCCATGCAAAGCATGCTGGGGGATTTCCCCCTGCCTTTCCTCTTCAGAGGACTTTTCCTATATTTGACCGGAAAATCCAGAAGAAGTATTAATCTATGGTATTGGGTTAATGTTAATCTCTCAAAACCAGTTTGGTCATATTGTCTTTTCTGTGACTTCCCCATTTTTGTCATTTCCTTACACAAAATGGGATTTGATTTGACACTGTGATATCCCAAAGCTACATTCACCTCAAAGAGTGACATGGCAAATACCAAATTCTGCAAACATTTTTGTTTATAATTCAAACATTTCCTGCGTAGAAGCAAACCTAAGCCAGTCACACGGCTTGATTATGGTTTCACAGCATTGGATAGGAAACCAAAATTAGGACACAATCACATTAATTATTATTTATGAAATACTAATTTTCTTACATAGACAATCCCCATTAATAGGGCTTATAAGGCTGGCATGAAGAAGTCCCTCTGCCATACTAGCATCCTGCATTTTCATAACTTATGAAAATGGCTTTTAAAATGTTCCTAATGAAGAACAGAGAAGGTTGAGCAATGAGCATCATAATGGGCCCTCTGTATGTGGGCCAGAGAGCTTATCAGTGCTTCTGTGCCTGGCCCACTGCCATGGCTTATGTACAGCTGAGAGACTGAGAGAGCAAGACGTGGTATCACAGTCTACAATCCTCCAGATAATTACCTCTTATGTAGTAATATGACACAACAGATACGCTTGGACGACATGATTACTTTCAGAACAGCTTTTTAGTGTCCAAGAAAATGGTGATGGTGTCAATGAAGCTAAGCTAAAATGTAACCAGAGTACTGTAGTAAGCCAAAAAAAAAAAAAGCCAGGGAAGTTAGAGTGAAACAGCACAAACAAGAGCAGCACTGCCTGAATTTTGAAGGGGGAAGGCATGCAAACATTAACTAATCATGTCCATGCTAATTTGTTACACCCTGCTTTGGGGTCAACTTGTTTGGCTAACCTGGTGGAATTTAGCCAAAGGCTTTGTGGCATGGAACCTGTTGCCAAGGCGATCAGTGACCGCAGCCACAACAAACCTTCCAGCAAGACATTTACCAGAGAGGCTCTCAGGGCAAACCACATGACACTTGCTATTTGCTGGTTTGTTTAAAAGTCACACCTATACCCATTGTGTTTGAACAGTTTGCTCAAGTTTGCTTAAGCCACAAGTTTTATGGTCAGGGTCAGAGAAAGAGAGCCAGGAGGGACTAGCAATGACACTGTATACTTTGCTCAGGTTCACAGGCCAGCGCCTCCTCTTACTCACCACTAGGCCCCCCCCCCCCTCCCCCCCCCTTTACAGGAGGAGTTTTTAGGGTCCGTGGGGGGGCAAGGGGGTGCTGAGACAAGACAGCAGGGTTCCTCACAGTTGATTATTGCCACAATAGGAGTTATCCTATCCCCCACTTTCCCTTTCGCCTCAAGGAATGAAACATTCCAGCGTTGTTCTGATGTTCTACAGCCAAGGTTGAGGGTCGCAATGTTGAATATTTATTTTCAACACTGCATGATAGTCTCTGGCATGGAATTCCATATGTGAAATATTTATAGACTTTGAGGTAGGTTATGGAAGAAATATTTGGTGCTGCTGTGCTATAGATTCCTGGAGGGAATGTTACTTACTGAAGGCATTTTTTTTCTATGTTTTACATGTGAAATTTCACATAGAGAGAGTTGGAACTGCTGCGCTTTGCTGAACGTAACACCATTTGGTGAAGGGTAGAAGGCTACAAAAAAGCACCATTACACTGAAAAACAAAATAAAAAATGTAAACAGGAAATACACCTTATTCAGCTTGTAAAAAAGTAGCCTTAGTTCAATTCGTATCATGTAATGATAGTTAAATTCAGTACCATACGTATATGGCACTGATGATGGGAACTG
Source organism: Limnothrissa miodon (assembly GCA_017657215.1). Classification (NCBI taxonomy): domain Eukaryota; kingdom Metazoa; phylum Chordata; class Actinopteri; order Clupeiformes; family Clupeidae; genus Limnothrissa; species Limnothrissa miodon. Next base: position 45,238 of record JAGFZM010002214.1, read on the forward strand.
CTCCAATCTCGTTGTACTTTGTGTATAATGTGTATAATTGTGTATAACTTTGTGACATTTCATTTCATTCATTTCATATTACAATAAGGAAATCTCAGGCAATTAATAAGGAATCAATTTGTCTTTTTGACTGCATTTTCTGGAATAAGATTCACTGAGAATAAGATTCATTCAAACCAAGAACAGTGTGTTTATTAGGTCTTTGTCCTTCTTTAAACTTGTTTAACGCTACACAGAGTACAGCTGTTAATATCTTATAATGTGAAGACAAAAGTAAACTAGTAAATAGTAAACTGTAAACAGACCTTCAGTTATTGATATGCACATGTTGAAGCAACCCTACAGAAGGAGTTATATTTATTCTATTTATTTATTTTTATATAACAGAATTATGATCATACCAGTCAATGGTCATGAAAGAGTAATGGGAACTCCGCTCCTTGGCTTTACTGGCATTAGCCAGTGAACTATTTCACAGTAAAACAAATGCCGTCCACTAGGTGCTGCTGCTTCCCAAATTGAATTAGCTATTAATCATAATAGCGCCACCCAGAGGAAAACTTTTACCATTACAAATATTTGTGGTACTGTTGATCAAACACATGCCTATATGCCATTGGCATCATTCACACAAAAATGTACTTATGCTATATCTCCTACCTTTCTCAGATAGAAAGAATTAGACTTCCCCTCCTTATTGCTTTGTGTCATAAGATTCACTGTTCTGTCCTCCAATCAGGTCATCAGGTCCTATTTCCTTCATTAGCAGGATAGCCAGAGATCTGGATGCTGGTGGTTGGCTGCTGGTTTTGGCTTGGCACTAGCTGGCTGCTTCTCAGGAGGTCTTCAGGGGTTGTTGTAGTTGAGGCCCAAGAGAATTGTTGATTTTTTCACCCTCCTCTGCGGTAAGAAGACTTGATTGGAACTAGAGGCTGTTAGCTTCAACGAACTTCCCCTAAATCCCTGTGTAGCCCTGGGTTAGTAATCCCTGTGTAGCCCTGGGTTATTATAACCCTATCTGTCTGTCAGCCATGGCATTATACTGTGCTGTGCATAATGGTTTTATCACAACGGAAGTCAAGCGCAACTTTATTATTATTATTCCAAAGAGGGAAATTCAGGTATTCAAAATGCAGACAGACTCACATATCAATATGTGTGAAAAGAATCAACCTGCTCCATCTCAAACACCCAATGCATGCATATTGTACACCCACAACCCACTCTAGGTCTGCACACCTTTATGGAAGGCCTTAGTACAGTATATGTTGGTGGCATTCAATTGTGTGCACGTCCTGAGAGACAGCTGGGAGGTATTTGGCGCATGCTGTAAATATGATTTAATACCCCCCCCCCCCCCCCCCCCGCTGTAACTGACCAATAGGGTCCAAGACAGTGATCCCCCTGTGTGTCTTCCCTGCAATCAGGCCTAGACGCTTCCCACACCCCTGAAAGCTCACACTTGAGCTGAACCAATTAGACACATCTCCCGCCCTTTAATACCCCTCCCATCAAATATCTCAATCTCAGGGGTCACTCACAATAAACCTCCCAGCTGTGTGATAAAAAATCAATACGATGGTATTGTATACTATCATATGATTTGTTTTGTCTAATGATTTGTGCAATATTGTAAGCTGTAATCACATTTCAGATGTTAAATGTGGACATGAAAACAGGGCACTGCATTTACAATGAGCTGGTCCCTCCTTTCTCTTGTAGTCTGAAGATCTGTAGCGGCTATTGCTCATATGTTTACTAATACTCATTCTTGAGTCATGTCTGAAAACTAAGCACAACTAATATAATTTCTGACCAACTAGGAAACCAGGTTACTGAGTTGGTTTAAATGCAATTGCCCTTTGGCATCTAGTTTTTGCTAACTGGTTAACAGCTTAGGAATTATGCTTTGGAAAATGGAATTTGTGATCAAAATAAATTAGACCCAGAGGCCCATCATCATTATACATAAAAAGTGATATGAAAGAGAAGTCTCTGAGACTCACAGGCCTTCCTTGAAGGTCAGTTAAAAGAAAATGAGTGTGCGTTCTGCGCATTCTGCGATCTTTAACAAGTGAATTGCCATCAGGTGTGGAAACAGGTCGGAAAGACACTGTTTTTACTGTCTGCTTGTGATATGCAGTTTGCGGAGGATTATGGTTTCAATATGCGATATTCAATGCGCAATGTTATGAAAATGATTTAAATTTATGTTATGGGCCCATGTCCATCTAGTTAGATTACATTTACGTGTGAGAAGAAATGTTGAAGAATTTTTCATCATATTGGACCAGAACACAACAAGAGGGTTAACCCTCAGCACACCTCTCATCAAAAAAAAAACATAACTATGAAAAAATGTTTTCTAATTTGTTCATGAGTCAGAATTCAGTGTGCCTTAAGTGTTGCATGTAAGTCGGTGTTCTCTTCCTCTCTCCAGCTGTGTACAGCCAATGATGATCCTTAATAAACCATCACATGCTGCTTCCACCACCTCTGCCTAGAAACCCCATGTCCCCTGTCAACTATGGATAAAGGTATTATCAAACAAATATTATGTGTTTCAAATAGGCATATATGATCTGAAGGCATTAAAGGTGGCTTAGATGCTAAATACATTTGCATTCATTATTCACCATCTGCAGTTATTTACTATTACTTTCAAAATTTTAAAAACAATGTTTTTTTTTAAATGTCACTTGACCAAATCTTTTTTTCTAGTTGTAAGATTCAAGCCCATTGCTTGGGGACTGACTTATCATAATCTGTGAAACCCTAACACACCGTGTAGCGCAGCATTACATTTTAATGAATTACATGGCTCAGCTTGTGTAAATACAGTTACTTGGGCCATCTCGTTTAGGAAATCCTAGAAACGCAACAGAGATGAGAACATACCAGTCATGCCTAAAATCTGAATATCTGCTGACCTCTGTTGGCCATATGGACCAAATGTTACTTAGTAATAACATATTACTGACAAGCCAAATGTTATTCATTTGAAATAATTTTAGTTCATTTTGAATTATTTTATTTTGTTAATTGAATTGTTCTTTGTTGTGCCTTTTTTTAAGCAATTACTTGCATGTTTGCAACAGCCATCTTGTGGAAATCTACCCTGGAAAAAAACAAGTAACTTGAAACATGCCGAGGTGACATACCCAGATGGAAATATAGATATTTATGTAAAATAAGAGTGGTAAGTGTAAGTACTGATTTTACCTCCTTATGCAAGTAAAATAAAAAAAAAAAACACATGCTCTTAAACTAGTATAAAGGCATATAGTAGCATATATTTTGTTTACCTGTTTGCCTGTTTTATTTTTTTGACAATTGTTTTGGTGACAGAGCCTACAATGTGCAAATAAACTGATGTAACAGTCTGTAACAATTTATTTAGCTATGAACCTGAAATATTTGTATATTTCCTTAAATGCTTTAAGACAAAAGTAAGCATGTTTTAATGAAATTAAATGAAAGGAGCATAAAATGAATAAATAGATGTTAAACAGGTATAAAAGTCATAGTTGTCAGGAAAATAAATACCCAAATAAAGTAAATATATCCTACTAAAAACTTTTTACTCAAGTACAGATGAGTAGGTCTATTTGAACTTAGAGTAGGCCTACTTCCGTTAACAAATAACAAGAAACAAGTGCAAAAAGAATATTCATGATTTCCACTGATAATCACTTTAATTTAAAATTTTAAACTGGTTATTTAAATAATCTACTGTATGTCTTCCACAAATATTGAAACAATCATAATTTCACTGTTTTCCTAATTTCACAATCTTACTTTTTTGTGTGTTTGAAAGGTAGGCCTAGGCTTGAATCCTTTGGAAAAGGCTTTAATTTTACCCAGAGATTAAGAATCAAGTTGGTTTGCGTAAATAGCATTCTTATACATAACGCTACAAAAAAAAGCTTTTTGCCATTTAAGCGGTTTTTAGGTGCACATTTTGATGTTTGTGTATAGAATTCCCAACTCGTGTTACGTTGATAAAAAATGGGAGATCTGCTTGCCGACTGACAGGTGTCGCAACAGAGCAACGCTGAAAATGTTTTTGCTGGAGAGGGGTGGTTTTGTTCGTCAACTTTTAGCCATGTTATTTCATAATCTCATTTTATATGACTATATGCCTAAACATAGTTGCGGGGGGGGGGGCTTTAGAGTTGGTTGTCTTGTTGAACAAATAAATCTTTTAAAAGCGTTAAATAGGCTGGTAACCCACTGCGTCTCGAGATATCCTTAGCCTATATCCTTGCAGTGTCTCCTGTGTATTCCGCATCCACTCATTGGCTGTCGCGACATGCTGAAGCTCAGCCTCTCACGTGACACGGGATAAATGCCCGCCCGCAAGCATCTCTGGTGGCAGACAATCACAGGCATCTGTCAGAAACCTCCTGGCTTACTGTTTATGCTTATGGGGATGACGTTAATTGAACATAGCGTGCTTTATCTGTGTTTTTCTTAAACGGTCCGATATATTGTGTTTCTTATAGCTCGACAAAAACAAAGAAACAAGGCATATTCGCTGTTTATGTGAAAATGACCGGAGTTTTCGACAGTCTGAATACAGATATGCATTCTAACCAGATTACCTCCAACAGCTACCACAGCTTGCACAAGTCGCAAGAGTCTCCAACTCTACCTGTGTCGACCGCAACGGATAGCAGCTACTATAACAACCAACAACCTGGGCACTGTACGGGCTCTCCATACGGCCAGCTAGGCTCTTACCAGTACCACAGTAATGGCTTGAATGGCGTTCAATACAACAACAAATCATACGAGATAGGTTTCAACTCGTCTTTTGGCACTTACGGCTCCTATGGCTCCAGCACATCACCGACCCAAACCGATGCAGGTAAACAAAACTTTGAATTTTCTATATAATATTTTTATACCCAAAGGTAGGTATTTAGTAGGCTAGTGGTGCGGCTTATAGCCTTAATTATTCACCATCTGCACTTATTTGGTAATTGTTGGCTGCTATAATGGGCTAAATAGTTACTGTATCTCTACTTTCCTGTTACAGAAAAAGAAGAAAGTGAACCTGAAATTAGAATGGTCAACGGTAAGCCAAAGAAGGTCAGAAAACCAAGAACAATTTACTCAAGCTTCCAGCTTGCCGCTCTTCAGAGGAGATTTCAGAAAACACAGTATTTGGCGCTACCCGAGAGAGCCGAGCTGGCAGCCTCGCTGGGCCTCACACAAACCCAGGTAACATCAGTGTTATCTAATTATTTGCATTGACATCAGGATGTACTATTAGCAAGCTCTGGTCGATGTTTTATTTTTAAAAGTAGGTAAAATGTCTTCACACAACTTCAGTAGCCCACAATTAGGCCCGAACACTTGAAAATACTGAAAGCACACGGTTTATCTAAAAAATTGCCGAGCAGAGTAGCCGATTATAAGTGTGCTGTATATATTCATATATTTAAATGTTTTTATGAGCATTGCGTCATTTAGAAAATTGTTGACACTTACCATGTAGGTTAACGTGTTTAGGGTTTGCTTCAATCGGAGAAACATGACTTGACAGAAATGTTTTGTGTGTTTGGTTTTTCAGGTGAAAATATGGTTTCAAAATCGCCGATCGAAGTTCAAGAAGTTGTGGAAAAGTGGAGAAATACCCCCCGAGCAACATGTGGCCTCTAGTGAGTCTCCTCCTTGCCATTCTCCGCCGGGCTCCGTGGCATGGGACTTTCCACAGAATCAAAGAATGAACAATGTAAACTCGGTTTTGCCGCAAAGCAGCAGTCCTCCGAACTCAACAGCGCCTTCTTTCTTGGCGAATTATTCTTGGTATTCATCAACGAACTCGGCCACACACCTTCAGCCCAACTCATTAGTACAGCACCATCACAATTCAGCTATGACTGCTGGGACAATATTTTAACAAATGACTTTTGACCTGGAAAATTACAGCGATGTTTCTGTTTCCAGTGACTGTTCCCCAGTGGATCTTATGACTGCTCAAGTTTGGCCAAGTTTATTTTCTGTGCCAGTGTCTTGGAACACGGCAAACTGACGGGCGCTACAGAAGCAGTATAGCGTACGATTATTTTTGTATTTATTTATTATGTTCCTTTTGGTGGCAAATATGGAAAAACGTATAGCCTAATTGTTCACCAAACCACTAAAATCCAAAGCGAAACAGAATCATGCTTCTCATGCAAACATTGCTGTCACCTTTCTACAGAATTAATACATCAATGTCACATGTAGCAAAGAATTTGAAAACTGTATCGTGCCTTTTAAGAAAAATGACCTCAATTTTGTTGTCCACCATAAATGTTTTGTTGTGTTTCTATATTCGTCTCTTTTTGTATTCTATAGCCTACGTATAAGGATGTGAAATCGGTTTAGGTTAGACGTTTCATGCCATCACTGAATGTTGCTTTGATATACCTTTCTTATTATGGCTGTATTCTGTTGAATATTGGAACAGCAACAAACGATAAAGAACGTTTAAGCTACTGATGTGTCTACGCTCAGATAGGCCATTTTAACTACTTATTTTTATTTATTTGAGGACCGATTACGCAATGCATTGATTTTAAGGTTATTTAAATAAAATGATTTTTTGTGTAAACTACAGCCAGTATTTCGTCTGACAAGAAATGTTTTTCACGCGGCCTGCTATGATAACCGCAATAATCGCATGCACTGAGTATTTATCACGATGAAGGTCAACGCCAATAATTGTTAGGCTACATTAACATTAGTTATGCGCTTCTTGAAGTGCTGGCTTTATTGTATTAGTAAGTCATCTGTTTAAAATGTTACACATTCTGCTGTTATTGCAAATCGGCTTGTCGGATAAATAGATGCAGAAAGCCGTCAATGTTGCAATTATTGTGATGCAACAGCGGGTTTTGTATCTGTAGTGGTAACAATTTGCTACATATTTACTCATATTTAATGGGCACTGTAAACGTACGCTCAGGGTAAGCGGAACCTGATACAGACAAGATGATTAACAAAGCCGAGACGCAATGCCTCAGGCGCAGTTTGAAAAGGAGCAGTCACGGCAAGCAACACGCCTTGGCATGCGAAAGAGATGAGGGCGTTTGGTTGGGTTCAGCCCCTCAGACTCTCTGGAGTCAGCGCGCTGTTCTCCAGACTTTTTATGTAGTCAGTCGAGCCAAAAAGCCGACTTGAATCTGCCTCGAGCCAAACAACATGGAAACATTTCTCCCAACTCCCAGTCCCCCGCACAACAACAGGACATTCTGAGAGGCCCCTGAGCGCCTATAAGAACGTGTAAAAAAATCTATTTACAGACCTGTAGCTCATCAACTAATATAAATAAGATAGCCGTCGACCAGAGGTGAAATAGTCTGCTTATTATCAATATATGACAAGCATCAACATAACTACTGAATCAAATATATTTATTTTAGCTTCCCAATAGGTGTGGTCTCATGGGCAACACCCACAACTTTCTGTGGGCGCAATGAAATTTGTCATGAAGCGCATAGCCTATGACTACTTTGGCTTGAATATTACGCCAAAACATTCAAGTAGACTATGGTTGACACAAATAAGTGTTAATAAATATGATATAGCATTGTTTACAACACACTGCACACATACATGAAAGGGCTCAACTAATATATTCATTAGATCTAGACGTGTTTCACAGACACGTATGTTATCTGTCAGTAACTGAAACATAAATAATTCTCTTCCTTGAGTTTTTTTATTGAGTAGATTTTACAGTAGAGTGGCCATGTGATCCTTTGGCACCACATAAGACCTCTGAAAATGATGATAGGCCTGCAAAACTAGAAATAGTCAAAATATCATCATCATCAGAAGCAGGCGCTCTAATGACCCTGTCTGAGACGTGTAGCAGAGCGATGATTCAACTCCCCAGGGACTGGTATAATTTTGGGAATAGGAGTGTAAAAGGTCTTATATAACGATAGCAACATGCCCCAATAAATAAATAAATAAATAAATAAATAAATGAGTGAATGAATGATGAATGCCAACAGCTTTTAACACAACAGAAAAAAGTGCAAAGGTGTCTTGAAAATGTTGTTTTAAAGGAGCATATATTAACTGCTTTCTCGTCTGCATGTTCCCTTCTGAACGACTAGCAATAATGTGGGTTTAGACACTTCCGGAATCCAGTAGACAACTTGAAAAATGCCATACCCCTTCCCTAATTTATTCTCTGATCTGTAATTTTATCCACAATTGCTCTAGTTTGAGCATTCTGGCTTTCCGATCTGAAAGCCTGCAATTACTATATAATTCTTCGCAATTTTAGATGTCCTAATATGGACTGTAATTTTTGCGCAAGACAATTTCCAGCTATTTCAAGCATCAACATTGTCAAAGTTGTATGTACATAATAAATGGGAATATCAATGCATAGTTTTTAGCATAACATCTTGACTCCTCGATAATTATATCCGTTTGGAGCCTACGCAGAATTAGCCTGAATTGCATGGTAACTGCTGCTTTAAATTTTTAAAAATTACTCATAATTTTCCCAAAGATTACCAAGATCTCGAGTGCACAATGTCATCAGCGTAATGAGGAGTAAACATTTATGCTAATAATCTGCAATTTTTTCCATCAGCTATAAAGAGGGGAAATAAAGCTGGAATTTCCAGTCATATTCTGAACAGTGCTGTTATAGCTCTTAGCACTGCAAGGGAAACACTTTATGGGATTGAGACTCAGAACTCGTGCTGCTGGATTGATTTTGATGTGTTTTTATTCTACTGAAAGTGGAATTTATGAACCAACTCCGAAGTCTTCAGTGTTGTGTCTGGTATGAAGGTAAGAACATTGTTGTTTTAGGCATACTGTTTTTGCATTGATCATATGGAATAAGAAGTGTATTAAATGCGGTATTAAGATAATGTGGATGATGTCACCAATAGTTATGGGGAGGATGCTGGCGCTTGTTTGTCATAATGCAGTATTTTGAGGACAGTGCCTAGCAGTAAATGTTTGAAGGCTACACTTTAGATTCTGGCATTATGTTCAATATGAATCCCTGAAGAGATTTAAGATCAAATTTTGATTATATAACATTATGTTGTGTTCGTTATAGACATAAACATTTTCGGTGGTAGCCTACTTGATTTCATTCTATGTGAAATTTAAAGATTGCATGCTATTTGGAATTTAAACAGTTTTTGTTAATCAAGATGTAGGGGTTTACTTTAAGATGTAGTGGTTCCAAAGATAAAAAAAAATAACTAAACTTAATTTTAATTGAAAAAAAAAACTTATTTTAATCTAGTAACAAATAAATCTGTATTTGGATTTAGGATTTTGATTCTATGGATTTAAGGAGAAAAGGCGCTAGTTCTTTTTTCTATTATTTTGTCTCTGCCTTCATTATGCTTACATTGTGCTTTTGCTAATTTTGAACCTTTTTTCCTTTTGACAATCCCTCGATATACACCTGCAAGCAATTTGCCAGGCTTACATATAAGGGAACAGCGATGAGATGTCTCCTCACCTATTTCGTTTTCTCTTTTTTCATGTCGCTGCAGATTTCTTTCAGTGCTCTATCTCCTTTGTTAACAAAAGATTCCACGTGCGAAAAAAATTGCTCATAATTATACCAGAGATGGGAAACTGCATTAGAATAAATAAGGGCGAAATTACTGTAATTATGTTGGGTTTGATGGGCTCGGCTCGTAATCAAGAGGAGAATACAGCGAAATAACGCTGACCCTCTTGGGTGTGCAGCTGCACGTCTGAGTCTTAGAGAGAGAAATAGAATTTTATATTTTTTAACGTTTTAATTCTATGTCCCTATATTCTGTTTGAGACAAATGTTAATAGAATAGCCATTTCTAGTACGCTGTTGGGTATGAGGAAAATCTCTTAATTAACAAATGTAAACTAAAAAATGCACAAACCTTAAAGAGGCTGAGAAAATATGATATGATAAAAAAGCTGAATATATGTTTAACACTGGGAACAAGCAAGAACATCAAATAGGACAATGACCACACAGAATATAGCCTACAAGATGAATTCTTCTTTCTGGAAAATAGCAGGCGATTCCTTCTCTGTGTCTCTTCTGTGTCTATATTTTGTTATGTTGTTGCTGTTGTTGTTGTTGTTGTTGTTGTTGTTTATAGCTGTGGTGGTATCATGGAAGCTATATGGTCAAGACTCTTGTGCTAGATGGTGATTATTGTAATATTGTTGGGTACACGTGTTATCTCTGCAGAAGTGAGTATTATTCGAATGCATACATAAATCTGTGTGCATATAGATTTTTTTTGGACATAATTATAAGTCGGAGGCTAATTTGTGGCCTGAAGTTAACCGCAATGATTGCAAGGGTTTTCCCAAAAACTCCTCATTACATTTCCGGCTCTGACCATGACATTTTAACAGATTCACATATTTTGGCCCACACATAGAGAGAGCTGAGAATATGCCAAAAATCAGGACTTTAGGATTAACATTAATATTTAATAAATATGCCTTAGTTTTAGTTTTGTTCTGTGTGGAATTATGTTATAGGCTATTGATGTTGTTATTGATATTGCCAGAGGTGTTTTAGTCATTTAGGACATTAAAATACCCTTATGCTAAGATTCCCAGTTGGGGCTTTTTATGACCTCGAAGATTAAACCAAATTATTTCTAAAATATTTATTTAGAATAATCACATGGATGCTTACCGCAACTTAATGTCCGGGAGCTTCTTTTGACCTTACACTATCTATAAAATATAATGGGCTATGTGGTGTTGCAAAGAGAGATTATTTGGAACTACGAATTGTCAACAGTCACTGTAAGAGTAATATAATTTATGTTAGTAGACCTAGGCTAACTATAAATCCCTGATCGTTATTGGCTATTTATTTGTGCGACAGGCTATACACAGCGTGTCTCAGTATTTTCTGTAAAAGCGCAGTTAAACCATCAATCCCAAACAAGAGCCCCTTTGAACTTCTCACTTTTACTTATCTACATTTTAACCCCCTCCCCCCTCGACAAACCAGTCTTTTCCAGCACCTGCCTCTGGTCCAATTATTCACTTAACACACACCAGAGCTCACTCTGCCATTCAGCGATGAAAACTGAGTTTGTTGGGACCACAGAGAAGCAGAATAGAGCTTATAGCGACTAAACGAAAATGAAAAGAAACAAGCACTCTTATTGTTGAAGGATTGTAGTGCTACAGAGACCAAGATTAATCGCCAGTTCAACCCGAAATGAATAGGGTTCCTCAAGGACGATAGACACTGGCCGGCCTACTAGAGAGAGCGCAGATAATTGAATTCTGTTACAAACCTCTGAAATAGGCCTGACTTGCGTATGACTACAAAAACGCTCAAGAAAGCCTTAAGTAGATAGGCTATCTTATGGGCCTTTTCTGACACGCTGTGAAATCGAAATATTAAAACAATTCAATGGCAATATTGTATGTTACAACCACTGCTGCTAAGATTACTTTTTTGGTCCAATAGACCATGCAAACAACTTGTGTAGGAACTAGGATAATTAAGATTCAATGTAGTAAAATATGAGACTCGCTGTGCGATCAAAACAGTAGCACCAGAATAATTTAATTTGTTATTAAACAGGAAATAATAATAATAATAATAATAATAATAAGCTAATAGTAATAATTATAATAATAAATGTTAATTAATGTAGGCCTAACATAACAATAACAAATAATAACGTTATTATTGAAATCAAATAATATTAAAACCGTCAAGTGTATAAGTGAAATTGTCAATGATGGTGAGAGCTTTGATGATGTCTCTTTTACATCAGTTTTACTGTAAGTTTACATGTTATTTACAAGACAAAACAATAAATTAATTGATTCCATATAAAACTATTTTCCTATAGACTGCTAGACACAATTTGAATGAACATATTTTAAAAATCCACAAAGCATTAATAACAGCACAAACCAAAGCTGGTCATGTTTTTCTCTATACATAGCGGTCGACTCTTCTTTTAAAAATATCTCAGGAAATTATTTTGTAGGCTATTTAACCTCCATTTTGTTTCCCCACAATATGCAGCAACACACAACCTAGCCAACAGGTCCCTTTTGTACCACTGCTTGCCTTTACATACAAGCATGTGCTGTCATTTCATAATTTAAAACAACTTAAATAAACATACATGTCGACCAAAAGAAATTAAATAAATTAGCTTAAATAAACATACAAAACAAACAAACAAACAAACTGATAAAGACTCGTCAAAGTGGTTCAAATATACTCTTTGGAAGGCTGACTGAAAACTGGAAAGCAACATTTTTTTGTCTTTCTTCCACTTCCTATATTGACAGTTAATGGCTTTGCATGGACCTAAGAACTCAGGCTTCATAATTATTAACCAGAAATGAGGCTTAATTTCGGATTTGGATTGGATCTCGATTATGTGAGATTTTCTGTTTTGTTGGCAGATATCCTTACAAGTCAGACGTGCAGAGGCGCTCAGTGACAGTTCACGGTGGCCTAACTCTTGAACCTATGAAGTCTTCCTCTTTCCAGGTGCGAACATAGTAATACGCTAAAATAAGAAATCCAACCTATAAATATATTTCTGACTTATGATGGTTTAATTTAATCATCTTTTTACACAAATTGAATTGCAACAAACAGCAGCAACTTGAATGACCCACTTTCACGGCAATCCGTGAAGCCTATAGAGGACTGAAAAAGACCTCTTGCCCTTTTTGACGACGCTGATGCTTTTATAGAGTCTCTCTCCTTCAGGAAAGTTATGCAGGCAGCTGATCTTAAGTAAATGCCAACAAGTCCCGTCGGCATTTTAGGGACAAATTGGCTCCTGAATCTTTCTGTGCTTAACTGCAGTGGACCGGCGGCTGGTCCCAAGGCCTCCTGAGCCATCGATAGAGAAAAAATGATGAGGGTTCAGGGTCACATTAGCTGCGGCTGCTGCATAGAGTCTTGATGCGCTGTCGGATACCATGAAGTGTAACTTGGGATGTAAGAGCCCGGTGTTCCCACTGACGTTTTCACAGTTGCTGTCGAGTTCCAGACCGGAGCCACCGTTGGTGAGCCCGTGGAGAGTCCGCGGCCATTAGCTAATGCACTAGTGTCTATTGTTCCACCGCCTTGCTTCATCAGCTTCTTAAACTTCGATCGCTTGTTCTGAAACCAAATCTTCACCTGAAAAAAAAAGTTTTATTAGCACATATCTTAAGAATTAATAGGCTAAATAATAGGCTAGTAAACCAGCAGAAGGAGGGCCATGCCATGGCCTTATGGTGAACATTACTAGAATCATTCCAAACAAGTGTCACTTTACGACTGCAGGGCATAGGCCGGTGCTTTTAATGATGGTGAGCACAATTGATAATTTAGCAGGGATAAATGAAAATCAAATATTTGGCATCTACAATTATTCGGAGTATTAGCTGCTAATAAAAAAAAACAACACACTTTGGGACACCGCCTTGTTGACAGGAGAAACATTCATTTATGGAAACTGAAAAAGGTGTGCAGATATTTCCTACAAAACAAAATGAACACACTAGACGTGCGTAAAGAAAACGCAGAGTTCAAAGAAAAACTTACCTGTGTTTGAGTAAGCCCCAAAGAAGCCGCCAGTTCCGCTCTCTCTGGAAGTGCCAAATATTGCGTTTGCTGAAATCTTCTGTTTAGTGCTTGAAGCTGTAAACTGGAATATATTGTCCGAGGTTTGCGGATCTTCTTCCCTTTACCATTGAATCGTACCTCGCCGCCTTCCACGACAGTGTTTTTCTCCGTGTCAGCGGCTGTGGAGAAGAAACAAGAGTAAATTGACTGAAGACAGCTCCACCGACGGTTCTATGAAGCAGTGCACATCCCAGTGCAAGTTTTACAAGCTGTAGTTTAGGTATAATTACCCTTAATTGCATACATTGTTTATAGCATTACGCAATAAATAATTACCAACCCTAATACCCGCACATCTGGACCATTCCAGTCCAACTTCTACCCAGTGAACGAAAGGAAACAAATATCTCTGTGGAATTCCATTCCACAACTTTTCAGAAACATACATTTTGAAAAAGCTTCAGAGTTCTTACCTGCGTCTTCAAGCCGCGTTTGCGTTAACGCCGTGTTGTTTGGGTATGTCTGCACGGCGCTGATATACGGACTTGAGGAATGGCTGCCGACTGAGTTGACGTATGGATAACCCAGAGATCTGGGGAAAGATGAGGCCGGACTGTACGAGCTCTCATGCTGACTATGTCCAGCAGAATGTAAACAGTGCATGGAATAGTGTCCATGAGACATCGATGAAGGCGACATTTGCTGACTTGGTGGCCCAAATTCCATGAACACGTTCTTTCCTGAGACGGGGCTATTAAGACTCTCTGGCATTGTAGTCATTGTCATCTCTTCTGGTGTGTCTTGTCTCTTGCTTTTTTGTTTTCCTCTACGATCTCAGTGAAGGATGGATCCCAATTTAAGCTCAACTGATTTTTTCACTTTCCATTCATAAGAAAATGTAGTTTCTCTCTGTGAAAAGTCTAGGTATTATGCCGTGGATCTACACAACCTCGCTCAAAGGTTTGAATCGGGGAATCATGAATATTTATCAAAGCCGGTCGCTGATTGGCCCAGTCTTTCCAAGAACGACGCCGATTGGCGATGTTGGGGTTGGGTCCGAAGGACCTGATGAACTCAAGAAATAAGAAAAAACCCGAAACGCACAATGTCAATAGGGAAACACTGGTGATGAGTCGCTATGAAAAACGTAGAGGCAATATCTCCAGAAAGAAAATGTAAAATATAATGATTAATTATTTTAAGACATTCAAATCAAGCCAATCAAGACAGTAGCCTTGTTCCAATAATAGTCGCCAATTGCAGTATAATAGATGTTGGCCTCCTCCTCAATTACATCGAAATTATCTCTCACTATTAAAAAAAAAAAAACATTAATAAGAATCGGGATGCTTTTATTGTAACACCAGCGACGATAGGCTATCATTTGCACAATATACATGCTGGAAATTAAAATTGTGTAGAGAATCTTTGTGGTAAACACAGTTTGTTGTAGATATGAGTTACGAGTAGTGAGTAGGCAACGTCTAATTAATCATTATCATAGTCATCATCATCATCATCATCCCCGCCACTATCACCACCGTAATATTCACCATTTGGCCTGTTATAATATTAACCATGTTCTGCTCTCCATATTGCCCCCTTTAATGTTGTGTAGACTACAACATTCATTACCAGCATTATATTCATCATATCTTTTGTAGGATTACGTGGGGTTAAGACTGACCCTCTGACTAAAATGTGTATTTCATGGAATGATTTTAAGTAGTAAACTAGGCCACATGCAGTTAACATAGAAGGGGAATAAAGAAACACTGGAAGTCTTGTCCATGTTTGCAGAATCCATTGTCAACCCCTAACATATTACTTACAGCTTCATTTGATTAAATGCTAGTCTCAAGTGCTATGATCCACAGCTGAAACCAGTCGTATTAGCATAACACTGTGGTTTAATTTTCATACGCATAATTAGTCATATATTTAACACTTCCGCTGGCACGCAGATTCGATTCACTCCGAACCATCACGGGAAAGCAGTGGATGGAATTCTAGGGTTTTGACAGGGTGAAATCATTGTGCTGAAACGATTTGATGACCCTCGAAATGTCTATAGCCGCAACACAGCTGAATACAGTTAAGTTAAAGTGAACACTGTGGCAAATTACTGGACACTTTACACATATTCTTTTGGTAAGATTTTTGCTGGTTTCCTTGGTATATTGAGTACATTGGCTAGCATCCTAAACGGACACATTTTAGTTCGATCTGAACTCTGATTATAAATTTTATTCCAGCCAGAGTAAAAAAAACAAACAAACAAAAAAAAACACTGCTGGTGATAGTCACGCAAAAAGATGATAGAGGATCATGCTGAATAGTTTCAATATATTGTTTAGGTAAGCACAGAGGCAACATGTAGGCTATTCTATATGAAATCAGTCCACTGACACTTCAAATGCCATCCTGACAAATCTGCTCTGAACATTTGTAGGGGTGGGTAAACGTTTGTGAGATAAGAAAAGGAGATAAAATGTAACATTATAATTCAGAGGGACAGTTAGACTAGGCTATATTCCCGGGCAGGCTGGCAGAGTCGCTAGTAATATGTGTGATGAAGGATGATAAATTGTTTCTCTTGACAGTCGTGAACACCGCAAATAATTTAATGTAAGGAGAGTTCCATGCCATTTCTTGTCAGTTTAGGCTTCATCCTTGTCAAGAAAAACAATCATATCTTAATCCTTGTGTCACCAGAGAATACAGTAGTGATTGTTTCCTCCATGTATAGTCTATGGTATGCATTTTTCCCTAGGGGGTCCAACTAGATCTGCATTAATCCACCAATTTAAAAATACGAATACAAATACACTATATTATTATTATTATTATTATTATTATTATTATTATTATTATTATTACATTTATAATAATAATATACTAAATGATTTTTTTTCGTGGGTGATATAAATTACCAACAAAACCTTACTTCACTAATTTATTTAGGCCTACATTTCTAAACACTACCATCAAATTGTCACCGTGAAAGAAAGTGATACAATGTAAGAGGAGTGCAATACAACAGAAAAAACGACCATACAGCACCCTACCATGCATGAAGTCCATATGCCAAAGAGCTTGTGCTTGGGAATCTGTTGGCTATACATCCCATTTTCGTCCCCCTTTCTCGTCGGTCTGTAGTAGATGAAGTAGGTCTGCAACCCTCTGCTGTTCTGGATGCTGCAAAATCTCCAGATGAATGGCAAATTAAACGCAGTTAAATTCCGCCACTGAGGTTATTAACCTAATTACATAACCAAACGCAATGCAGATCTAGAAACATCAGTAGCCCAAGTTATTTGAAAATGCCACTGCCACCAACATGGTCCACTGGTCCACTGTGACAGGATCACGTTTGACAAATTGCACTGAAAATCATTTTATAAGGAAAATTGTCCTTGAAATTGTCCAATTTTGGGCAATTCGTTTTGAAATTACTCTCAAGAGATTCTCTATCAATAGCGTAGCGAAAATAATAATGGTTTTACAACCAACAATTATCACTGTTCGGAATGAAATAAAGATGCAACATGGTTCGTTTTGATAACTGTCATTATTGTTTCAAAATGGTGGCATGGAAACCCTAAAATGATGAGATGTGCGTGTGAATTGTAGTGTCTAGTCAGCTGAGACAACTGAGGAAATGCTCTGTTAAAAAGAAATGGGTAGCCTAACTGGTGAAATGAAAACAGCTAATTTATAATGTATATCGGCTTCTTGTAAGACGTGAGTAATTATTCGTGCATTGAGATGGTTGCATCACAGGCCATTTATCTTTTAAAAAGGGGCTGTATTATATTGTCCTTATTCAGTGGACGAGGGTAGACAGCTGCTGTGGTCACAGTCAAACACCGTCAGTAAACATAAGACATTAAACCAGAAGGTTATGCTCAGAAACCAAACATGTTATCAAGTTGACATGTGCTAGATAAAAGCAACAGCCAGACAAATCCTGAAAACACACGCTCGTGTGCCAAAGAGCACGTTACATCCGTTCTGAAAACACAGCACTGTACTTGTCACAGCTTTATTGCTGAGTCGCACAGACGGAGTTCCGATATAATGGCCGGTCTCAATTAAGCGCCATGACCAGAATCTCAACATTGCTCGATCCAATCATGATGTCGCGGAAACCGGCGCTACTAAAAATAAAGCTCAGAGCCGGATTCATCAGAGAAAGAGAGGACGTTTGAGGGAAGAGGACTCATTAGGAAGGAGAGGCACTATGCCTGAGTATGTTTTAACACCTGCTACACTTCTCGGGGTCAGCGAGCCGCGCAGCTCGTGGCTGGGAAGAGGAGAGGAGTAGAGGTGAGGTGTCAGAGTGTGGGGTTGAGACAGGTATAATTTCAGGCCAGAGGTGGAAAGCATTAAAAACGTGATGCCAAACTGAATTTGAACAGAAACGCAAAGTTGCTGTATTAACTTTGGATAAATGTCAAATACAGGAGTACTCCGTTTTGGCAGGTAAAATCATATTTTATGCTTTGATGTCTCTGTGAAGACAGATTCCAGAGTAAATGCACATTGAGTTCATGTCATGTAATTACTGTTATTGGAGGTGCTTGATATAAAGTTTTTCCATCTAATGCATCTCACTACAGCACAACACGGTAATAAAGGTGGATTTATGTAAATATAGCCTATTAGACTAATTCCAAAAATGTTGAACATTGTAATAACTACTCACAGACGAAAGATAAATCCAAACACTGGAGTAACCTAATGTAAATCACCCATTACTGTAATTGGCATCATTTAGAACTGTTCTTACATATAAACACCCATGAACCTACAACAGAGTGCAAGTTTGACTGTTGCACTTTGACTTGGACAAGAGATATTTACAGGTTTCCCTGATGGCTATGAAGCACCTAATGACACTGAGATCAACTCATCATCCTCCACACCTATATAGACTACCACTGTAGAACCCAACACTTGCAATTATGTTAACCCATTTCCACTGGTTTCACACATTGTTCATCTCATGTCTTGATACTTGACACAGTTTTCATGAAAAGTGTGTCAATTCACAGTCAAACAGATTTTGTCTGCATGTAAATTTCTAATGTGTCTGCCTCTTTCATAATTCTTTTTATCCACAGTACTTCTTCATGTTTGCTAGTTTCAAAGTTTGTCACAAAGTAACATAATTGTAACATAATTGTGTGTGTAAATATATATATTTATGTTATTATGATGTTACTTTGTAACAAAGTTGGTAACATAGTAACATTGGTGTATATACAGTATATCATCATAATTGTTTAAATATTCATGTTTTACTGAATTTGAAATATTACCTTAGTAAAATTACCTTAGTATTTGAAGTACACTGCTTTGTACAGTGAAGTACAGTGTATTTGTCTAGTTATTTACAATATGGCTTGCATGTCAATGACAGTTGGTGCTTAGGAGAAAAGAATTGATGTTTTACAAACACATTCAATAACCAGGTGAATGGCACAGACATGGCAAAAGCAGCAAAGGTTGAAGCTGCTTATTTTGTGAGCTGATTGTGTTTTAAAGAAAGGTTTGCTTTTGCTGAATATTTAAATATTTGTCACCATTAGAGGTTTTTTCACACTAAATGTGCGATTTTGGGCAGAGTGCTTCTGTCTAGGCCTTTGTGTTAACTGATTTGAAATCATGGAAGTGATGTCTGTATCAATGCAATATAAAAAAAACACCATTAACAAGCACATTATACTACAACAGGTTGTGTTTCTGATCAGTTCAGGAGCTGAGTCCAAGAGTCACGTGAGGAGTCATCACATCTCTCTTTGTCTCTTTCTTTCACCCGTGGGTCAGATGTCACCTTCACTCTGTGTTTATATATCTTCTCTACAGGCAGTGCATCAAGGAACAAGTCAAAGGTGTTTAACCACGTACCACTGCCCACTTTAGCATGCTATTGTCAGCAAAATGGCACTATTTCTCGGAGGTTTAAAATTGTTAAAACAGTAGGCTTTCTCGATCCATCGTTATTTGATCAATAACTTTGCTACACTCATGTCACATCATCGTTGGACATAGACTAGAAAAAAGATTGGAAAAGTGCTGACAGAAGGGGGTTTGGTGTGCTAAATATGTTTTAGTAACATCCAGGAATGTCTTTGCCAGGGCAATAATTATGATGATTAGTAATGTATTTCTTATTAGTGATATTTTATCAGGTATTCGTAATATTAGTTATTATAACATGCACCAATTTCTTTTTGTCAAGATGTTTATTTAATCTGCAGATTCCAATGTGTTTCCGTATTAGTCAATGCTGTATCACAGACACACATCTGCTTAATGGGTATTCAAAAGTGCGTGGAATTGGTGGGGTCTGAATTGGCAGCTACAGCAGGTATTTTGGTGGGACTAGACTACACTATTTTAGTCAACACCAGCAAATCTGTAGAGGATTTTATTTTCAGCTGATATAATTTGGTCAATATATATTAAGGTAATCAAATCTAGTGAAAGGGAGTGAATGTAGTGCAGGCTTTTAAGAGGCAACACGGTACATTCATGCGCATCAGTTGGAGTACCCTTTTTCCCAGCCCGATTTGCATTGTACCATAATGCTGTATTTGGATGTAAATTGAATAAAAAAAGATTGCTTATACAAGTGATCAAATCAATTGATAATGTGCATGTGGTTAGATAGCAATAATTACACATTCAGTCCCATCAGACGTTTATGTTTGCCCTGTTTATAAATAAGGACATTGATACATTACTGATGCTGCTCATAATTGCTATGGGGGCCAGAGGGCGGGGCGTGGATCAACGATGCACAAGTGTAATTGATATGTTGCACACACTGATGATTGACTCATCTGCTCTGGCATATGCCTCAAATTTCTACCCATCAGCCCTCTGAGGCGACAGGCACAAAGTTGGGAGGTGTTTTTTCTTTTATCATTTCTTTCTCCTTATTCCTCCAGTGACTGAAAATATATTTTGATTTTTAATTCTTTACGAAAATGTCATGTCAGAGCAACATAGGATAAAAAAGTTTAATTGTTTAATTCATTCCTTTGTTTTGCCATTGCTATCTTTGTCAGTGTCCACACATGGCATGCAGGGATAAGTGCTTATTCTCACCTCCAGCACAACCAACCACCAACACTGGATTTGGTGCTCCAGCAGGGAGGCAGCCCCTGTCACTCGTCCATCCAAAGACCCCTCTCATCTGGGGTCGCCCCGGCTGATAGAGCAATCAGACAAGGCAGCCAGTGGGCAGCTAGTGCATGGGTTATGCTTAGTGGCATCACACACATCACTTTAGCAACAGGAAATGACAAATGCCGATCATTTGTATCTGTCTGCACGAATGTTTGAATGTGATACATCACACATATAAGTCTTAAGTTTGATTTCTTAACACTCTCTCTTTACTTAGACTTGAAAACTGATGATTTATTTTCTGAAAACAAAAATTGTTATTATTTGTTACATAATGAAAGTTGCCTATTACTTAAAAATATACATAATATATATTTGCCCATTCTTTTGTTTGCCTTTATTTTCAAGACTCACTATATCAGGCCTGCTTTGCAAAATAATTGTAATAGAAATAACTAGGCCCAAAATAAAATAGCATTATGGGGTATAAAATAGCAAGTCTTTATTTTTCAAATAATTGAGGAAATGGTTTAGGCCTTGCCTTGCCATAGATTACCTGCACTGCCTGCCTCTGCAGTAGAATCAGAGCCTGCTTACTGATTGATTTATTTTTGGGCAGGATAGGGGGTAGGGATGGCAAATCTGATGCCACATGTTTGCGATGACAGTTAAAGTTTGCGATCCCGCACTGGTTCATATTGCAAAGATGCTTCATGGCCTTTACGTGAAAGCCGTAATGCTTGTGACAGAGCAGCTTGCATTTAAAAATACCAATTCTGACATTCACTCAAGACACAATGGTAGGTCTAGGCAGTACGATCATCACAATAAAAAAATGTCCCTTTCATTTTAAAGTATGTGGGGTGCTCCGCAATGAGAGGTGACAGAGTGGCACTTATTTTGTCTTCTTATCTACAGGTTGCACTCACCTGATCCTCCTCTGAGGTGAGCGAGCTGTGTGTGTGTGTGTGCGCGTGTGTGTGTGTGTGTGTCAGGTGAGAACCCGGCCCAGGCCGCTTGCAGCTGGGCCACCAGTGGCATGGAGGGAGAGCTGCTCTGACAGCCAGAGCCCCCATTCCTCATTGTGGCAGCAGCAGGGGTCAAGGCCTCCCACCTGCCTGAAATTGGCCATAAAAATGACCAATTACACGAGACTTTGGCTCCACCAGAGAGAGAGACAGAAAAATGTCAGGATATATGGTGGTTACTTAATGCACACCCCCATACACAACCCCTAAAAAATACCTATGGCAAAAAAACAACAGGGCAAAAACAAACCAACCCTACATCGAAGGTGTAAGACTTTATGTTTGATTTTTGTTTTTGTTGCTTGTTGTTGTTTGTTTGTTTGTTTTAGATCCCAATGAAGCCAATAGTTCAAAACACTGACACAGAATTTTAGGTCGGCAACACATTTTTAAAAAGTCAACACATTTAAATCAATGAAAATAATCACTGAACAAACCAGGCTGCAGTAAACTGTGGCTTTCTCTATTATTCTAAACAGCTGGATCAGAGACTAAAAGCAACTGGTGTGGGCAAAGACAAAAGAAGTGGGAGATAAAATACACACACACACACTCACACACTCAGTCTTTGCGTGATACTTTGCACAACATTGCTGGGTAAACTATGTTGCTTTCTCTGCCCCATATTAAGACAATGTGTGATTAAATGCCAGTGAATGTAAGCAGGGCTTGAATGAATGGCTTGGTAAATAGGAAACATGCAAATGTCCCAATTAAACAATTTAGTGTGGTGTCCGGGTTCTGGCGGGTTCAGCTGCAGCCAGGGTCCTGGGAGCTGCGCTTCTTTTTTCAGGTCCTTTTTTCTTTCTTTCTTTCTTTCTTCCTTTCTTTCTGTCTTTTTCCCCCTCTGGCGAAGAGTTAAGTCCCCAACAAAGACAGGAAGGAGGTCAGCACTCAGCCAACACCTGAATGCATGCACTCCCTTTTTAGTGTGTATGTTCCCCTTGATCCCCACCGTCCGTGCCTGTCATTAGTGTTAATGATGGAAAATTGTCATGTTGATACAAGTCTCTCTCTCTCTTTCTCTCTCTCCTGCTCCCCCCCCCCTCTCGTATAAGTAGTAGGTGGAAGCTCCATTTATTACAAAGTTCTTTGTGACTAAAAGCCATGGACAGTGCATTTGTGCTGGAGAAGAGAAAAGGGTCTAGATGCTCTTTCCATAGCAGGGATAATTATTCCCACTGTGACCTTAATGATCCGTACTGTTCCCCCTGAATCTCATCCACGCGCCAGGCCCTCTCGGCAGCCCTGTGTCAGGGAATATGAAAAACCCCCTATAATGAAACCATTTTGGCTGATGGAAAAAGGCTACTGAAGCTGCACTTGCTACAAAGACGGCTCAATTATATGAGTAATTGTGATAATTTTCCCTCCATTCACAGCTCTTTCTGAAAGGAAAAAACAGAGATGCTGGAAGGGGAAATTACACTGACAACGTGGAGTATGAAATGGTTGCACCAAAAATGACTAAGAAAAGTGTAAGACTATAAATAAATATGTTAATGTAGGCCTTATAAATACACAATCAAAAACGTAACAAACAAAGGCCTGGGGATAAACACACAAAGGCAGTCTCCCAGATATATGTATGCATATACACACTCAAACACACACACACACACACACACACACACACACAAACATGAAGAACCCATGCAGACAAATGACCAGTGGAGAATAATAGCATGATAAAAGTGAATATGCAGCTGCCTGAAGATTAAACCTCTTTCTCCTTGCTATTGACAAATCTCAGCTCCTACAAATGCACTGCAGTAGTTAGAGATCATTTGTTGCTCTGTGACAGGAAAAGGATAATTACCTCTCGGAGAGAGGCGGGCGAATGACATGCCCTTTAGACTTGGGCCTGAAAGCAAGAGCTTGATAGAGGGCTGGAAGAATAATTTTGTGCTTTGCATTTTTCTTTGTACGGCAGAACATGTTTTGTTTGATGGAACACAAGAAGGCAAGTGCCGTGAAGTGCCTAAAACCCTAGGTGTTCACAAATACAAGGTTCCACTGTCTATCAGGCTTTTGGGGAAAAAAAAACTCTTAAATGCATTAAAATTTCTCTTCCATTATTCTGGCAGATAGGCTAGACAGTGAGATGTGCATTAGGTTTTTGTTCCCCAGTGGGGGTCGGATTAAACATTTCCTCAGCGTGGAAAAAGGCATTCAGGATTCCTCTTGGCAAGCAGGAGCCTAGCCTATAATTTCAATCTCGGTGAAAAGGAAAAGACTTTTTGCCTCAGTAATTGTTCTGCCTACAGTACATCTATATTCACAGTCTCATTTCTCCTTCTCCTTTTGTTATTTCCCTCTGTACGCTCAAAAGAAAACCTCATGAAAATGAAATCCTTTTTTTGTCACACCCATATGTATGAAAAACAGGGAACACATCATCTATGTTTGATTTTCAATTCATTTCCATCGAAGGAAAGTATATTGCAAAAATGTAGAACATTTCAAAGCGGAATATTAAAGTTTCCTGTGATCACAGATTTCCTGGGGTGAGTTTAAATGCATTGAGACCAGACTACGCCTGGGTGTTGTTCATTCGGAGGATGTTGATGTCGACTGTTCGACCAAACTCCAATTTCTCTCATTCTTCCCCCTCACCCCTCACCCCTCCTATCCCTCCAACCCCCTTAAACTGCTCCCACATGTATGACTGCTGACCCCGCGGGTACTGCAATCTGGGATAAATCTTTCCAGGCGACGCAAGCGGCATTACAGCCTGGCAGCCTCAACTACTTGTATCAGCCTCAAATGATGAGTCTCCGTCACCAACCATGTTATCAGCCTCATCCCAAACCACCAATATCTTCTATTCCGTTGGTCTGTCCGTCTGTGCGTGTGTGTGTGTGTGTGTGTGTGTGGGGCCCTAACCGTCTGGGAGTCGAGCGACACACACCACATTGGGGCACGTGAAGAGCAGAGGCTTCTGGGATTGCTCTGATACCTATGCAGCTTTGGAAAACACCACCCTGCTGAGATGATCCGTGGCACTCTCGGGATCCAGAACTACGTCGCCTCGTCTCCATGGTGACACGCTGGAAATACAGCACGAAGGCTTGCGACACACAGACACAGGCTCCAAATGAATAAACAAAAAAATCTGTTTCGCTTAAAAAAATAATCTATTTTGCTGCCACATCGCAGGCACACTAGCAACCAAAAATTCATACAAGCCAACTTAATGATCTTTGCTCTCTGCACAGCGTCAGTCATGGCAAGGGTTAATGCAACCATTACATGGGCCTGGCTGGTTTATGCAGGCTTGTGTCTGTAAGGTATTACAGGTTTACCCGGGACAAGATAACAGCCTCTGTCACTGTAACACTTGTGAAATAGGCTGCAGCCCCCGGGAGGGAAGGTCCAACCCTCTTACCTCCGCCAGTAAGGACCAGATATGATTGGGCATCCCCTGGCAGGGTGTCAGGTGGAGGCAGCACTCCAAACTTCCCCATTACAAACAACCATTGTTTTTCAATCACTGCAAAACCTGCTTCTTCATCTAATGCATTTACTGCAAACCCTCTACTTTCGGAGGCTTGTCCATCTCGCCGAGAGGAGGATAGAAAAAAAATGGCAGAAAGAAAGATAGAGCGCTTGAGGGAAAAAAAAAACAACATCTCTGTCCATCCATAAAGGGTTAAGGTGCCCCCAATGTGTCCAGAGGAACACGAGGCTGTCAGGGCTTTTAATAAATGTAGGGAGCACTGCAAGAGAAAAGTGTTGCTGTCTCAATAGAGTGACACAGACAGGCCAAGACTGTCAATGGAGCCCCTAATGACAGAGTAAGATAATGACAGACCCCAGTCAGAATCAGCAGGAAGAGGAAGATCAATCTGCAGCGAGGGAGAGAGGGATGAGGGGGAAAGGCACAGAAGAAAGATGGAGAGAGAGAGAGAGAGTGAGGCAAGGAGAGAGAGAGAGAGAGAGAGAGAGAGAGGGAAGGAGGAGGAGAAGGAGGAGGAGGAGGGAAAAAACAGTGGCTGTCTTTTTTCCCCCCTTTTCTATCCTCAACGTTAGCTCATCTCATCCATATCTGCCTTTGCTGCAGCCGGCCCACGCCGAGGCGAGGAGGCTCTGCATTAAGCGCCCAGCGGATCGATAGCCATTACAACTTCTCCACAGCCTGACACATGGCAGGGGCAGGGACGCCGCTGACACCTCACTCAAGACCCGCCATTGATCCCGCCACACAATATTCCAGCCCCCCAGTTAGCACCTGGGCCTGGGGTCTGGATGGAATTGAAAAGCAGAGGGGGATAGCTGGGAGGGAAGGGTGGAGGGGGAGTGGTGTAGGAAGGATGGAGGGATGGGGGGAAGGTGGGAGGGGGGGGGTGGGTGGGGGGGGGGGGGGGGGGGGGGGTTAAAACAGAAGAGGGAGTGACTAACCAGCTGCCGACGCACACGTAAACAGCACACCCCTCGGCACATTCCTCGTGTTCAATCTAGTGTTTTTCCTGCCGCTACTGGCCATGCAGAAGTGCGGATCAAAGTGAATCAAAGGCAGCCAATGGTGCCCGCCGTGCATACGTGCAGCTGTATGTACAATTCGGCAGCCAAGGGAGGGAGAGAGAGAGAGAGAGAGAGAGAGAGAGAGAGATGGAATACTAGAACTGGCGACTGCATCGATAACATCGCTCCTTCGTGGTGGCCGCCTGAAAAAGCCAGAGCCGTAAAAAACAAAAACATTTGCAGCAATTAAAAAAGTGGGAGTTTCTGAGAAATGAGCTGAAGATAAACACGGCACTGCGGGAAAGGCCGAGCAGACAACATAAAATTAGCTGCAGTTTGGGCCAAATTCCCTTTAATTGTCCTCTGGGACGTGAGACTTTATCTGCAGATCAGGTTGGCGAGTGAGTCTTATTTTGGCAGAAACAGGGCAAGCATTACTCCTCTATTTGCCAATCACACGCCCAAGAGAAGACCTCACCTTATATTCTTTCAGTAGGCCAGGGCGCACAAAATGGCCCAGTTATCCAGAGGAAACAACAAACACAACCTGTGTATTTTCCTGCATATTCAGGACGCTGCAAATGTTAAAACAGCAAAGTAATGGTAAATTGCCCTCTCATTGCACAACACAGGGCATGTGTTGAGATAGGAGTGTTTACCTCTGACTGAAGACTGAAAGCTGCAGAAGAACACACAGGAGCCTGATCATTGCAAACAGCACTACTGCTTGTCTGAGAGGAGGAGTGGGGGTTAGTACCCTTCATTACC
>JAGFZM010002215.1:0-45703 GCA_017657215.1 Limnothrissa miodon
CCCTTGCAAACTCCGAAATTACGGTAGCCTACTTACTTGTAGGGATTTGATCAGCTTCCTCAGGACACTAAAGCCTACTGTCAGCGAGCAACTCAAGGTGGCGCAGGACGAGAATTTATACGTCTTCGGCTGTTTTTGATGAGTCACACTGACGTAGCTGAACTGTGCGGTCTGGCAGTTTGAATGGACTGGTGCGGATTATTAATGCATGGATTTTTAAAAACAAGCATTGGTTATTCCTAGATTACTTAATCCAACACGATTACTCTTGGATTCAAACAATTGCCAGCACTTTGAGCGGCTAATCAGCGCGCACCATCGCATAGCCTACTCTTCGAGCCAGATCGGTAGAAAGAGATCGAGATAGACTATCCTGTGGAAGATCGGGCAGTTGTTTTCAATCTCGTATGATTTGGACTACAACTATTTGGACAAATTGCAGAATGTATGGAAGGCTATGGAATTGACCCATTGAGCAATTTAAGACAACTCATGTTGTTTGATAGGACCTATTTATTTTTCATTGCAGTCTGGTCATGGCCTATTACAGGTTTACATTGGTGTTAGGTCTGTGTTTAAAAAAAATGCTCTTCAAAGGCCTTGCAAAAAATGTATATAGATCAGATAGACACATACAGATTAGGGTGCTGCTAGGCTACTGCCAGTTTCCTGGAGTAGAACACCATGTGACTTGCATAGAACATGTGATCTTAAGAGCATGCAATAGCGACATCCCTTTTTGTGAGCACCAGTCATAAGATGATCACACCGTCACAGTGCCAACCTTTAAACATAATGACAAGACAATTCATATTCTCCCAATGTTTACATCTAGGCAATTTATTAATTAATGGAAACAAACGAGTAACAAATTGACACACAATTTGTTAAAAACAGTGTCCAAAAGTTCAATATAAAACATGAGACAGCAGCATCTGCAACTATAAAGGCTATTGTTGAGAGTGCACACTAAATGACTATTGTTTCCCATTGCCATTAATGGGTAGTTTCTTCCAGTCATCAGAGTCTATGAGAGCCTTGACTTTTGGACGAGCTGACATCATAGCAACAAATGCCTTCAGAGCTGGAAATTTGTCCAAACAACAAGCACACAAGATCTGCTGGTTGAGTAGAATATCAAAGAAATTGTAGTCTGCAAAAGATGGCTGCAACAGCAACATACAAACAGGATTATTAGAAATAATGTTTCTAAGAATACCATTGATATATTAATATTTTTTACATATTTGTTATTCATTATCTGCTGCTGTACCTTGTTTCCAACTAAGAAACCAGACTTGTTTTTGGCCATAACTGCTTCAAACTTGGAAAGAACATCAGGGAGCTCTTGGATGTACTTATCCTTTCCATTCTCCTGTGAATTATAGAAATGAAGAGTGATCATTTGTATTTACGTGGAATTATGTGATTTAGTAAAACATATCTCTATGTATACAACTAAGAATTTTTCTAATTAGACTTCCTAATCTACTTATCTTTGGTGTTTTTCCCCACAATGACAATTTAGCAGAGTAAGTGAAATGAATGTTAAAGAATGCATTCTGCTTTTGGTACTCCGTCAAATTAGTAATAACTAGTCACAAATTAATAGATTTGTATTACTAATGGAACTATCATTTACATAGTCCTGGTAGATCATCTTGAGGTATTTAGCCCTAAGATCTTCCACGCCATCATTCATCATGTCAATTTGGGCTGCCTCTTTGCTGTTAGAGCCATATGCACCTGGGAACACATAAGAAGTACATTTTTAACAGTTGGTTTTTGATAAGAGAAACTAGAAAAGCCTGTTTATCCAAGAAAGGTGTGCTCGCACACTGGCACATTGCTTTTCCAAATTCATACCTTCTTGACATTTCAATATATTAATATAAAATGTTAGGTAACACTTTATTTTAAGGTTCACATGCCACTAATATATACCTAGGTAATGTCTGTATTACTAACTTAACAAAGGCATTAAGTAAAAGTCTAGTCCTTATTAAGCTAGTATTAAGAATAAACACCTAATTCATCATGAGCAAAGAATTGTAAATAAATGGATAATGTTGCCCAACACATGTCTTACAAGTCACTTATGATATTAGGTATTTATTAGTGGCTTAGTTTAGTCTCCTTTTTGTCAATTTCTGTATACTGGACATACAGAGGAATCAAATTACATGTCTAGCTATCCCACATTGATGCGCACGGCCAGGAGAGCAAATGTTATTGTCTTAAATGTCAAATGTGACCAAATGTTATTGTCTTAATGTCACAATAATGTCAGTAGTTGTCAGAGAACAACAAAAGATATAAAAGACTAACAGCATGTATTGTGGATTTGACACAGTCTAGCTCCAACTTTGGCTGCCCTGTACTACCTGACCTACCATGATTACGGCCCAGGTGCCTCAGTATGGCATTAGACTGGAACAACACCAGGTCTCCATCTTGGAACTTTGGGAGCTGACCGAACACCTGCAAGATGTTAAGTGTTGAGATGTCAAAACACACACTGAAGTCATTGTAATGATAAAACCATTATACATTACAGCAGAACGCTGCAGCTACAGTACCGTAGCATTTATAACTGTGTAAATGGCCGAATACTAATACTGTGTATGGGATCAGTCATGGTGTAATTTAATTGTGCATTAGAAACCTTAACAACAGCAATGAATTCCAAATTCTTTTCCATTTCAGCTAATGCAAGGGTTAGCAAACGTTATCAATTGTTTCAAATGTTTCAATAAGATATTATTAATGCATTATTAACAGTTATGTAACAGCTGCACAGAATTCTTTCATAATAATAGTGAACTATTAAAATGGAGCTTGCAAGTCACTTACAATCATAGTAGTTAACTGTTAACGTGCTGCTTGTTACTGTTACCATGGTACTATTAGGTTACTCATAAATACACTGTAAACGCTTAATAAAGAATTGAAGAGCTGCAGGCTTGATTCAGCTGTGAGTTTTTTCGAAATGCTACCTTTCACATTGTAGAGACAGTAATGCATTGTTAACTGTTAATAACGCATTATTAATAATTTACATCTTATTTTGTTATTTTAAAACATAACCGGTTAAATGGCTGTTTCCAAACCTTTGTCTCATGCCATCTTTGTTCTTGTAACTATGCCAACTTACGCAAGAGGCCCTCAGGTCCCCCTTCATCCACTCCTGAATGTCAATCACAACATCTTTCCACCCCTGACCCAGGTCCGTCAGCATGATCTTCATGGCAGCGCCTCTTCCTGTGAAGGCAAAACAAGAGCTGCTACATCTGACACTGCTGAGTCCACACACACTGGTGGAGATATCAGGTAATATAAACTTCAGATATTCCCATTTCCAGTTAGAACTAATAAAGCTTTCTGGATAGAAAGTGAAACGTCTCCAAAAGAAGTCGAATTGTCCATAACTGAACACAATGACTATAATGACTGAGAATTTTCACAGACAACCCTTGTTATCCCTAAATAAATCCTCCAAAGCAGAGAGCAGCAGATATACCATAAGCATAAATGCTTAAAGGATACTTACCTCGTAAAGGAAAGTAGGTTATTGTGTAGGGAGGCACTGGAAAAAATAAAGCAAAGTCTGTTGTTCTGTAGCTGTTGCTGTGTGTTTTCTGTATTTGTGTTACACCATAAGAAGCATGTATGCACTGTAAAAAAAATAATACACACTTTCAACTTCAAAAAGTTAGTGTCCGGGCTGCCGGTTGACCAAATTTGAGATCATGAGTTGTGCTGATTAACAACTAAAGCTAAAAAATAGTTAGGCAGTCCTGTTACAGTGTGAAAAAAAACCTTCCTCTATTTCTAGCAGACATCATCGGTGCTGTGCATTTGTGGTAGTCCTATACATGGTCTAAACTGGTCATGTACGGTGGCCGACAGGTGCAAACGATGTGCAACTTATGAAAACACATGCAAATTAACAAAACACGTGCAAATAGGCAAAACACAAACGCAAATCAACAAAACAGCTGCAAATAGACAGAACACAAATGACTTAGGAAAACATCTTCATCTTAATTTGACAACACCTCTGAACAGATGGTGAAAAAGAACAACAGGGGTGTACGTGTGACAGAGATAGCTAGCAGAGAGAGATAGCTAGTGATCTGAAATGTAGCCTCAGTATTTGGGTTTATTTCAACATTTTAATGGCATTTTAATTGTGATCACACCTCACATCACCACCAGTTTTCACCATCTGATCAGAGGTGTTCATCACTTTTAAGTGTCCCACTGGAAACTTCCGTTTTGTTCGGAGTTTCGGGGTGTGTTTTCTGATCTGCATGTGTTTTGAGTTTGGTGTGAGTTTTCTAATCTGCATGTGTTTTGAGTTTCAGAGCGTGTTTCTGAAATGCAGAACGTTTTCTAAATGATGTTCACGTTAGTGATGCGCGGGTCGTCTCCCAACCTGCGGACCCCGCGGGTAACAAGCAGGTTGGGGTGGGTAAAGAAATTGGCCGGGTTTCCCAGATTCGATCTTTCTTAAGGACTTAAGAATGCTCCAAAGAAGGAATCGCTAAAGCTGGATTTATACTTCTGCGTCGCGTCGTTGCAGACACCGTCGCAGACACCTTCGCCGACGTTTTTGATTTATACTTCCGTGGCCGATTTATACCTCTGCGTCCGCGTAATTGCTACGCGTGGCAGTTCACTGCCACAACGCTAGGGGGTTATTGAGTTTAGAAAGGGTCCTTTGCGTGTGTGCTTTCCGGTCGTTGCGTTGCGAGTATTGGCTTCTGGTGCAAATCAACAGGCTGTAGCTAGCGACAAGCTACAAGCTGGCCTCATCCACAGTGTCATCTATTGTGTCAGAGGTTTGCAAAGCGTTGTGGACAACACTGCAGCCCGAGTATTTGCCCTGTCCGTCAACTAACCAGTGGGAAACGATAGCCGGAGATTTCTGGAGACTGTGGAACTTCCCAAACTGTGTCGGATGCGTTGATGGGAAGCTTTGTCTGGTTAATAAGCATAGTTATCAGGTCATTACTTTCTATGGTCATGAATTGATGTAAAGCGGACCAATCACAATTCATTACGTCTGCGTCGGTCTGCGTACCGTGTCGGCGACACTTTGACGCGAAGTCAGGATTTCTTTCATGCACACGAAAGGTGTATGCGTAGTGTCGGCGAAGGTCTGATTGGTGTCGGCGAAGGTCTGCGACGACGCAACGCAGAAGTATAAATCCAGCTTAAGAAGGAGCGTTAAGATACGGGTGTTTCCCAGATGCGTTCTTAACTGCCTTCTTAGGAGAATCTTAAGATCAAGCGAAAGAAGGTTCTTAAGAAGCTCTTAACGAGAGCTGTTCACCACGGTGGTGCTGAAACAGAGTCAATCGATGCCTCGCAAATCGATTACCCACCCCTTTCTCAGAGCAAAAGTCACTCACGGCGCACCGTGGTCCCACCATACAGATGCAATTAAGCTCAGGGGCGATATCCATGACGAGTACTGAGTTAGTGAATTAGTTTCACATTGTGTTGAGATAACCATATAGTAATAAAATAAAAATAAACTAAATGTCATTAAGGATGTCATTAAGTTCATAAGCGCATATACCCCCGTAAATATTGGCACACATGTGAGAATGGAAGTCGCAAGTAAAAGAGCTAAGCGGGCACCGACAGGACTTTTTCTTCATCGGGAGTGAGGGTCGTCCTGCTCGGTGCTCTTTCGCACACTCACCGGCCGCATGGGCTGCAGGGTGACATGTTCTCTATGGCCTGCCATGCACGGTTCTTCACCGTTATCCTTTCAATAAACGTTGGTTTCCTTTTCAACCATGTGTTGTGGATCATTCTGCATTGGAATGAGTGTAATTCAGGGTATATGCTGTGAAATGCCACAGGGATGTTGATGGGTTTTTTATGTGTTATGTATGTATAAACACATAAACGTGAAATTCAAAAAATCTTTTCAATTTCAAATTCAAAAAGCCTATGTTTCTTGCGCCCGTGGTCCACTCTATGAGCGCTTAACAGCCAAATAATTTCATAAGCGGGGTTGGAAAAATACCCGACCCGCGCATCACTAGTTCATGTGTTGTCAAATTAAGATGAAGATGTTTTCCTAAGTCGTTTGTGTTTTGTCTATTTGCAGGTGTTTTGTTGATTTGCATTTGTGTTTTGTCTATTTGCATGTGTTTTCATAAGTTGCACGTCGTTTGTACCTATCGGCCACCGTAGTCATGTTCACATTTGGGCTTTTGCTAACAGAAGAAAAAAAACAGTTGGATACAAGGCTTCATTCAGTGTTTTGTCAAAAAGATGTTCCAGATGTCCATTTGCCTTATATGACAGACCTACCAAATTACAGCACACCTTTTCTGTTGTTAAAACGGCAAAGTGTTTTAACTTGTATAGATAAAACCTTTCTCTAACTTTGTAAAAAAAAAAAAAAAAAAAAAAACTGAAGATATTTCTGATAAATGCAATATAACTGTCACCTTTATTCAACTGCAATAGATTAGCTTTTCAAAAAAAAAAAAATTAGTGGAGCCTCCAGAGCATCCGCAATGCAATGTGCAAGGCCTATGCTTTTTTTTCTTCAGGTGGCCTCAGACGTACTCTCCTCAAGAAAAGAATGCTATGTATCGACTTTGTAGGCTAATCCAAATAGTCTATGTAGGCTACCTCAAATGCAGATTGTAGTGTTAATGAGGTTTAACACTCAACTGAATGGGTACAGAAACACACTTTTACTTTCACATGTAGGCTACATTAATCCATATTCTATGTAGGCCTACTTCAAAGTAACTGACAAAAGAGGCTGAGCATTTGTTTAATTTTTTTCATGCAACGTTCAGATATTGCTACCTGCTGATTTGTTATCCAGTCACTAGGCTTTAAGTATCACATTGTCTCGTTCTTTTTCCTAAAAGAAGCACACAGTGACTTCAAACAACATGATTATGGATAGAATTATTGTACTCCTTAGCTGTAGGCTACTGCAGTTTTGTGCTTTTCCTAAAATGCAAGTAGTTCTTCCAGTACTGTAATTCTGACTGTAGCCTACAGCCGTACGAAAATGAACAATGGTACTTACTGTTGTGTGATGTTAGACTCAAAGATTTTCCAAGATACTACCAAGGTCTACTCTCAGTCAGCAATCCGGGTGGCGTGAATAACAGGTAGCCAATCGTAAAGCTATTTATACGAAGCCACATAAACGGTTTTTGATGAGTCACGCGGACTTGTTAGGTGTGGTCGAGTTTGCAAAGAAAATAAATTAATGCAGGGTGAAACAATTTTCACCCATTCCCTAGATAATTAAAAAAGTCATTCGGGAGGGCCTACGGGTGCAATGCAATGCTGATGTACCAGTGACTTTCCTGGAGCTATTCTCAACTATTTTCAACGTCAAGCTGTGTTTTCAGTAGCACCAGAGAAACGCTTGTTCCACTATGTAAAGCTATTGCAGCCCATTTCGAAGAGGGCATGCCGGCATTGTGACAAAAGCAAATGTTAAGTCAATTTGAAATTTGGTTGTATGTTTCTTGTTTCTTTGCATATTTTCCCCTTTGTTTCCTCAGAGACAATGAATAGTTGAGGCATTTATATGATAAAGGGTGAGATCTCATCTTCAAATTTGGATAACAGGCAGAACAACACACAGTGAGCAAACATTCAGGGAAAAGAAACAGATAGTTCAGCTCACATTAGAGTTTAAGTCTTATTAAGATATTAAATCCTTGACTAATGATGTTGTTAATCCACTTCACTGCTGATATTGCAAATCAGAAGGGATCCCCCAAAGGGTCTCATTTGCAGGTATGCACTGATGTTGGTCTCCAAGGTATGCATGAACAAATACACAAACACTCCCCTATACCCCCACCACACACACAAGCATAAGATTGATCTCCATGTACAATCATCACCTTTTACAGGGAATTATTGTAAACCACTGCAAAGATGTTTAAAGGGGGTTCAAAACAGGTGTCACTAAATATTGATGCTCATGCTCTAAAAGTAGGCCATCACGAACATGTTTGGCTAGTGTAGTGTTAAAGCATTTATAGTTACATGCCATTTTTATATCTGCAAAGTTTAACTAAACATTCATAAGAAAAGTTTAACATTAAGTTTGAAGAAGCACCAAGTAACTTGCCGAACTCCTCTTGTTGTTATCATCACAAAACTATTTTAGTGTTTCAGTGTTACCTCTGAGTCATGATGAAATAATTACACAGTGGTTACTCACTTTATAATCTAAAGCTAGGGTGCATAGTGAGTAATATCAGCTGCCTGCCTATCATGACAGTGCTGAATAGAAGTTAGGTGGGAAGCTAAATCCTCAACAAGAGAGATGTAAATAATATCACTAATACATTTTAAATGTCATAATAATACAATGTATTGGGTACCCATTTATCTGCATGTATCACCATATTTAGTTAGCAAATTTAGATTAAGCAGGGAGGCTTTGCCTGACTGGTCGAGGCCTACAACTCTACACAGAGTCAGCAGAGATGTATATACTATATTAGTACATTGGCACAACACAGTACTAACTCTGTGACACAACCTAATCTGCAGATATGACGACACAGACATACCTGACGGATGTGTATCAGTTACCCTGCCTTTAGCACACCTGACACTATGTACACCTGAACTGCTGAGTCATCCTTGTACTGCAAGAATTCTCAGTGGATACATGTGCTGGTCTCATATAACAACAGCAACAAAAGGGAGTCATGAAAGCTCAGGTATTATAGGCAGCCTGCTAAACAGGTTTTATTATTAACCATTTAGGCGGCTAACAATACACTATGCTAAATTATTTACTTCTTATTGAATGGCAAATAGACATTTATAATCAAAATTCAATAAGTGTGATCCTCCCTTGCAACCTTAGGGGGGCACTGTTAGATAACATTTAGTGGTGATAGAATGCACAAACATTACATTAGTGAATTGGTTAATTCATCATAAAAAGTGTAATGGGACAATGTTTGGATGGTGAGCTTCAAGTTCACAAAGGCATCCTGAATTATCCTGAAATTAATATCAAAATGGCCTCTCTGGGAAAAATGGATTATGTAATATCTTTTTATGTAATTAAAACCATTTCAGTAAGATCAACCTCAGTATTTTCACAAAGATCTATATAAAACTGCTTCTAACATCAGTATGTTTTATGTTATTGTGATTGTACAATCTTGTGGTCATCCAATGTAATTGCAATTTGAATGTTCTAAATAATAATCTATATGATAATGCATAGTTTGTATTATCATTAATGTGTGTGTGTGTGTGTGGAGAGAGAATATCTAAACAAATTCATGGACATTTGAATCAAGTGTTATTACATCAGCAAAACATTCGTGTGTGGCTTTGTATGTGACTGAGTGATTTATTTATGGTTTACTCTACTGTGACAGTCACCCTTTACAATGATGGATGCATACATACACATAGTATGTCAAGATTATTAGTGTTTGTAGGCTATTTTACCAGCTTCGCAGTCAATTAGATGACTTATTATTGGGACACTGAGGGGGTCTCTCAGCTCCCCCTACAGCCTCTTTGCAAATTTACAGAGCTTGCAAAACTTATGAGCTCGTGAAATCCCTTTTAAGACCTTGTCAGTCATCACGAATCTTTGAAAATGATAATTGCTGGTTTCTATTCTTTGGTTTGCAAACAAATCCATGTGTGTTGGTGATGATGTAGAACACTGTAGGTGCCAAAAAACCTACTAAAGAGGGCCAGTGTTAAAACAGTCTCAAATTTGCCTGGTGTTCCTTTAAAAAATGTTCTGAATGGAATAAAAAATCATCTTCATCATCCTTTGAATCATAATGAGCTCATTAATCATTCACCTGAAAATGAAGATACTCAGATGTGGCAATGCAAGGAATTCAACTTATTAAGTAGACATATGTATATGACAAAGGAGGTGCCAAGTGTTATGCGTATGTATATGGATATACCATGTAACCATCTTGTGCTCACACAACATACAATCTCTCCTTTAAGCAGTCACTGTCAGTAAATCAACTGAATACACATACACCACATCATTGGAATCAGTGATAACGGAAAACTCAAAGTGCCTTTCAATATTATTGCATACAGTATTGGTACTATGCTTGTTATCTGCACTGATACATAAATATATATTAAATTAGATGAGTGTCTTCTTCATTCATTTCAAAAGTAGTGGCTTAAAATATCCTTGATATGGTAAAATACATGGGACACAAAAGACAAGAGAATGATTTGCAAATGAGTGTCATAGTTCATATTTTTACCTGGACATTGTTATAAAAAGCTAAAATGCCTCCAACTATGACAATCCTAAAGTGTATCCTTTACATCAAAATATTTTCTGCGTAAAGTAAATAGGTATACTTTCTGTTTATACGTTATTTGAGATGTTTATATATTTGTTACATTAATTAACAATAAAAATGTTTACAAAGACAAAACACACAAAAAACATGAAAACACACACAAAAAAAGAAAAATACAAAATGGTTCAAACAAAGATGTCACTGCATATAGCAAAAAAAAGAAACATTCAGGTGGTGAATCATTTCCCTTTGAAAATGACATTTGGGTAGTGTTCACTGGCTGGTTGGTCCACTGTGAAGTCCACAATTTGTTTTTGTTTGCTTTTGGATTCAATTGGATGTGGTTTCCTCAGGACCGCCGCCAGTGTTAGTCACTAGCCAGTCGTGCCCGTGACGGATAACTCCCACTTTGGAGTCACTCACATCTTATGGGCCCGAGGTTGAGTTTGTCACTGAGCTTCTGAATAAGCAGAGACAACTCCTCGGTGGCCTGAGACTTGTCCTCCAGTAATTCGTAGCGCAAGCTGGAGATGTCCTGTTTGATCTCCTTTAGCTCGCCTGGAAATGAAGCGACAACATCAAATTCCTCTCCCTTTCCTCGCCTAAACTCAAAATTTGACCAAAATTTTGTGTTACCAAAATTTCTTGTTCTTTTTTTGCCAGCCTCGAAAAACATGGCTGCGGTTTATTGACTCCGGGCTATTGCTTAAAGATAGTCAATGTCTATGGCCTTATCACTTGCTGTACACACATCATACATATATACGTCTTTACACACCACATGTCAGATACCTGATTTAAACTGTGGAGCAAAACTGTTCTGCATGAAGTCTTTGTCTAAAAACCACAAGAGCCACACATACATAACACAACATGCAATTTAAAGACTTTAGCTGGCATTTGCAGTAACATTCCTTGACAAATAAGTATTATCATCACTTGTGACTGATTTTAACTCACCCTCGTTGACCTCGTCGTTCTCCTTGTCAACTTGTGCTTTCAAAACATAGCGCTTAATAAGCCTTTTCATGATTTGCTGTGTAAACAAGCACAACATGCCAAAGACGGTGAAAGGAATGCAACCAGACTACTTACGGAAGCTGAAAAATTAAGGTGGTTGATGGTGTCCTACCTGATAACGTGTGGGCTGGTTGAGGATGCTGTTAAAACTCTGTGACTCTGCGATGCGAATGTTTGACTGGGTGAAGAGGTTTAACTACAAAAACACCAAGAAAGCTACAGTTTATGCTAGCTATGTCATTTTTTTTACCATGCACAAATGACGCTGACAGCCGACAAGAATTATCGAGCCACACACATTACAATAATCATTTGAAAACGAACTGTCCACTGTGGGAAATACAAACTACAAAAGCAAGCAAATTATAATTAAAAAAAAATATATAAAAAAGAAACCATGTCCATAAGCCATTGCAAATAACAAACAAACAAACAAACACACACACACACAAACACACACTAAGAGAGGCTACATGCTTATACCCTCGACTTGGAGCTGTCCATCCCCAGCTCCACATCCTTTTTCAGGCTCCTCCTCCTGCAGCGCAGGCAGCCAATGATGCGCCTGATACACTGGAAGAAGGACTTGGGACTGGGCACTATGCTGAAAGGCGGGGGCAGTGTCTTCCCATTGTCGAAGTAGGATAGCCACAGCTTGGAGCGGGCAAACTTCCACTCCACATCTGCATCATCCTTCAGGTGATAAGGACAACAAATAGCCCTGGTCAGGGTTCTGGTTAGTTGGGGGGTGTTAAGGTGGTACAGGGCTCACCAAAAGCCTGTGAAAATGACCATCATCTATCCTCACAATATTATGGTGAAAGAATTGAAATTGCAATGACCAAATGCATCAAGAATCACCTCTGAATGTTTTGATTTTGATTGAAGACTTGATTATGATTGAGAATTAAAATTCATTAATACTGTACCTACTGTGATGAATGCAGAAACATTACTTTAGTTTTCGCTCCACTTTTAGTGATTGTACTGTTATCCATCTTGCCTCACAGAGGGGATCCACAGATAGGGGAAGGTCTGTATCTGCACAAGTTTGCTTTTGGATAATGGAGCTTTTCAATTACAGCATATTATGTAGGCTTATATAAACATCAGGTTTCTGACCTCTATCTCCTGGTAGGAGCTGTTGATCATGGCGATTAGCATGTTGAGTAATACCACCACCATGGTAACGTTGTAAATCCCATAAAGCACATAGCCGATGTTCTCAATAAACTTATGGTCATATTTTAGCACCACCGAGGACACCTCTGACAGGCCAAAAATAGACCAGAACAGGGTCTTAAAACTCTCCTCCACCCTAGAGAGAGAGAAAGAGAGAGGGAGAGAGAATGATCACCTGACTGAAGTCACTGATTAATGACTGGCTTGACAATAGTCCACTCCAATGTGCTCGAGAGGTCACGTCCCCCTTGCTATTAATCAAATTGCATATAAATATCTGAGGAAGCACTTCAAACACCTGAATAGGTATAGTGGACTGGGCAAATATTGCCATCTCATTAGCAGTGACCAGAATGAACAAAGTACAAATATTCAAGCACTGTATTAAATTAGGATTTCCAGGGATCTCCTTCATTGCTTGGTATTTTTTGACAACTTTGACTTAGCTTGCAGCATTTTTACATCAATATTCTGCTCCCTACATATTCAAAACAGGCAAGTTACTTTTGTCTTAAAGCACTTGAGGACATTTTACGTTTATAGCAATATAGTGGGCCAATGGAAGCATCTTCTGAAACACAGTTGAGTAAAACAATATAGACTATGGCAGTAGTTTATTTGTGTAATGTAGGCTACAGCAGTCAGAATAATACTTCAAACTGGTTATAGCATACAAATGTTACATTTCTGTAATTAAAGTAGCCTGTACCTTCTACTTTACTTAAGGAAGTTAACCCAGTTTTTACTCTTTTACCTACTTGAGTATGGAAAATCTGCACTTTTGCACCTCCGCTAATTAAAAGGAAATGTTCAATGGAAGCTCTAGTCTCACACAAGTCACAGCAGGCAAGCACTACTAAAAAAAAATACACTCTGTGTCTCAGCCTGCCTTCTTGCGAGACAGGTGACATGAAAAAAGAATGAAACTGAGCACACTGTGAAATTACTTGGTTTGCTCAAGACTTGTTTGCTTTATTGCCTGTTCCTGCCCAGTTCCCCTTCAGTGACTGTGGCCAATGCACTGCATCCAGCTTTTCTTCTGAGGCAGTACAGCCTCAGTGCAACAGGCAACACAGCCTTCTCATTCTATCTTTTTCTTCTCCCTAAATAGGTATGCTTTATGACAGATCTTTATTATAAAGGGGGCAGTTTAACTTCAAAGACAAAGTTGTCCTATAGAGACAAATTGCATCTATGACTTCAATTGACCATAAATTAAAATAAACTGTAGCCAGTATACAGTGGCGTAACGCAAGTACTTGAGGTCCCCCTGCAGCCACCAAGAGTGGGCCCCCCACCACAGCCCCCCCAAACCAACACAGAAGGGATGTGAATCTTCATAACCGATACATTCACTCGATTTGATGCATTAACAATTCACATGAGCAATCAGCACAATCAGCAATAAGATACGACGATTTTCCCACCTACTGCAATGCAGTGCGACACAGTAGGCAACATATGGATTTAACACAATGCGATACAGTGTGATACGATACAATACAATGCAATGCAGAAGAATAGTATAGGCTACTATTGCAAATATAGTAGTAGGGACTTGTTCTTCATTTCTTGGCCTGTGGTGTGAATCACACTTTTAACAGGGACAATTACTGGAAGCAGTGGTGGCTTTTGGCAACTACACACTATGTAATGTAAACGTTCTGTACAGAGTTAAAAAGACTCATGAAAAATTGTTTTGGGAACGCACATATAAAAGTAACGTTAAACTACTTCAGATATCCTAAGATGCACAGTGTGCGTTATCGGGAAACCGGGCCCAGGGTACTCTCCATTACTATGGTGCGTTGTGCTTTAAACTATAAACAAATGTGGAATACTGTTAGTTCACTTACCAGGTGTTTTAGTAGCATTAATGTTAGAGCTCTATTCACACCAGGTCGCCGCTTCAGATGAGAAAATAGGTTGTGCTCCTTGTATGTTTAATCGCGGCACAGCACATTTTACATGTTGCATTGGATTTCTCCATCAGTCATGCACGTTTGTAAAAGTGTATCCACTTCTAACGTTATGGTTAGGCTGGCGGTACACTGAATCTCTGTTTTAAAAAAAAGCTTGCTGTGTATGCCCCAACAAAACCTGCGCGATATAAGAGTCAGGCAGAATTGGCCAATGACGGGCGTGAGGAGGAGAACGCAGCACTAAATCAGGTAAAAGGTTAATAGATATGAATCAGTTTTTACGGATGCAGAGATTTTACATAAGATAAATTTAGAGTTTATCCAAAGATTTAACCGATGCACACTTCTGACAACGATGCAACGTTGTCTATGTTCATATGTAGCCTACCGATACAAATCGGTGAATCTTTCCATCCCTAACACACACAACCACACCCCCCATGTTAATGTAAAAAAAATTAAAGCATATCTTAGACAGACTTTTTGTTCTGCCATTTCTGAGCACCACTTTTATGTCTGGTGGGTTTCATTCTTAATGTTGGCTAATGTTAATATGTTGACTGCTGTTTGACTTTCACATTGATAGATGTGAAAGTCACCCATAGGTGGAGTCACCTATGGCTGGGGCCCTCCGCCTGGCGGTGGCTGCGGGGGTGAACAGTTCATAACAAAGCAAGCAGAATATCTTGCTCAGTCACCAAGCCAACAAGCAAAGGCTACCGCTGTGAATTCAGTATGACAGGTTAAGCAGGATCCTTAGAACAATAACAGAGTGGATTGGTCACTCACGTGGTGAAGGCAGGGTTTACTTTGGCACCTAGGTAGTAGGAGTAGAGGATGAACATGCCAATCATAAATGCCAGGAAGACCATGATGAAGAGGACCATGAATTTGAAGATGTCCTTGACGGTGCGGCCCAGTGAGATCTGAAGGGGTCCGAAGCTCTCGTTGGCAGGGAGGATGTAGGCGATGCGCGAGAAACTCAGGACCACAGCGATAGCGTAGAGACCCTCAGAGATCAGCTGAGGGTCTGAGGGGAGCCATTTGTCTCGGGCTTTAAAGGCAAAGGAAAAAAACATTGTCACTGTGTGCTCTGGGTGGCATTTTTTTGGTGTAAATCATTCAGTGACTTAAGAATGACAAAAAAAGATGTAGAAATGCAGAGTGGTGCAGAGTAATTAATTAATTGCAATAAATGGTAATCAGCGACTGTTATTGAACCATTGTTTCTTGTACATGGAAGTTAGTAGATGTAATAGGCAGCACGTAAATTAGTTTCTTTTTCAGAACACTGTGTATCTGGCTATTCCATTTTATTCTGATTCCAAGGGCTTCTTTCTTCCCCTGTCTCTTTCTCTCTCTCCACCCCCCCCTCTCTGACTTACCATAGGTGAAATATTTGATGTCAGGTGGTAGAGTTACTAGAGAAAGGTCAGGGGCTTGAATGTTCTCATCGACATACTCCTGTGCCTTCATGGCCTGGAGGAAGGCAAAGAAACGGGCAGTGAAAGCCGCAATGAAAATGGAGAGCATGCCGAAGTCCAGAACGTTCCACAGTTGAAGGATGTACTCCCTGGGGCCCTCCGTCCAGAGCTCTTTACACTCCGACCACATCATTCCTGCCAGGGGTTAGAGAAAACACATGCACACACACACACACACACACACACACACACACACACACAAACAAACATGCACACACACACACACACACACACACACATGCATACGCACATACATACAGAAAACAATGTGTCAGTATGACATTCAGTAAGAAAACTGCGAAAAGGACTGTCTCCTCCTCATGGACACTGGAACATAACTCCAGGGAATAACAGCCCAGACAGATCAATGCACTTTAGTTCAAGTGAATTTCTCATTCAGCACACCTTGATTCACACACCAGCACACCTTGATTCATGATTAATGTTTATGACATATGGATGAAGCTTGACAAAATATGGTATTCTGAGCTTTAATCTCGGAGCACAACCTGAGCATGTTGTGCTCCACTGAATTATAACTATGGCTACTGGTAGGAAGCTGTTGGTAAATAAATAAATCACCTCCTCCCAACAGATACTGGTTGATTTACTTTCGAGTAACCTGAACAAATTTTACACTTTACTGATCATCAGGCAATGACCCTTGAATAATATAATACAGAGACAGGAATGCATTATTTAGGCACGGTTATATTCATTTATTTATTGTGAATGTTGCAATATTCCTGTCATTGCATGCTTATCCAAAGCGTTCATCTCAGTAACCTTAAGTTGTGCTTGTTTAGTAAAAAAAACATGCCAGTAAATACACTGCTAGCTTTACTGCAGTGACAAGTGCCAAAGGATTCAAGTAAATTCAAATTTCACTTTAATAGTCAAATTTGCACATAATTAAAATGTTCAATT
Source organism: Limnothrissa miodon (assembly GCA_017657215.1). NCBI lineage: Eukaryota > Metazoa > Chordata > Actinopteri > Clupeiformes > Clupeidae > Limnothrissa > Limnothrissa miodon. The sequence goes on from JAGFZM010002215.1 coordinate 16,864, forward strand.
TTATGTTCCAAGTCCTCCTGTCCTGGCAATACCATTAAAAGGATTGCCGGATCAGTTAGTGTCTTTACATTAGATTACAATGATGTAATGTATAGACACAGGCTAAATCCCCCCTTTAGGCAGTCTCTGGCTGTCTGAGCAGTCATTCATCAGGCCTGATGGCTATGCTACACACATGACTTCATGCCAAATGCCAAGGTTGCCTGCATGGCTCCTCTATCTGTCAAAGAGGATGGGCAATGCATTTGTATTTGTTTTTCACAGTTCTTTAAAAACATCACCACCAAACATGTAGGACAAAATAATTTGACTTCAAGGGATAGTTCGGTTTTTAACACATTGAGCCCCTTTCACAGGTTGTCTACAATGAAATAAAGTGGTTGACACCAAAATCTTGATGATTGCTCCTGTCTCGGCTATTTGGGAAATATAGAATCGCCTCTGCCTGCCTTTAAAATGGCTAGCAATGGGCATGTGTTGTTTCTATCCTTTGAAGACTGGTTTTAAAAAAGTGCTACTCATGGAGTGATTAGTGGCGTTTGCTGATGTTCCAACCCAAGTATCGTAGCAAAATACAGTTTCTGTCATGTTTTATTTGCCATTTTGTAAGTCCCAAAGGGATCTATTTGCTCCTTCATATAAACAAAATGCCAAATAAAACATGACAGAAGCTTTATTTCGCTACGATACATGTTTTGGAACATCACTGAGCACCACTAACCACTTGGTGAGTAGCACTTTTTTAAAACTAGTGTTTTAAGGATAGAAACAACACATGCCCATTGCTAGCCATTTTGAAGGGAAGCAGAGGCGATTCTACATTTCCCAAATAGCCGAGACAGAAGCAATCGTCAACATTTCGATGTCAACCACTTTATTGCATTTTAGACAGCCTGTGAAAGGGGCTCAATGTGTTAAAAACCGAACTATCCCTTTAAACAAGGGTTTGTCCTATTTCATTTGTGCCAGAACTGCAATTCTCCAACAATTTATGGTGTAGCCAGTTCTAGACTATTCATTTTGTGTTTTGTTTGTGGCCAAATGATCTCCACTTTCAAACTGAATCCAAATGAGTAATTTAGGATTTCTGATTTGGGCTTCTGGCATTCGTTTGCCCCCCTCACTAATACTGTTAATGAGCACTAGGGTGTGCTAATGAGTTTTAAATAAGGGATGGTACATCAGCAGAACCTCACCTGCCACCCACACCATGATGAGAATTTCAGTCCAGGTGAAGCGTGTGGTCTTGACCCGAAAGATCTGCAGTGGGTGGTCAGTGACGGTCACATTGGGCAGCGTGCTGATGCCCTCAAAGCGATCCGAGGCGTTGAAAACCAACAGGCCCAGGAAGATGATGAAAGAGGCGGCATGCGCCACAAACTTCATGAAGGGACTGCGGAGCACCTTCCCCAGCTTGAGTGGAGAGACGGAGTAGTCAGAAAGAAAAAATAAAACACTCTTATTGAGTTTGTGAGTTTGTTTGATTTCTTAGAGAGGGGAGAGCAGAGGACACGCATAGGTTAAAGAATTGCTCAATACTCATTACCAGTAGAACAGAGAGTAAGCAGTAGCCTATATGTAAACACCCATTATAGACACACATCATAAACAGTTTGCATTTGCATTACAATGTGTTAAAAATTTAAATCAGAGTACACACAGAGAATCTACACAGAGTCTACAATTAGAATCACCCTCTTTAGAGGAAAGGCGTATTTAACATTACATTTTACATTTACATTTACTGTATGCATTTAGCAGACGCTTTTATCCAAAGCGACTTACAAAACGAGGATAACTATCAAGCTACATAGCAGAAACCTTAAGGAGCATAGTGCTAGGGGATAGTGCTTCAGTTCATTTTAGTGCTAGGATAGAAGATGTTCTCTGGGTCTTTAACAGCTTTTTGATTTAACAGTAAAGACATTTTCATAAGAATGAGTTTGACATTATAAATGCTTAAATAATTCATGGATAAAATGTAAGTGCTTTGTCGAGTAGTCTACCACCAAATCTGTTACCCATAGTCTAATGTGGGATAGGTGGGGCTTCTTTCACCCCTCCATCTTTAGTTAAAGGTGTCATAGAAAGCTGTGTTTCACAAAACTGCGTTTACCTGTTGTTTGAAATAAGATATGATATAAATCAGGTTGGTTAGTTTTATGTAGGACTAGTTATTGGTTGAATGGCACTGAATTATTGCCCAATCCATGCTAGTGCCTGCCCCACAAAATCCTAACTCCATTAGATCACTGGATATCTGTAACAGCCAAAACATGTATGTTGGTTGTAATTGTAACACGTTAAGGCTATTTAAATAGGATGCAATTAGTGATGCTGGGGTCTCCTTCAACAATTTTAACCCAATTAGAGTTGCATACCCTCTTTGAAAATGTGATGTGAATGTAATGTTTGGGAGAGCACCTGTAGAATTAATAAATGGAATCTTGTACCTTGTTCTCTGAAATTGCATTTAGCTAGCTTTCCCAACTGATGAGCTAAATCTGAGATTGAGCTTGGTCTGGTGGCCTTGGTCTTTATGCCTGATTGACATACTGAGCTGCAGAATGAAACCCAAGCACTCTGAGATCTGTATGGGGTTTCCCCAGACTCAAATGTTTAACGTTCTGTTCTATAAAATTATGTCTGAGAAGTCATGTTTTTTTTATTTTTTACAACATGAGAATGTAAACAGTGTTTTTCCCTTGAAAAAGGGAAACATAGTTATGTGAACCATAAGCATTAACTTTACTCCAATACGGTCCTTCCTTAACCATCTTGATGTACATTCAGTGTGAACTTTGTATATCCATGTGAACTTTGTATATCCATGTATATCCCATCCAGAATCAGTTAGACCAGCAGAGAATATAACATAAGTGCTTTATGTCATTCCGTGGTTCTGATTTACAACTGCTGATTTAGTGGTGGCCAGTCTATTCATTACTGTGGTCAGCGCTTTCTCTTGTCTTGTATGTTCAGGTCATGCACCTCAGTCTTACAGTCTGGTCTCTTGCACTGGATTGGCCAGTATTCTCCAGTGTCTCCTCCTTACTAGTAACCAGTGTCCATTATGCCATTCTCAGACTCCATTTTGTCAGTGATTGGATGTTCTGGAATTGAGGAGCGCTTTTATTGGTATTTTGCTCTGAATGACTTTTAAACCCACTATGTGTAAGTTTTATTTTTTTCGTATGAGAATTTCTCCCATCTATCGGCGAAGTGGTATACTGCACATGTTTGAATAAAATGTATTAGCCCTTCCCTTCCAATGGTCCTCATCTTGAAAATGGCGGTGCAAAATGGATATTCTCATTTGGTACCCAGCAGCACATCTATATATAAATGGAAATTACCAAGTTTACGGGAACACTACAATTTATTCATGGAGGTAATTACCATCGTTTTACATTATATTTTTAAAATAAAAAATGTATTTTTAATAAAAGACGAAGACAAATAGAAGATAAATCCTACACATTGTGGCTTTAAGGAGGGTTAGATATTGTACATTGCACAAACATTGCAGTAAGTGTTACGTTTGGAAGTTGCAAATGTATTTATTGAATAACAATAATGGAAGGCCCTAGATACCCTCCCCCATAGAGGTAATAAGGTGGGTGAACTGATCACTAGTGACGTTAACCTCACTGATCATTATCTCCATACCCTACGACATGTATGCAATGTAATGCTTATATGTGTATATTATGCATTATCTTAGTTTATATATTTTTAATATCAGTATTTTGTATGTATGGATATGAAGTATGTTACAATGAGAATGAGGTCAAATAAGACAAAATACAAAATATTACATCTGACTAAATAAATTGCCTGAGGGCACAGCCTGTATAATGGTGATGATGCCTGCATGTTGGTATCTGGTGTCTGCACTAACACTTTGTCTGCCTCAGAGCTACACTAATGCAGACAGTCTGGGTTACTGCAGATAACACTGACTTATGCAACTAATATTCTGCCTAATGAGAATGAGCCTTATCGGGGTCTGAAGAATTTATATTGCAATGTCATTTGGAGCATTTTATTGGAAGAAGAAAAGTTCTTGCCCAATGGGCTAGATTTTTGGAGGAATAGGGTCCCTGGTGAGCATTTGTGTCCACATTGCTTCTATCAACACTCTGATTCCCTGTCGACTTCCATTCTATACACTCAACTAGAGACCTTTTTTTCAGTTTTTCTTTGGACAAATTCATTTTCTATGTGTTCGTCTCCATGTATGTGTTTCTATGGGTTTGTCTCCAAATAAGCCTGGGTTGTAACATATACATATTCATACATATTTACATTACATAACAAACCGGCAAGGTGTTTTGGAAGGTTGTACTATTTCACTGAATATGCAATCAAAATGTTGTCCTAGTTCTGTATCTTAAGTGGCCCTCTCAAACAGCATTTAGCTGCTGTGCAATAGACAGGCACCATATGCTAAAACAGAGAACCATATGGTAAAACAAAGAGCTACTAACCATTTTGTTCTGCCATGATTTGAAATCTTGGATTTTAATTAGCTCTGCCCGTATTCTTGTAGTCTTTTCATCATGGTGTTTTTATGCAGTCTGTGGTCCTGTGTCCATCTAATTTGATTTGACAACACATGGGGAATCACTCTTCTCTGACAATTTTCTACTCTCCTCCTGATGTTTCCGGCATTCACACGGCTTCTTTTTGTCGTTAAATGAATGTTTCATAACTCAACAAGCATTATATGTACACGTCTTCTGTTAACAGTAAATTAACATAATCACAAATTATGGTCTAAGATAAGTCACACATGTCTTGATGAATGTGCTTACATGATTGATTGATTGATTGTTTGATTGTTATATCAACTGGGCGTATGTTGATTGTCTATATGTGGCTTTAGCACTTAAGTATTTATTATATTCTTATTTTATGTGATGATGCACTGACCAGAGACATCTCTCAATTTCATTGTACCTGTGACAATGACAATAAAGGACATTCATTCATTCATTTAAGTCACACAGGATGATGTACTGGACCCACATGCTGCGGTAGAACCAAATGAGTTCCATTACAGATAAAATGTCTGGCTCAAGCACACTCTCGCAAAACAGCAATGGCGAGATCTAGGAACACATCTCTGACCTACGGGCCCCTGATCTTTTACCTTCGAAGTGCCAACCAGCACTTCAAGCAATTGCTTCTAAACTTACTGCTGATGGCTGCCAAAGCAGTAACTTGACAACAGAGAGCCCCTGACACAGACATACTGTGGGGCAATGCTGAAACTCTGATCAATAAAGCCAACGCCTGGCTTCTGTTGCATGGCCTCTTCCAGCATAAGTGTGGATATGCAGGTAAATGCAATGCCTCACAGAGCTCTTAGTTCAAGACAGTATTACCGGTATATACTGATATGTCTATATTGATAGCTTTGTGAGTGCCATGTGTGCCACCAACATAATGTACACAGCTGGAGCAAGAGTTTATTCTTAAACTGGTGCATTAGATTATTTATCTCGATGTTTGCTTACCATAAACACCAAATACACACACACACACATACATACATACAGACTCCTGCTCATAAGCATACATAAATTGCATGTCTGTGTTCTCATATTTAGCAAGCCTGGAGGAAAAAAAAGGTTCAATGATAAACAGGTATATACACACACGCATCCACACACCATCTGCATACCCCTTAACCACTATTGTTTGGCCATGCTGTGAATGCTGAACCCCTACACTGCCTCTCCCCCCCCCCCCCCAACCCCCCCCAGGCATTTTGACAAGCGCTCTCACACAACCAGTGAGGACTATGATCTTTTCTAATGGGAAAAGATTTCAACCTTTTACACGTTATGCTTACGGAAGCTGAATGTTTATTTGTCTCATAAATCTGTTTGCGTAGATGTGTAGACCACACATTACCCCCGCATTCATCCTCATTTCATTCATCTCCTGCTTCCCCCTTTCCCCTCAGATACTCCACACATGCCTGCAATACTAATGCAACAGACCACTTGGGAGAACGCACCAAAAAAATAAATAAAAAAAATAACAAGGCAAACAAGTCTCTTGGGACTATGGACCAAACAGAGGGGAAATGACTAGCCATTTGGGATAAGGTACCAATGAGAGGCAATGCTTGCAGGTAACTGACCAATGAACACTTACGTGAATGGGCTGTGGATCAATTGGAAGCTAGAGAAGTAGAGAGCCCTACCTTGCTGCACGGGGCGAACCAGTAGCCGACAGCGAGCAGTGGGAGGCCCAGCGCCACCACCAGCACCACCAGGCACTTGACGGCGATGGTCTGCTCCCGCAGGCCTGACAGGTTCTCGTACCAGATCGTCAGCAGCTGCTGTTGGCAGTTGGGATGGGCCACGAACTGCGGGGAACAAGAGAAAGAGAGACGGGGGGTTGATGAAACTAACACTGGCAGCCATGTTGTTGTCCTTATTAATCCACTGCTAAAAGATGGGGTGAGAGACAGCGTGCAGGAAGGAATGCAGGGAGAGGAGAGAACCTGAGAAGTCTGTGTGTGTCTGTGTGTGTCAGTGAGATCAAACGAGAGAGAGAGAGACAGAGAGAGAGAGAGAGAGAGAGAGAGAGAGAGAGAGAGAGAGAGAGAGGGTATGGTTATGACATAAAAATCATAAAAATAAACAACCATCCTGCTGTCCTTCGGTTCCTTTAGGTGCTGGTGGCGTGTATGGAGGCTTCGTGGCCAATTTGCATACTAAATGGGTCTGGAGAGTGAGAATGAGGAGAAGGAGCCGAGAGTAATCCTATTAAACGCAGTGATCAGATCAGGGGCCAATGCATTAGACCGGCCAGGTGAGTGGACGGGCCTGCGCTCCCTCAACTAATGGAATCATTCCATTCAATGCCACAGGCCTATTCCAGTTGCCCTGATGGGAAAACGAGACTTAACCGAATGTAATGAGCGCAAATTATTCAAAGGATGTGGATGGGAAGAACAAGGTGCCCTGGAGCAGCTAAGAGGAAATTACCCACACAGAGTAAAGTGACATTGGACTGTTGAATGATTTTTAAACCTTTTTAAAAGCTTCTGACAAAAACCGTTTCAACAATAAATTGTTGATTTGGTTTCCTCAGCACACAGCAGCCTGCCATGAGGCGAAAGAAACTGAACGGAATTCAACATGTGCTCGTGTGGACCTTAAGGAAGGGTATGTGTGTCAGTAACCAGCCTGAGAAAAGCCTCAAGTGTCCCCAGTGCTCTGGTTTAAAATAGGCTAATTAGCTGCATGCCCTGGAGACCCAAAGGTGTTAATTTCGTGGCTGTCCTACATAGACAGCTATGTTTTGCATTTGCCAAGAAGGGGCTGATTTATGAACAGGGACATCTAATTATCTATAAACCTCAGACTTCAGGAGAGGAACAGAGAGCCTTCAATTAAGAGTGTAATACACAGACAACTTCCCAATTAGAAACAAAACCATGAGATTAGGGCTGGGTTGTCTTGACAGAAGTGAAACATTGAAAATTTCCGAAAGTGCCAAGTCTTTGTATTTAGTAAGTGAAGAATCATAAAATAACTGCAGCCAACAGAAGATAAAGACAATAGAAGACCTCACCTCCATCAATAGATCTCTGTACCTTGTTACAGTAACAGCAGATACGTAATCTGGGGGAGGGGGCAGAATATCTCCAGACCAGTCCAGATGTCACACTGGGAAAATGAACTTTATTATCCCTGGTGTTCTGGGCTATTAATAAACTCTTTGATGTGATGACACCACACGCAGAGGCATAATCCACCAAAGCTTTCCTGTGTGGATGTTGATCACACATCACCTGACTGGTGGGGGAAACGGCCACTGCTAGGGACACAACTGGGTTTCTATCTCTCTCTCTCTCTCTCTCTCTGTCTGTCTTTTTGTATTTATATATATCTGTTTCTCTGTGTGTGTGTGTGTGTGTGTGTGTGTGTGTGTGTGTGTTTTGTTCATAATATGTGCATTTGTGTATGTGGGTGTGTGCGCACATGCAAATGTGTGTGTGTGTGTGTGTATCCTCCCCCAGTCCTATCTTCTCCATACCCTATGAGGCATCCATTAGAGCAACTTTGCACCACCTCACACTGACAGCTCCACAAAGTGCTGAACAATAGCACTGCACACGCCAAAGTACCAGCCAATTTCACCACACTGAGTCCAGCAAAGCACACATGGGGGCCCAAATTGCAAGTCCATCTGTAGAACTTTAATGGGGCAGTGTTATTTTTCCTCCACTGCGGGTAGAGTGCACTTAATCCCCATGAGGGGGATACGCAGGTTGGCATGCGGTCTGGGCTGCATGCTGGCCGAATTGTCTCGAGCAACTCTGAGATGAGTCCAGAGTTTTTGTTAGAGAAGCACTCAGCAACCCTGGTTTTCTTTTACACATTGCTGTTGTACACTGCAGCCAAAAGCTGTTAAGCAGTGATGCCTAATTAATAATATACTATAACTCACACCCTGGAGTTTTTAAGACAACTAGCACTTGTCTGGAACTACAAAGAAAACCTGACCCGTCAATCGGTGAGCTGAAATACGCCAATTGACTGAGCATTGACTACAACTACAAGGTAAAGCTCCGTCTCCTTTTTTACTGCTTCACTTTCCATCCATCTCCACAATCCTCACTGCCTCAAGCACATACAGTGCAAACACATAGGGCTAGGCTAGGCAAAAGGTGAGGTTGTAATCCATAGACTATTGTAACAAAATAGTAAATTTACTTTAACTTCGACTTGGTAACTTCTTCTGCATGAGTAGGCCTGCTGGTGTATCATGCTGGAGAAAGTACTGTTGTTCTTTCGTGAGCTACCTCATGGTCTAAATGTAGGCAGCCCTTGTGAAAATCAGACGCAGGTGTAGTTGAGTGGCATTCAAGAAAACCACTAAATTTTTTTTTCTGAGCACATCTATCTGGGGAGATTTGATATAGTCATTTTGGATGCATATAGTCACCATGATGCCTGAGTATACCCACTGCACCACTGAAGGCTAGCGTCTTTGTGTGTGAGTGAGTGTGTGCGTGTGCGTGTGTGTGTGTGTGTATGATTGCACAAAATGGGTTTGGAAATAAAAGCAATAGCAGAATATAGTGGAGGTGGGTAACTTGAAACTTGTGTGTGGTTGTGTGTGTGTGTGTGTGTGTGTGTGTGTTGTACAGGGCTCCTGGTTCCACTCCATGTGCTATTCGTTAGAGTGTGAAGGGTGCCTACAGGAGCCAGCTCCAGTGCTGATGTAGCAGAAACCCTCTGAGACACTGTCACACAAGCAGCATCCCTCTGGGGGTGGCTGCTCTCCCACTACATACTCACAAAGGCCTCTCCCCACACAGCTCTTTTTACAGGCCATTTTGTAGGGAAAATATAAAGGCTGGTTAATGTGTGTGTGTGTGTGTGTGCGTGTGTGTGTGTGCGTGTGTGTGAAAGAGAGCCACTTCATCAAGTACTGTGTTCACTTCATTCTTCATTATTTAGTGTGACTAAAGAATTGGCTCTGGAACTGTACATGCAACACAGTGGTAAAAATATCAATTAAAAGGTTTAGTTAATCTACAGTAATGTGAACTGCAGTTGAGATATAAATGATTGTATATCTGTGTGTGTGTGTGTGCGTGTGTATGTGTGCGTGTATGTGTGTGTGCGTGTGTGTGTGTGTGTGTTTGTGCGCGCGCACACATTTCTGTGGAATCAAATCAAATTGTGAGTTGCTGAATCAGCATCCAGTTCTATACTTCCATTTTTGAAATCCCATTTGAAATGAACATACTTTCCGGTACTGCTTTGTATGCACTGCACATAAACAGTACTTTTACATTTCACGTCTCAGCGTATGTGAAATCTCTGCACCTGAATACAAGCTATGGCAGTGCATCACTGTGGCTAGTCCTTGGTCCAGTCTGAATCAATTTGCATTATGTTCCCAATACAACAACACCTCCTCACACAACTAGGGGCAAGGCCACAGAGGGACACAAAAAAATCCATTTTTAAATTGCACTTCACGATAGGCTCTTTACATCAGCATATGGTAGCTTTTATCCTCAGTCTGTTGCTGTTAGCTTGATTAACATTGTGTCGCCTAATGACCTTGAGTGTCCTGAATCAGCATGAGTGAGGAAGTGAAAGAGTGAGTGAGTGATTGAGTGAGTGGATTTGGCGAGAATCACAGATTCAGGCTTAAGGCAGTGGTAGGGTATATGTGTGGTTCAGAATGTGGAATACCAACACACAACAACAATGTGGAATACCAATACACAACTCCAATGAAAACTCGTCGAACACTTAGAAAAGCGGCTTTGGTGTTCTCCAATGTTACTGCAGGAAAGCAACTTCACATCTAGTACACACATCAGAAATATCATGTTGGTGCTTAATCTTTTCCACCACGTCCCCAACGTCTCCTCGCACTGACAGTGAGAGTCCACATGGGAGTACTTGCCTTCTTAACCTCATACTTGATGGCCAGCTTCACTCGACTGAGGAGGGAACGGTGGTGCTGGCCTTCCTCCAGCTCGGCGCTGATGTCACCATTCAGAATGGCCTCTACCTCCTCTGTGTCCCTGCACAGGTCCAGAACCCCCACTACAAAGTCCTTGCACTGCATAGACAGCTTGCGGTAGTCGTTCTGCAGAGAAGACATACAGAAAATACAGAACACATTTCAACTTCTAAACAAAACAAAATAAAAAAATGTCATGTTAAAAATTGCACAGAGGCACAGCATTAGACTGACAGGGACAGACATCTAGAATGTTCTCAAGGCAATTTATTTCCCTTGATAATGGAGTAAGTAAAAGAAGACCCCATCCAGCTGCCTTCAAAGTATGTGCGACTACATGGCCCATATTTAACTGTGCCTTTTGAATATAAACCATACAGCCAGGGACATGAAAATCAACTAAAACCTATTTACGTTTGAGATGCAAGTCTGGTCTGTATATTTACTACAATTAATTAAAAACTACATGAGTCAGCGCAGAAGTCTTGCTTTTGAAGATACTGCACTGCAGTCATTTCCGACTTATAAACAGCCCACCGGCCACCAGCACCGTCACAGTCGGAGAAGACGGATAATTACTCTTCCAGGCAGATAACGTTATCACTGAGAGGCATGTACTGTAAATGAGGGGGAAAAAACACATTAACTAACTTAAGCAATTAAGGAAGGACACCTTCTCCATGCAAGGCTGTGGTTAACGCATTGTCCAATTTAACATGCTCAATAACAGTTTCAAACTCTTTGATGAAAAATCCTGAAAAGTGTGTTTGTTCTACATATTTGTTAGCTTTCTACTGTATTGCATAGGTTGTGTATTGTACTAATAGTTTAGTGTATTTGGCACATGCCTTTGTCCATAGAACCTTGTTATGAAAGGTAGAGGTTGGCATGAAGTAACAGAATGTAAAAAGTGTAAAAAGTGTTTATATCAGTATTATATTACAGTGAGTGCAGTAGATAAAAATGCTTCCCCCCGTGGAACCTTATACACGGCAGAGTCTGTGCCAAACCTCTGAGCTGCCACAGAAGGTCACAACCCCTATTAGAAGCCCAGGCAGACGAGTTCAGCCGTTTAGTCAGAGACAATTCATCAGAGATCCGACGCGGAAAAAATATGACCGCGCTACCTTGTGGAATACAGCATTCACACAAAACACGTTTCAGGAAAACCGCTCTCTTAGATTTTTCCAGGACTCTATTTTCTAGTCAGTGATAAAGATCAGGGTAAAATGCAGGTCCAATAAGAATAAGAATGTGTTTTTTTTTTATTATGTCGTTAGACAACATGGGAAATACATTTTTGACAATTACTAATAACCTTGACTGTCTTTGAGATGAAGACAGATGAATTCGAAAATGTGACATCTTTGCTAATCTAAGCATTTGAATCTGCTATAACTAAAGCAAACTTCAGATCCAGCAATACAGCAGTGATTTACGACACCGTTACTCTGTGTGGACCTCTGCATCTACAGTTAGCCATAAATCTAGGGGCCATGCTCCGACTGTGCTCATTGAAATGCATGTCGTTTTCCACAACAATGCTTCCACAGGACTAAAACTATGAGAAACACACTGGACTAATAACAGCACATGCAGACAATCTTTGGTCGAGGCAACTGCAAGAACGATAACAACAACAACAACAACAACTACCACAGCATCACAGAAAACAATAACATTGACAATGACAGCAAAGTAAAAATGCCCATTTATGAGATGATGTCATTAAATGTTCCTCTTGGTGGAACTAAATGAAGCAGCGACAACCATTTGATTCCCCTACTCACTGACCAGAGTCTCACACAGCGCAAATATTCTTACACAACGACCTTAAAGTGAAAAACATAATGATCAAATATGGCGCATTCTAGTCAACACTAATGAATTTATGTTTATATGTAATAGACATATTTACCAGGGAGAAGCAATTGTGCTGCGAAGTCTCTTTTTTATGGCTCTTTTTATCCTGGTGGCAGCAACAGCACACAGACACACATGTAAACACACATACAGGGTAGATACGACATGGGATAAAAAACAGAGTTTAAATCAAGAACATGAAACAGAGAAGGCCACTCTCAGATATCAGTAACCACCAAAGATGACTGATACTAAAGGGAATGCATGATGACTATCATTATTTAGTCATTTTGTGCCAAAAACACTCAAAGCAGTCCATGAATAAAATAATATTTTATAAACAAATGAATAAACAAGAGTGAAAAATGACAGAAAAGCCAGTGTTAGTAGCAGCAGCACTTTCTAAAGTGTTGCTAGCATATTACAGTACCATAGTTACAATGTAATTACGTGCTAAGTAAAAAAGGTAATAGTAAATGGACATTTATAAATAAAATGCATATCTGCAAAAGTAATCACTGATATTTATAAGACAAAAAAAATCCACTGGACCACAAGGTACCAGTGTTCCATTACTCATTACTCTATTACTCTGTATATTACTGCAGACTGTTTGGTGTAATTACACCGTGACTATGGCACTGCAATGTGAAGTGTGTTTGTGCCTCCTACCTTGAATTCCTTCTCAATGTTGGCCAGCTTTGCGAGTTCATTGCTGAGTTCGAGTGCGGTGAGTACGGGGTCCTCGCTGGACAGTGAGAGGTACGCAGGACTCGCCAGCCCGCGGTAGGCGTTGATCCGCGAGCGAGAGTGGCTGAACGAGTCCTTGCGCTGCTTCTCCGTGCAGTCGTTGCACTTGCAGAAGTAGTCGTGCGGCCGCTCGATGCGCGCCCCCTTTAGCAGTAGCATGTGCACAACCTCGTACTTCTGGCAGTGCGCCGCCAGAATGATGGGCGTGATGTCGGGCGAGAAGCGCGTGCCGTCCTCGTCGTACGAGTAGAAGTCGTCGTCCTGCAGCTCGCATGGGCTCCGCGTCAGCCGCTCGCTGCTCACAAACGACGGGTGAGCCAAGATGGCCTCCACAATGCGCACGTAGCCCTTACTGATGGCCAGCAGCAGGGCGTCGCCAATGCGTGCCAGGTTGTCCCTCCGCAGGAGGAGCTCCGTCACCTCCAGGTGTTCGTTTCCCACGGCGAGCTGCAGGCCGTTCTGGCCCATATAGTCCACGCAGTTGACGTTGAGCGTCTCAGACTCCTCCAGCATCTTGCGCACCACGGGGATGTTGCCGTACTCGGCGGCGTCCAGGAAGCGTTCCTCCTCCGAGGTCAGGCTCGTGCCGCGGGCGTTGAACATGAAGGCTGGCCCCCGAACAGCCTGCCGCCGGCCTTTCTCCCGCTGCATGGTCATCCTCTGGTGGCTCAGGCAGTCCACAGACTTCCTGCTGAAGGGAAGACAGGGGAGAGAGAGAAAGGATAGAGGAAGAGAAAGGAGAAAGAAAGATAGGAAAATAGATAGATGGATAGAATCCAATAGAGGGAATAAGGAAAGGATGGAAGGGAGGAAGGGGGAAAAAGAGAGGGACAAAAAAGAACAAGATAGAGGAGGGAAGACAGAAAATGGTAAGAGAGAGAGAGAGTGAAGGCAGGGAAAAAAAAGAGAGAGACAAAGAGAGAGAGAATTGTTTACTGCCAGCACATTTGCAATGCTTGCTCAAACTGCCTTAAGCCTCTTCTGAGTGCCAGTGACTTCCTCTTGGCTCGGCTACGTCTCCTCCATCTCAGCGGTCTGCTCTTGACGCAGGTCCAACCGGTGGTGAAGCGATGGTGGCAGGGCTGAGGCGCGAGCCACTGCCAGCTGTCTCAGTCAGTGTGTCACCACGGGAGACGCCCCAAGAGGTGAGGGCAGAGCGGGACAAGTGAGACTGCACCCCGTCTGAGGTGAGAACTCGGCGGGTCTCTAAGAGCGAATTAATGAAACGCAACAGATGCCTGGGCTACAGGTGGCTCCCGCATAACCTGGCTTCTCAGGCCAAGCTCCACACGCAGGCATTCTGTCATAATTAAATCAAATTCAAATCAAATTCAAATCACCGATGCTGACTTACAAAGTGCTTAGAGGATCTGCCCCTTTTTATCTAAGCGCTCTCATAAAAACTCAGGCTACCCCCCGACAACTCCGGTCCTCCAATGACCGTCGACTGGCAGTCCCGGCACCTCGCCCAAGGCAATCCAGACTTTTCTCATGTGTCGTCCCACGCTGGTGGAATACCAAAAACAATCAGAACAGGGCCATGTCTGGAGGCCTTCAAAAAGCTCTTAAAGACCCAGCTATTCAGAGAACATCTTCTATCCTAGCACTAAAATGAACTGAAGCACTATCCCCTAGCACTATGCTCCTTAAGGTTTCTGCTATGTAGCTTGATTGTTATCCTCGTTTTGTAAGTCGCTTTGGATAAAAGCGTCTGCTAAATGCATAAATGTCTGCTAAATGCATAAATGTAAATTAATGGATCTACATGATTTATTTTAAACACATTGAAAATATTTTTTAGCAATGTTTTTGTATATAGATACATCACGGATGGATTAAACATGGACATTGCGTCTGTATAAGATGCTACTGTTTGAATTGTTAATTTTCAGATGGATAAAACTGTCCAACTGCATTCTTGTATTCCCAGACAAATGCTGAAATCCTATTTGTATTAATATAATTTGAAACTTAGCCTTTTTGACAGCTTCAATCATGTTGGAGAGACACGTCTGTAATCCACATTATTATATGGGAGTGTCAAAGATAAAGGCCATCTGTTCCCTTCATAAGCATTGGCACCATTACCTGCCACTGGAAACCTAACCCATCTCCATACGGTGCTTCAGCAGGCCAAGAGCCTAATGATTCTATTAACTCTACGTGTACCACATCTCTCAGTAATGGCAGCTTAACATTTGAAGCATGCGAGACATTGATGCTCAGTTTTTTTGTTCTTAACATTATACAAAGGAAACGTAAAACAAGGGAAATTATTCTGTATATATATAGAATGTGTTGCCTTACAAGAGGCAACACAATTGATTTACAGCCACAGGTCAAAAGCCACAGAAAGGGGGAGGGTTGTTGAGTTTCTCTTGAGCAAAGAAAATTAATTTCAGGGACAGAGAAGTCCCGAAGGCTTACAACCCAAATGAAATCACAGGGAGCAAGAGCTGTGAATGGGATTTTTCTCCTCTGAGAATAGATGGGCCTCTGCGGTGAGCGTCACTAGATCAATTTGGAGACGTCTTCCCGTTCCAGTGCAACATCCATGGATGCTTTGCTAGAATTACACGCACGGCCTTGCCCAGAAAAGAATTTGTTTCCGTATTTCGGCAGAACTTACTTCAAATTCTTTGAGAATTATTGTCAGGATTGGTCCCTTGTTTATTTTTTGATTATGTATCATGATTGACTGTTTTGGATTTAATCTGTCATCACACTTTAACACACATTTCCTATCAAATAAAACAAACTGTATGTGGGATGGTCACTTTTGAGTAGACCTGTTAGGTTGAAGCACTTTGCACTTTGAATTTCCAAAAAAAAAATCCTAGTGAGGAGTTTGGAAGCAACAAATATTTTGACAAATCTGTCTCTGAAAATCGAGGGTGCTATTTTAGTGAGATATTAAAATTTGATTCATTATAAACGGAATAATAAACCTGACCATTATCGCTATGTATATGTGTAATTTTGCTGTTTCCTATTCAGTTAACATTAGTTACTTGTTACATTGTGCTCATTTGTCAAAGAATATACAGTACATCTGCAATGCCCTACTGTACCTGCACAGACCCAGACACTTAGGTGCATACATATAGTATGCATACATATCACACACACACACACACACATAAATACACATACATATACCTGGCATGTTTCAATTACATAAAATTAATCCTTCCTTCTATGCAATTTCACATCTTCCCTTTCTAAAAGCATAGGCTACAGGGATTCCTGCCTACTGATACTCTACTGTAGTATTCTATGTGTCTGCCAGACAGTGCCTTTTAACTAATTAAATAACCACACCTATTAAATGACCACACTATAAATTTCCTAAGTTGTATGAATTATGAATAGTGATTTTAATAGTGCTTTTGCTTCATCAGGAGGTATGTGCTGAGATGGATGGCATGTCAAGATCTTACCACTGAAGCAAATTCCTTAGCATATACACCAACCTATATGAGATCAATGGGACACCATACTGTTGGGCACAATATGCTTTCTGTTACTTACAGTGTACTTTTATTTTACAAGGCTTTGTGTTGAAAATCAATTCAGTCCTGAAATTAAAATGGCTTAAAAAAGTCTAAAAAGTCAAAAAGTAAAATGTCTACCTACCCTTCCCACAGATTTACTTTGTCTTTGTATGAAGAGGTCTGACTGCATAACTCTAAGCAGACCTGCTCCAAGTCAACATTTTAGTTTGGACAGGCCTCAAATGTGTAATATATGTATAAATAAGAAACCTAGTTCAGCTAGTCTGAGTACTGCATAATCAATGTAGTAGAGATAAGAACCACCATGCTGTTGTTTAACTATGCAATACTACTTCCCTGTAAAATATTAATTATTGCTGATATATGTCATGAAATTCTGATATATGCTATTAACAATGTTGCATCTGTAACATTGTGAATCAAGTGTCCAATGTTGTATCTGTAATATCATGGATTGTGTCAAATGCGCTTTAACTACAAAGCTGCTGTAAATCTTATGACAGGTCAACCTTTTTTATTTGTAAGCATAGTAGTTCTAACAATGTAGCCTAAACAAGTTCTAGTATGTCATGAGGGGAGTCATAACAACTAGAAAAATAAATATTTTAGCAGAGTAATAATGTGTATTCTGGATGTCCTTGAGATAAGCCCCTGGGAGAGACACCATGCCTTACTGAAGATTCAACAACAGATTAGGAGATTAAGTGGTGCCATTGTTTTGTTCTCACTCACGTGAATGTGTTTTGTTATTGACGACTTGCATGTGTTTCTATACCAGACAAGACTGGACTGTTAGCATGCTTGTCTCCTAGATTATGTATTCTGACGGATGGAAACAATGTCTCTTTGACTTATTACGTTGCTAATCTAAACATGTCAATCTAAACTAAACATGTCTAAACTGAACTAAACATGCCAATCTTCTAAGAGTTTGAAGATTCATGGTGACAGTGCTAGCCTGTGACAGTGACAGCCTGATCTCCACAACCAGACCAGACTCCAGAGTCCCCCCTCCCCACTGGAAAGGTCGGAATAACGTCTGGGTCAGCATCATCAGCCACCCACAATGCTAAGGTGTAATTGGATTTACGGCTGCTGCCATGGCCCTCCTACACAAGAGCAGGCTGCTGGTTCTAATGGCAGCCAAGCCTGCAGGGGACAGAGTGCTGTGCCTGCAGCTTCCTGCTGTGGGAGTGGGATGTAGGCCGTTGCAATGACAGTGACAATTTGCTAGCAGTGTGCAGGTTGGTTCAACATCCTGTCACGTGGAAAAGTACCTGATGATTTCTGCACAACACATTAACCCTTATTGAATAATCACTCAGTGCAATCCAATCTCCAAACTTCTAAACAAAGTCCTAAATGGACAGAGAAGCACATTATTCTGGCTTTTGATATTAAAGACAAATTCCCTGTCTTGTCAATGCTGTTCCCCCAGACCAAAACAGTCAATTGCAGAATAGAGTGTCTGTCAAGATGACAATGACAGGAAAATGACTTCAAATGATGTACTGGCTTTGGAAAACAAAAACCAAAACCGTGTTGTTTCAGCCGGGTGTTTCAGGAGAGGGATGAAAACAATGGGAACTGCTCAACCTTTACCCTAATCTATATGCTATTTCTTTATTTGAGTGTTCTTATTAGCAAAGTCATCAGACAGGTAGTATAGCCACTCAATGCTGCTTGTAGAGACTGTGTCTAACATACCATTCTGTCCTTAATCAGTTTCTATGAACACGCTGAAGTCATCATGCCAATCCTCATAAAGCCTATTTATTATCTACACAAATGTTTATAAGGTGGTTTTTCACTCTCAAACCACAAGAAGCAAAACTGTGTAAATATCTAATTACACAGTAAGCCTACCTATTAACAGAGACTGCTCACAGAAATACATGTGGGCTTTCTTTAATCCTTTTGGCTACCAAAATGTACTGCTGTAAAACGGCATGTTAAACTACATATTCGATATGGATGTGGGATGCTGATTGTGTTTTCACATCTTTGATTAACTATCAACCTGGTCTGATAACAATGTAGATGGTTGTTTAGGATTTCTATGGAATTTATATCTTTTAGTCTCCTAATTTTTAAAAATACAGTTAAGGAATAGCATAACTTCAGCCAAGTTTTTCTTTTCATGAATGTTGGCACAGAGCGCAATGCATTTTAAGAATTACGAAATTGCTTAACATCCACCAACTAAACGTTACATACATAGCAAATCATAAATTTGTCCACTAGATGGTACTGCGGATTTGCTGCATTGGTAAAAAATTATCATACTTGCTCAGATCATTTTAACCACGTTTTGTCTTACAAAGTTCTATTCACCATCACATTTAAAACAAAGTCACCACGAAGGGCAAACCAACATCTGAGCCAAGGCATAAAACAATTAAATACATGCAGTGTAGTCTGGTTTGTATTTGAAAACTTCTTTACGTTTAGATTTTTTTTCTCCATATAAGCTAAACTGTAGCAGTAGCTTTACTAATACATACTTAAAGCTTTTCGGGAGCGTTGCGAATTCTGTAACAAGAAAATTTCAAAAACACTCACATATTACATCGGTAATATCCTGAGCAATCTCTAACGGTCCTCACAGATTTCACGTAACGTGCATCCACACCGCCGTTTTCCTCTTTCCAACAGTGCTCATCTTCGTCTTCGGAGAAGGAGACCCTGTTACTGTACTTTCTCCCTTTCGCTGACATAGAGACAGATGCTCTCCCTCGCCCTTGCACTGGCGACCAGGTGCAGCACGACTCCGAACCCAGCCAAGAAGCTGACAGCGGAGCACCTCACTCTTGTCACTGAGTTGGAGCTCCTCATTCACTGCCCAGTGGTTCGCGCGAGTGAACGACAGGGGGGACACTTATGCATTGCCCATCTTCCTCTGGAGAGATTAAAAAAAACACAGGCACCCTCCTCACTCATTCTCACTACTGCAGTTTGAGGTAGCCAGCAGGACTCTCCCTCCCCTTATCATTTTAGCGAAGTATTTTTTTTTGCCATAGCCTATAGCTTTTTTTTTCATTTAATGTCCAACATTTTCGGCTTAACTAGGGCCTTTGTGTTCGTGCGGGAAAGAGAGAAAAAAAGAGCGAGAGATGTTCTATTTTCACAATTTTTAGTAGCTGTCTGTCTCCTAATAATGTAGTAATTTTAAGGATATGCAGAACAAAACAACTCACGTAGGCCTACATAGACACAGAGAAAATGTGTTCAGCTGTGGAGACCTACAGTAGCCTATAAAGCAAAAAGTATGAAGCTGGTTATTTTCAAGGTTCTGAGCAGCATTGCATGCACCTTGTTTATTATCAAACTACAACCCGATGTATGCTGGTCACTGCACTTAATGTGTTACCAGTTCTGCTTATGTAAGATACATCAGACTACTATTTAACACCTTTTTGCAACAAAACCTAGCCTATACCACAACTTTGTGTGTGTGTGTGTGTGTGTGTGTGTGTGTGTGTGTGTATGCACGCGTGTGCATATGTGTGTCTTGTCTGTGTCCACGCTCCTAATTCCCTAATTACACTAAGGGCTGGATTCAATGGTTTTGTTCAGCAAAGCCTAATCCCTCACTATAAAAACACAGACCAACTCTGTGTTAAAAATTTACTGAGGTTGCTGAAGCTACTGGGTAACGCTTCAGATTACAGCCAGTGAATTACTGTGTAAGACAACGCAGTTTTTCAATTACCTGGAACTATACTATAACAATAATGAGCGGGCAGTAGAATAAAGTGGAACAGCCTGAAATACTTAGCATGAACCACAAAATGAAGTACCCTGTAATTACAGAAGTTTCCTGTAACTACACTATAACATGTGATGTGCGGGCAGTAAAATGTAGTGAACGGTCATAAAATTACAGCCCAAGTACCCTGTAATTACAGAAAAATCTTGGCAACACACTATAACATCTATGTGAAATGTAAAACGATGAGTACATGCTGCCTTAGAGTAACTATCATTAGGTAGCTTAAAATTTACTGAAATGCAATATTCAAATGCAACCTAAGTACCCTGTAATTACAGAAGTTTCCCGTAACTACCCTATAATATGGGATGTGCGGGCAGTAAAATGTAGTGAACGGTCATTTTAGGTAGCCTAAAACTACAGTCCAACTACCCTGTAATTACAGAAAATCCCGGCAACATCAATGTGAAATGTAAAATGATGAGTAGCTAACATGCAGCCTTACAGTAACATTAGGTAGCTTAAAAATGACCATGAAATACAAACCTAAGTACCCTGTAATTACAGAAGTGTCACATAACTACACTATACCTGTATGTGCAGGGCAGTAAAATGAAGTAGCATTCAACAGTGCCTTTTAGCCTAAAGACAAAATTTAAAAGGCCTACGGTAGCCTTTGCTGCAATTACACTATAATTTCAGTGTAATTTTACTATAACATTGCATTTTTTTAAGTTCAGGATTTTATTCCGATACAACCCAAGAGCCACTAACAAGTAAAAAAATATGTAAAAATATAAAAAATGTCTATAGGGTGTTTTGACAGTACTTTGATTGTTACCATGAAAAGTAGTAGCTGAGGTTGTGTGTAAGTGTTAAAGGCCCACTATGCAACATGTTTCATTTAATTAATCCGTTTCATACTGTTTAGGATGCTAAAATGAGTCATTACATGTCGAACGAACGGTGTAGAATGCGCCACCGTGGCCTACAACGGTAGATACAGCACTTGCAATGTTCAGCAGTGCGGACCGCCTCCAATAGAATGCAGTGCAATACAATGCAATACAGCGGTCTTTAGAGGGAGCTTGTGAGAGAGGAAAACAGAACGTTGGGTAACACTTTCTTTGAAGGGGTCTACATAAGGGTGACATGAGCTTGTCACAAACATGACATGACACGTATCTTAAACATTTTGACACTTCATTCATGTTTAGGACTGCTGTCATTAAAGGAATTATCCGGAGTGAAACAACACGTAGCTCTGTTGATTCACGTTGCTAAGTGCTATCCATAGGTATAAGAACGACAGATTTTCATGCACGGTAGACCGAGTAACGAAACGGCAGCCAGCGCTAACTGATTAGGGTATGTCAGTTTCGTTTTCATATGCCCAATATGCTTAGCGTTAGCGGCCAGTTCGTGAATTCGGTCTACGTTGTACCTACTGCTGTCATTCTGATACCTATAGACACCATTCGACAGCCTCAGTCAACAGAGCTACGGGTGTATTCCCTCCGGATAATCCCTTTAAGTGTCATTCGTTTTTTTGTGAAGTCTACATCCCAGTCTGCATTTCAAAAACCGAATGACACTTAATGACAACAGTCATGAGCATGAATAAAGGGTCATTAATGATCATGATACGTGTCATGTCATGTTTATAACATACTTATGTCACCCTTATGTAGACCCCTTCAAATAAAGTGTTACCGAACGTTGCTTAGTCCCTCTTTAAGGTTTTACAGTGCAAAGACAATCAAGAATAGCAGTGGTAGATAACATAACAGCTGATGTGTGCAAATTTGCATAGTTCAGAGGCAGTCTTTTCTATGGGTTAGAGGATTTAGAGTCCTGAGTTGTTTTCCCGGGGGCTGGTGAGAAGAAGACAACAGCTCGGTGGATAAAGCTGTTAGTGAGTCTGGTGGTATGGGTGTGGTGACTCCAGGGGGCAGGAGGTTGAAAAGCTTGTGTGCAGGGTCACTGGCATCATTCAGTTGTGACAGCTTTCCAGGTGAGGCGGGTGGTATACAAGTCTTTCGGGGAGGGTGTGCCAATGATCCTCTCAGCTGTGTTCATTATGCACTGCAGGGCTTTCCTATTGTTGTCAGTGCAGCAACACATGATCACAAGGTCAACGTTGTGGTCAACGTTGGAGACATTTTGGCAACCATCGTTATGTGAGAAAGCCTGTTATGGAATCAAGATAGTATGAAAAACCTTATTAAGCTATTATGATAATTCACAGCAGAAAACTAAATGCTGACCTGTTTAGAATTGCAGTAGCATCCAAAAACTGTTCTAGGCTGCTTATTTGAATAATGTATGCATTAGAAGCATCAATGGGTAAATAGAGACAAAGGGTAACACTTCAATTGATTGCTCAGCGCTTTGTCATTCCCAGTTATCTCTGATGGAAAGTAGATGTATTGACACGGTTTAAAGGGGGGCATATCAGAGTTCTGTAGGCCAGACAGTCAAATGTCCTGAGGCCAATAAATGGGGTTGAGTTTGACAGAATCTTAGCCAAAAAAATTGCCTCTTAAGTCCATGCAGAAATCTATCCACACAATATGACAAGAGGTTGTCCCCAGAGACTGTCTTTATGGAACAGATCTTTTCCCCTGCAATTGTAGGCACTTCTGTGTATTTACTATTGTTGATATGAAAGACCATAGTCCTGAGCAAAAAAGCAATGGCTCACATTATAAAGAATACACTATTGACAGCAAATGTACTATATTAGCTTAGAATGACAGTCTGTCATTAGTCAATTCCCTAAATGGATAACCTATTTTTCAACAAGGGAGATTCCCTGGAGAGTTGACTCCACCATTAGTGTGATGGCTAAATCAGTGACCCATGGATTCCATGCATGAATGTGTAGAATGCGAGACCTCATGCTGACATAGCAGGTGTCATTTTCCCCATAGGTCCACATACAGCATGTGTGTCTGGCAGGGAAATACTACTGTGTAATAATGAGCTACATTAACAGTATGTTTCAGTGTTGTATTTTCCACACATCCTTCACTTGGTTTGGAGTATTTCCGTCATTCAGTTAGCCTTCTCAGGGGCCACTTATTTAGTGTAAGTGCGAAAAGGAAAGATATTGATAGAAAGTTGATCGAAAGTCAAAATAACTGAATGATTATTATGTATGTTGGAAAAATATGAGGTCCTTGTGTATTAACAACTGTGAATTAACACCTAGTATTTATTGATAAGATATTGCTGTACTGTAGGAGTAGAAATTAAAGTGTGGTTTGCGTCACGGTATTAGAATTAAAACACTTCTGTACAACTCCGTCTATACACCTTATTTCTACTGTCATAATCAAAACAATTATTTCAAACACAGAAATGGGAAGCAGCCTGATACGCTGGTCACATGACTGTTTTTGCATTTGTGACAAGCACAAGTGGCTAGTGGGTTTTGTCAGGAAAACTGTCTCCAAATGGATTAGAGGGAGCTGACGTATCCAAATCTTTCAACCCTAATTGAACACAACAGTGAACACAGTGAACGGTGAACACAACAGAACATGAAAGCACGCTCACTTAGAGGCCGCTTAAATACTGTATATGCAAGAGACTGCTTCATTGGGAAGGACTACTTTATAACAAATGAGAAATAAATACATAAAGAAACACATTCGAATGAGCTATACTAAAATTGCTTCATTATTACTGAAGTCTCACTTCAGGCCCACTGAACTGACAAACTAAATCTATTTTACCTAACGGGAACAACTAAACTCATGTAAGGGATCTGAATGAGGTGCAGTCTTGCCCAAATCAAAGTGGATGCAAGTGGGTTTGTTTTTCTGCTAATCCAGCGTGTCTCATGAGTGTTGTCTCCTTCGTCAGCATGATTAGCAGCATGCCGCTCCCCCATGGTGACATCTAAAATAAGAGCCAGTGTCCAATAGAAACACATTAACCCAGGCTGCCTCACTGCGACTCTATTGATTGATGAGCACAGGTGAGGCGAGAGCAATTTGACCGCACAGATGATTTCAACTGAGAGCCGTAAACTGCTTTTTATTTCCAAGGAAAAAAAAGAAATTCAGTACTTTGGGTGTCCTGTCCTTTCTTTTGCCTCCTGTGTCATTGGAAAGATTTTTTTTTTTTTTTTTTTTTACAACTCCTTGTAATAGATAGTTCAGATTAGGGTTGGGCGATATTTTTAATGTACCGGTATACCGGTATATATTCTTCAAATGATAAGAAAAGGCTTTACACCGGTATAAATAATAATTAAAACGTAAAAGGAGTTGATGACACATTTTGTGTGCGACGCGTCACCGTCTACAGTATGCGCGTCCCCGGCGCCTCAGGGGAAACACATGAAACAGTGGTGGCGGAGGAGTTCAGAGCAGAGAACACAACTAAACAGCATGGCTGAAGGCGGAGAGGAAGCCGAGATAAATCTCTAAAATGAGGTGGGGTGGAGGAGGAGGCATTAACTAGCTTGGTCTGTTTCTGATATTCTGGGTTCGTTGAGAAATAGGCTAGCCTACAATCTGCCACTCTGATAATGGAATAACACTCCACAGTTCACGAGCTTGTTATTTTTCTGTGACTAAACGAACGGTTTCTGATAGATAAAAATAAACATAAACCAGCAGGTTAAAGCAGCGGTTAATGTATCAGTTGCTTGACAAGTAAGGACAATGAACGATTTTGATCGGTTTTTTTTCCTGACAATTATGATCTTTTAATTCATAAAGATGTCCGGTGTACGCTCTGAACACGCTCTAAACACTTCTAAAGTGTGATGCTCTGAATAAACGAATGACAATTCTATCCACACTCAGAAAAGTTTTAAAGGAGAGTGTACTCGGAGAGCTCGGTTTGAGTGTCAATTTACGCTCTGGAGGCTCGTGAATGGTGTTTAATTTTTTATTGCTGGAGCGTCGTCCGGGCCGCATGTGCACCACGTCTGGGCCGCATGTGGCCCGCGGGCCGCCTATGGAATAGCCTAGGCCAGCACAATTTGTTACCAATTAAGAGGAGTGTATTTAACTAAATGAGTTAAGTTTTGTCGTTTTTAATACCAGGCTCTGTTGAATTTAATCATATTGCCATACTGTGATGCATACCAGCAAATATCGTGATACATGCTAAGGTCCATATTGCCCAACCCTAGTTCAGATAATCCTTTAAGGTTACGTAGAATGGGAAACCAAATTTGCCTTGGGTTTGATATATTAGGAGAGGTTGTGCATGGACAAAGAGCTATCATGAACATGAGGCATGGCTGTGCCCTCATTCTTATGAAAATCTTGAATTTAAAAATAGCCAATGAACCACGTACGAATTTGAACAAAGCCATCTGATGTCAATGAAGGCACCATTTAGCCAAAATTAGCTGTCCAGAACTCGCAGATGGCAACCGCCCTTAAAAAAGTCCTATTAAGCATCTGCATAAAAAACCCACCGCAGCCATGCTGTGGCATAATTGACACAAGGGGTCAGACAAGTGTCAAGTATTATCTTCATAACACACTTGTCGGAGCACAAATACATAATTACATTCTTGTGGTCCACCTACAATGATGAAGCATTGTTTCATTTGTGACGCTGTCGATTAGCAGAGGGGTGACATGCGTCCTCTTCGGCTAATTGAAGATGAGACGCGCCGCAGCATTTTGGATCATCTGAAGTGGCTTGACGGCACAGGCAGGAAGTCCTGCCAGAAGGGCATTGCAGTAGTCAAGGCGTGAGAGGACCATAGTTTGAACCAGCAATTGGGAGGCTTGTTGAGTTAGGTATGGTCTGATCTTTTTGATATTGAATAGTGCGAAGCGGCAGGCCCGGGCAACAGAAGCAACATGGTCATTGAAGGTTAGCTGGTCGTCAATCATAACACCTAGGTTCCTGGCTACCCGTGAGGGAGCAAGAGACAAGGAGCCAGAGTTGATGCAAATGTTGTGGTGAAAAGTTGGTTTAGCTGGGAGGACCAGCAGCTCGGTTTTTGAGAGGTTCAGCTGGAGATGATGGTCTTGCATCCATGCAGAGATGTCAGAGAGGCAATCCGAGATTCGCGTTTGGATGGTTGGGTCATCGGGTGAGAATGACAGATAGAGCTGGGTATCATCGGCATAGCAGTGGTAGGAGAAGCCGTGCTGGCAGATGATTTGGCCCAAGGAAGTGGTATAGATGGAGAAAAGAAGGGGACCCAACACAGATCCTTGGGGTACTCCAGTAGCAGGGTGGTAAGGCGCAGAGGTGTGTCCTAGCCAGGACACTTTGAACAGTCGCCCAGTGAGGTAGGATTCGAACCAGCAGTATACATCACCCTTGATGCCCATGTTTGACAGTACAGTCAATAGAATACTGTGGTTTACCGTATCAAACGCAGCTGACAGGTCAAGCAGGATGAGTACAGATGACCTTGATTCCGCTCTGGCTTCTTTTAAGGCTTCAACCACAGATAGTAGAGCTGTTTCAGTGGAGTGGCCGCTCTTAAAGCCAGATTGGTTGTGGTCGAGTAGATTCTGTTGGTTCAAGAATTCAGTAACCTGTTTGAATACCGCCCTTTCAATAGTTTTTGCAAGGAACGGAAGGAGAGAGACCGGCCTGTAGTTTCCCACCTGGTCGGGAGCAAGAGAGGGTTTCTTGAGTAGAGGTGTTACCTGAGCATGCTTGAATGCAGAAGGGAAGATTCCTGTTGATAGTGAAGCGTTGATCACATGTGTGATAGGTGGTGTGATAGTTGGAGCTATGGATTGCAAGAGGTTGGTTGGAATCGGGTCCAGTGGGCACGTTGTAGGTCGGCTGCAAGTGAGAAGTTTAGACACATCCATTTCGGTGAGGGGTTTGAATGAAGCAAATGTCGCGGCAGGACTATTGTAATCGGAGGTGCTGCCGTTAGTATACGGTCCAGTTGTAGCCTTTGCAGTTGGTTCAGAGAACTGCCTACTGATGGCAGCTACTTTGTTGTTGAAGAAAGAAGCAAAAGAATCAGCTGTCAGATTGGTAGCAGGAGGTGGTGGTGGGGGGTTGAGTAAAGTTTTGAAGGTTGAGAATAGTCTCCTGGTTTCCGTGGCGTTTTGAATTTTGTCATTATAGAAAGCCTTCTTTGCAGCAGTGACATCAGATGAGAAGGAAGAGAGCAGTGCCTGGAACCTGTTTAAGTCAGAAAGATTTCTTGATTTGCGCCATTGCCTTTCAGCAGCTCTGAGGTTTGTACGCTGTCGACGGATGGAGTCATCAAGCCAAGGATGCGGTTGGGAGGGCCGAGCCGGTTTGGTGGATAGGGGACATAGCCTATCAAGACACATCCTCAGGGTAGAGCACAGAGACTCAGTGGCATCATTGACCTCAAGTGAGGAGAATGTACATGCTGGTGGAAGAGCAGAGGCGGCAAGAGAAGCAAAGCGAGAGGGAGAGAGATTGCGGAGATTGAGGCGGAACGATACCAGAGGAGGGGTGGTCCGAGATACTACTGGGAGGCGTAAGCTGAACTGAATGAAGTAGTGGTCCGAGAGGTGCAGAGGTGTTATGGTCAGGGATTCCGTAGAGCAGTTGCGGACAAGTACAAGATCCAGTACCTTGCCTGCTTTGTGAGTTGGAGGACTATGAACCAGTTGGAGATCAAAGGAATGGATGAGTGAGAGGAAGTCAGAAGAGCTTGGGTTGTCCAGATGTAGATTCATATCGCCAAGGACGACAAGGGGCAGTCGTGCTCAGGAATGGATGAGAGCAGTGTATCAAACTCGTCTAAGAAGTCTCCTAGTTGGCCAGGAGGGCGATACATGACAACCAGGTAGATTTTGACAGGTGCTGTCACCAGTGTGGCATGGTATTCAAAGGAGTTGTATGTAGCTGTGGGCATCAGTTGGTTGTATTCCCAGTTGTTGGAGATGAGCAGGCCCGTCCCACCGCCCCGTCCGGCTGGACGAGAGGTGTGGGAGAAAGTGTGGTTGACAGAAATTGCCGCTGGGGTTGCATTGTTTCCAGGTTTGATCCATGTTTCGGTGAGGGCCATGACGTCTAAGGCTAAGTGTTTAGCATAGGCAGAGATGAAGTCCGTTTTGTTGACGGCCGACTGACAATTCCAGAGTCCTATTGAGAGTACAGAGCGATTCTCAGAAGCTTGCTTTAGCAACCGGAGGTCACCTTGATTGCGACGTCTTCTGACAAAGCGAAACCTCCTGCGAGCTCCGGACCATGTACGGATTGGGTAGAGACAGATGCTGACCGATTGGATGTTTTTTTTTTTTTTTTTTTGCTATGCTCAGAGCCCCTGCTCGGTAGACACGCACAGGTTGACACGTATGTCTTTACCCTCAAATGTCTTGACACGCACAGGTTGACACGTATGTCTTTACCCTCAAATGTCTTCACACGAGAAGGGCTGAACACAAGGGCTGGCGCTCCAAGAAAGATCACTATGGATATGCAAGTCAGTTGCTAATTGCACCGCTGAGACCACCCACCAAGAGACCAGACAAAGAAAAGGCCTAGCAGTGGGAGG
>JAGFZM010002215.1:45713-82195 GCA_017657215.1 Limnothrissa miodon
TGAACCACTCAAGCAAATGCTCACAGGTTCTTCTGAGTAGCTTCCTCATAGCCACCCACAATTACTGTACTGTAAATATGTGAGATAATGGGAATGTTTGCACACTGACTGAATATGATTAAAGATCTATGAAGTATTTGTGTCAATCTCTCATTTCCTGATGACCTATGGTGTGAGTGTGTGTGTGTGTGGAGGATGTGATTTGTTGGTGACTTGTCATACAGGGTATAACCAAAGTTATTGGTGTTATGCCCTCTCGTCAGGAGACTGCCCCGGTAGCTGAGAGCCCAGCACTCCTTCCTGCTGTACAGCCTGTTCAGGTATGTCAGATATTTTTCATACCTGTGAGTGATTTTCAAAACAGAGATGATATTACAAAACTGTACATCAGCACTTAATCTAGAACAGGGATGTAATGATTTGGACCTCTGGACTTATTCTAACCTGTTTTAGACTTAAACCGGCACTAAGCAACATTCTGTTTTTCTCTCTCACGAGCTCTCTCTAAAGCCCGCTGTATTGTATTGTATTGCACTGCATTCTATTGGAGGCGGTCCGCGCTGCTGAACATTGCAAGTGCTGTATCTGCCGCTATTGGCCACGGTGGCACATTCTACACCGTTCGTCCGCCATGTAATGACTAATTTTAGCATTCTAAACAGTATGAAACGGATTAATTAAATGAAAAATGTTGCATAGTGGGCCTTTAAATGTTCTTTGTAGTTCTAAATGTCTTTGTGAATTATTTAGTTTAAAAATAAATAACCAAACCTAGTGTTACTACTAACACATTCATCATTTTCATGTCTTATATTCACCTGACCGCAAGAGGATGATGTCTGGCCTGGGTGTACATGCTCTCCACCTCACCAACATCTCTGGAATAGAGCATGTCCTTGACAATGGTGAACAGAGCCTGTCTGTCCGACTTGTCCACCCCACTCTCCTTACTCCACAGCCACCTCCAGACAGCTTGGAGGAGGTGAAAAGCGCAGAGGAGAAGAATAGCATTTGGAAATGCCCTTCCCAGAGCTCCCCTCTCTGCCCTGCAGTCATCTGTCAGGAAGACCTGGGGTCCTTCATGACCCCTACCACCGAAGGCCTTTTCTCCAACCATTCGCTTCAAGAGAGTCAGCCCCTTGAAGATGGTTTCCTCATCCTCTGACTGGCAGAGGATAATCCCAAGAGGCAGAACACCAGCTGGATTATGGGTGAGGAGTAAAAACACCCGGCAACTCTCCCTGTCCATATTCCCGGAGGAATCCATGAAACACATCTCCCCGCTATGTTTTAAGTCATGGACCTTCTTCATCAGGGGAGAGCATACAACAACAAAAGGAGTGCCTCTGGCAGAGGTCTCCATTAAGGCACAGCACTCCTCATTCTTGTTGTTGTAGCTCTCCACTTGATGCTGCAAAGCTGCCAACATGTCAGGGCCATTTTGGGGCCCGTACTCGGCTCTACACACCTTATGGAAAAGTCTAGAAAAAGACATTAATACAAATTGACAAAAGGAAAAGAAAAATACAAAATTAATGAATGTATGTGTTTAATGAATTGTGAATGTATGTGTTTTTTATTATTATTTTTTATTAATACATGCATATGCATTTTTAGTGTTTATGGTTTATGTTCATTCTTTTCTACATTGTTATTATTATTAGTAGTAGTAGTAGTTGTAGTAGTAGTAATAGTAATGGTAATAATAACATGCTAACCTTTGGACGTAGGAAAGATCAGGGCAGATCTCCCTGTTTGCAGCTGCATATAAAAAGTTTTCCCCATATTCCATCTGCAAGTCATGCTTTAGAACAGCCAGTGCAGAGGTAGGGCTGTGACCCATTTCAAAAAGCCCGACAAGAATCTCCTGTACTTTCTCTCCCACATCTCTATAGCGCAGAGCATCCGCAACATATAAATTGTTATTATGCACATTTTTGATGCAGACTTCAAAGGGGAAATGGGGCATGTGGAGGTCTTTAGTCCTGTGGTATAGTAAACATTTCAGGTATCAGGGTTGGATCTGCTATTCAATAACTTTACAGGCAGCTCTATATATCAACTTACTTGCTCACATCCACACTGACTGACTTCAGTAGAATGTGCATTTCTGCTGGACAGCACGTGTTTTTGGCTGTCCTGCTGTTGGAAGCCTTGGTTTTATGTTGGCACTTGTAGCTTGCCTTGATGAAATATAAAAGCGTGTAATGTGGATAAATGACGTATGTACTGGTGCTGTATGTATGTCACTTATTTACACTATGGTTTCCTTCTGTATCTCCTTACACTTAAAAGACAGGTACTCCCCCTTAGTCATTGAGCCAGAGTGTTGGTCAGTACCGACTGAGGGCAATAAGCCACTTTTGAAGTGGGTGGTGCAGTTAGAAATTATAGCATTGCATTGGTGGTAGCTTTGTGTGTGTCATCAACCTCATACCCCCCCTCCCCCCATTATAAGTCTATGAACAGACATATTTTGTTGAATAGGAAATTGAATGTCAACATGGTCACGTTTGGGATGCACTGCCTATCAAAGTCCTGTAGGTGTGCTTTGAGAGTCAGTGCGCTTCAGTATAGTGCAAATACAGTGGAAAACTAAGCAGTGTCCATGTAGTTGAAGTGTAAGTGGGACTCAGCTGGTTAACTTGCCTGCTCTCATGGTACAGGCCAAAATTTAGATAATTGCTGTTTAAATGTAATTGTATAATACTTTATTTATAATTCATCTATGACATTTCAAAAACAGTCAGACTTGCTGCCCTTTAGTGGTACAGACGGGTCTGGCTCAAGGACTACCTATACTTTACATTACAATGCTTACCTTTAAAAGGACATGTTGCCCCAATCTTGGCCGGGTGACATCCACTCTCCATGTCACCCCTGACGAAGTTTTTAATTTTGCCAGCCACTCTTGGGCCTGCTGTTTATTGTGCACAGCTATTCTTATTGTAGCTTCGAAGGCCATATAATCCCCAACTGACTCCACCATAGCAATATAGCATGCATGATAAATATAGCCACTTGGTAGCCATTCCTTGAAAATAAGATTGTTACTCCTTATTATTACTCCTCCCTCTAAACTTTAAAGCAATACAATTCAGATACATTATATACATCTTACAATTGATAGAAAAATCAAGGAATCTGTTTTTGTTGTCACATACATACATTTTAATTGGTGTAAAAAAATGCAGTTAAATGACATTGTCTATCTATTGGGCATAAAGTAAGATATCTTGCAGAGCAGGGAGTCGATGGTTCTGATGGTGTGTCCAACAGCAGAGTACCACAGTCTCTAAACGTCCCATACCCACATCAGGTGAAGAGGCTACCTGTTAGAACACACTCAGCAGATGCGTAGAAGGCATTTAAAAATGGATGTTGAAGCCTTTTGGATGTTTTCAGAACATCACAGTCCATATTAGGTCTTCAGTACTGAGAACATCAAGGTATTTATAACTTGGAACTCTTTCTATAGGTTGTCCACTGATCTTAAGGGGATTATAACTACCTGCCCCCTAAAATCCACTTCCATTTTCTTGGTTTACTGACGTTCAGTGTCAAGCTGACACCATTGATCCACCTTTTTAGCCTGTTTTAAGAAGGCCTGTTTATTGTTATTGCTAATCAGTCCCATCCATTAGTATGCATTTAGTGCAAGAATCCACACACATGGTGTGAGCTCCACAGGTCAATCTGACAAATTCAGATCTTTCAACCACTCACAATTTTTTTGTCATGTGTGCATGGAGAGTGGATACCCAACACACAAATCAGAGCAAGGATATTGCTGAAAGAATCCAGCATCCGAATGACTTGTGAATAGTTGTCTCTAAATCAACAGTTTGAATGCTCTTGTCATGTTGTACAGATTTGAGTAAGAATGTAACACTTGAAAGTATTTTTTAAAAAGGGTT
Source organism: Limnothrissa miodon (assembly GCA_017657215.1). Lineage (NCBI taxonomy): Eukaryota > Metazoa > Chordata > Actinopteri > Clupeiformes > Clupeidae > Limnothrissa > Limnothrissa miodon. The sequence continues at coordinate 49,631 of JAGFZM010002215.1, forward strand.
ACATCTTTACATCTTTAGAACAGTAGACCAAGTCAGACGAGGATTATAAAAAAAACAGCTACAGAGTTTTATTTACAATGATGTGCATCAAGGGAGATGTGAAAGCCCTTGGTAGCCTCAGAGGCAAACCTGCTCCAGTCTGTGTCTTTAAACCTGTCCTGGAGAGTAGAATCAGCGCCGTCAGGCCACACTCTGATTGTCTTCACAGATGGTTTCTCACGTTTGATGAGCAGTGAGTGCTTGGGGGTGAGGAATAAAGCTGTCTGCAGGTTGGTGTGGAGTTGTGGGTCAGCAGGGTGAAGAGCAGGGCACTGAGCACACAGCCTTGTGGGGCCTCTATTCTCAGAGTGATGCTTGAAATGTTGTTTCCAATACTGCTTGTGGCCTTTGACTGAGGAAGTTTGGCAGCCAGTTGAACGGGTGCTGAGGCCCAGTTTGTCAAGTTTGCAGATGAGTTGTTGTGGTATTATGGTGTTAAATGCTGAAATGGCCATTTTCAGATGGTTCAGTGCATTGTGCAGGACCATCTGTAACAGCATGACGGAGGTATTCACTTTTTCATATGGCTTGTTGGTAACCACCACTTCCAACAAAAGTCCACTTCCAACAAAAGAACGTTTTCTGAGGTTTCATTCAGTATGATGTGGTTCAGTAGACCAGAGACGCGCCACATTTCCTCAAGTAGCATTGCATGGACCAGATTTAGGAGTGATGAATAGGTCTGAAACAACAGTTTACTTTAGCATACCTTTAACCTGCCATGTTTTGAAGAAGTTCTGGCTAAAACCTTTTTTTTCGATGTACAAAATAGGTCAAATATGTTTTGCGTACATCCAAACGTCTAGACTCTCACTCACCCTGCTTGGTCCCCTTTTTTCCAACCATGGAGGTTGAATGGGACAGTGCTGCACTTTCATAATAATAATAACAATAATAATGTTAGAATCCATACCTTCAGTTGTGGATAGTCATCCATGTTGGCTACCCCTGGTTCGGAACAGGTCCAACTAATCTGCCTGAAAAAAAAAAGTGTTACATTATTAATAAAATATTATCTGTTGTTAATGAAACGTGTTTCATTCTAGAAATTCATAGGTCTTGATTTCTAAGAGAATGAGGCTGTTGATTTTTCTCAAATCCCTTATGTATTTAAGAAGATAATATCTGCTTTACAGTTAACTTTTACATAGCTAACCTTTTGCAGGCCTAATAAATCTGCCAGTAGGTGTCAGTAGTGTGGTATACTAAATGACGTTTCGTGTGCCAGTTTTCACGAATCTGGCGAAGTCAATCGTGTCACTGCACCTGAGCGCTTTTCTGAAAACCGTGGACTGCCTAGATGCCTTTTGCAGGTGAGGTACTAATTTGACTATCTTCTACGAATCTGGTGCTGTAACACCTTACATCAATGTTAAGCTTGCAGAAGTTTTGCCTGCAGTAGGCTAATTTAGCTATGGTGGGTTACACAGCTAATTTGTATTGAAACACAACATACCTAGGAGTGTCCCCATCTGAATGTGCGCTAAAATATTTATGAAAATCAGAATTAGATAATGAATAAAAGAATCCTGTTAATTAGTTTTAAATAGTTTTTAACCATAGCTTTAAAATGTATGGAAAGGGTCCTACCTTTGATCGCAAGCCGCATAATTGTGGTCGCTCATCTTGATCTATAGATCAGTGAAACATGATGAAACAAAGTATACTTTACATCGCGATCAATACTATTTAAATAACTATATGTCACATGTAAATTGACATTGGTTAGATTGAAAGACAAATCATTTCTTACTAATTTGACAGCTGTGCGTGTGTGTGAAGAAAGTACTATCAAAGATCTTTTAGAACACCGTCTCTGGTACTATCTAACTCAACTATCCGCGAGCGACTCTACGCGCCGACGACCAAATGATTCCATTTCGTTTCCATGCGAACGGCCATTGCGTCACACGGAAGTGGATCTGAACTGGGTTGGAAAAAAAATAGACGCAACCAGGCCCATGGGATTTCAGTATTGACTATTTCTCATCAATCACTAAAAATTAATCATTTACACAAATAAAGCCAAATATTTTTAAGCAGGGGTAGAGCAAGCGTTGCCAAACTTTTGTATTTGTAGGCCATGTACTAAAAAAAAATAAGCTGCCAAAGGCTATCACAAAATTAAGAGCTCCAGTTTCAAGTGAAAGTGATTACATGCTGTCTAAAACATGCAATGTTACACTGCTTAATGGTACTATTCACAAACATGTCATCTTTTTCATGGATGGGAACAAACAGTATATTGTGTTTTCCGATGAGTAACTAATTAAAACAGATAAGAAAATATTGGTGTATGCTAGAATAAGTACACTTGGTGATTGAGACCCAGTGTTTGTTGGGGCTGAAGTCCTGTACCCTGTAGACAGGTGCCAATTGAGACCCAGGTGAATGCCAGTAATTTCATTATCCTACTTCATGCATCCTCCTTGTTTAGTGTGTCTCTTAGGTTGAGCTTAAAAATCTTTTGGTTGATATAGTACTATGGACCGGAGTTCACAGGGGTGATGCAGTGCAGTAGGTAGGGAACCTGGTTTGCATGTAGCCTGAAAAGGGTTGTGCACCTGAGCAAGGCACTTTACACTAAGAGAGTCAGGAGAAGACTGGACCTGAAGTTACAGTACTAATAGCTGATAAATGTAAGTCAGACAAATGTGTCTGCTACAGTAAATGCATACATGTAAATGTTACGTGTTATTTCAATGTTATATCATGTCATTGTTATATCATGTTATTTATTTCAGTTGTGCAGCCAACAGACCTGTTTTTTCATTGTTAATGTCCATTTATGCCCGCTCCTGCTGTGGCTCAATATGCTTTTGGGGGCTTTCAGAAAACCCAGCCGGTGGTCCTCCACAGCCAACGGCTTTCTTTTCAGAGAGAGAGAGAGAGAGAGAGAGATTTGCGAACAAAACAAAACAAAGGTGAGGATGAGAGAGTAGTCAAAGCAGCCTGTTACTAAGGTGTCACAATGTCACACTGCAGGAGCATTTAGGCTAGACAGCTCAGAAGAGAGCTGTTGGCAGCATCTATCAGAAGGGGACGGATGGAAAACAAAATGCCTCTGACAACCTTGAAATGTTGCCAAATGCATGATTTAGAAGCAGTTGGCACTTGCCCCTTGTGAAAGTACAAAGTGTCATCATCACGTTGTTCATCGTGAGGTTAGTTTGATTTTCTTTTTATACCAGGTGCTCAGAGCACTCAAGGTCACTGTGTGTATAATTCCTTTCATCTTCCCTATCTCATGAACAGGACAAAATCAATATTATTTCTTCAAGAAAAAAAAAAAAAACAGTAAACATCATGCTGAGGCATTGCCATGCAATTTGTCACAGTCTCAGTGACACAAAATAAGACCTTAACATCTGGTCTTGACCCCTGGGTATCATGATGCACAGCTGTGGACTCACTTTGTGTGTGTGTGTGAGTAGGATTAGGTGGGTCATCCAAATGGAGAAAGGTCAAACAAAGGTCCTTCCTCGCTAAATTATGAAAAGAACATGAGGTTAATTTTTGAGGTCCTGAAGGAAGTACAATCTAATAAGCATGTTTGTGACATACTAACGCATACAATATGGATTAATAGCATTTTACTTTCCCTGGTGTTTAGAGCAGTGAGCTTTAATTTGGCAGCTCACTGGTTCAGCAACTTAATGAAAGGGTTACTGTGAAGGAGTCTGGGGCTTCAGGGAAATTGGTCAGGACTGGGTGGTGAGATATGGACTAAGGTTCTGGTTAGAGGACTTGCAGGTCACAGATTTAACTGACACAAATTCCTTTAATTCTTGAAGCTTTTTTATTGTGTTATTTTTTTATGTTGTGGGCAATTCAATCTCGTCAATTTGATATTGTGAAGTGTGAAGAACTGTGGTCATCGTTGGCTTGAATTTGAAGTACTCTGGCTATTTTTAATCGGATGTCACCAAGAATATTCTGTAACAGGCCAACATAGAAATTGCAAACTGAGTTAAACAAACAAAATGAAGGTATGGGGCATATTTCCTATTTGGATTATGATATTTAGTTCAGTTTGATTATTGAAGCAGCCTAAGTTATTTGAGTTTGACAACTAACAACTAACTGGCAACTGTAGTGCTCCTGTAACCTTTGTTGTCTTTGTGTTCTCCGCAAAATGCAATATCACACCTGTACACTTAAACAGTCAGGAGAAAAGAGAAAATGAATGTCTCTATGCAGGTCTAAATCATCAAAATCTCAACACACTCTAGCACGGATTAGTGCCTTTTGTAGCTGGAGAAATTGTCTCTGTAAGCAAAATCTTATCCAAAACCGACAAAGTTCTATTGCTCAAAGCTGATTGATCTGACAAGCAGCATCAAATGATAGGGACCATTCACAATCTCAGAAGCAGCTATTTGCCAGCTTTGAGCGCTATTTTAAGCACTCAGGCAGATGTGCCTTCGATTTGCCTATACTGCATAAACTCAAAAACAACTGGAGACATTGAGTATTGGTCAAACCTTAAATATCTGTTTTCCACCTCTGTCTTAAAACTTCCTTTTTTTTTTTTTTTTAAAGTAAACTATATGCATCAGCCTTGTAGGCCTGCATGTCCTCTTTTTCTACTAAGCTTTCATGCAGTGCAATGTGTCCCTTGATTGGGATTGCCATCATTTCAGGATTGATCGCAAAATTTACGAGATATTACAAATTTAAAGCCTCTATGTGTAGGATCGTCTCAGAATTCCCCATCTATCGGCGAAGTGGTATACTGCATACGTTTGAATAAAATGTACTAGCCCTCCCCTTCCCACAATCCTAATTTCTTGCTACGGAGGCCGAACGCTCGCTCGCTCTTATCTCAATTTCTGCTAATCAGTCTCTGAGCGGAAACACGAAAGGCGGAGCTGAATATACGATACTGCTCTCCCCTACAAGAACCCGTACTTTTGAAAATGGCGGCGCAAAATGGATATTCTTCTTTGGTCCCCAGCCATATCTATATATAAATGGAAATTACCAAGTTTACCGGAACACTACAATTTATTCATGGAGGTAATTACCATCGTTTTACATTATATTTTTAAAATAAAAAATATATTTTTAATAAAAGACGAAGATAAATAGAAGATAAATCCTACACATAGAGGCTTTAACACAGACCTATATAATATATTATTGTACTTCTCCTGTCATTCCTATTAAAATATCTGCATCTACTGGTTGGAGTAAGAGGGGTGGTACATTAGCTAGGTCATAGATTCGGGATCTACCTGAAGACACTCAAAGATTAACTATTCGATCGCATTGGTGACTCCTGCAATAGGGGATGAAATATAATTTACAGTGCCATTGCCAGTGATGTTAACAATGTGAATGCAACACCATTTCACCATTTAAAAGACAGAAGATATTAATGTAAATAGAAACACGATAGCCATTCTCAACAGACTAGCATTCTGAACAAAAACATGAAAGAAAGGTAACATGAAACTGATTGTTAGCATTTCATTATGGAAATAACAATGTGCAACTTACTTTGAACAGGAGACGGTACATGTCCAACATTAAGTTCAACGAGGCTCAGGGAGAGAAATTACACTGCAAACGGCTAAGGCTAAAGGCTAAAAGGCTACAAGAGGGAGTCTTGTGCCTAATGACATCATCCTGGTGCCAATTGCAAATTGGACTGTTAACATACATTGAGTACATGGATACATTGGATGGCAGCACAATTCACAGGCCCAATATTGCCATTATTGCTCTCAAGAAGAATACACTTGGCAGTTGCCAGATAGGTCTATGTGTTCTACAAAATCCATTTTCAGTTGCAATTTCCTGCAATGTTTAATATGATGATGACATAAATGACAATGTTTCTGAAAATAATATCATTAAGAGGAAACAATACCTGCACTTCACTTGTTATTCCTGAATGGTTTATCCAGAAATCAATGTGAGTCAAGATAGGAAAATCCCCCAAATTATACCTGGCTCAACAATGTTTATTCCCATCCATTAAAAAAACAATCTACATTGAGAAACACTCTGTGTAAGGTATGCTGAATCCTGGATCTAAATGTTTTTTTATTTGAGCTGTTTTTAAGGCAATCACAAGGTGCCCAGTGGCTTCCAAGATGGTCTGTTTGCCATTTTTTATTTAAAGAGGAATAAAAACACCAATCTAAAAATGAACTTAAACAAGCTGATTAGTACCCCACAATTCTGAGTGGTAACATAAACATTGATCCTATTCAGCGGGAGAGTGCTGAATAAGTTCATCAAATAATGATAAAGGCCTCAGTCTTAGCATTCCCTTCTGCTTTTCATCCCAAGTACAAACATGAGGCTTGGCATCTGTTGTACTGAACTGAGGTTAATGTGTATTTTGGCAAGAGCTCTAGTGTTGCGAGAAAAGGTTGTCTACATTTTTGTTTATTTTCTCTACAAGAAAGTACATGTAAATGAGTGACAGATGAATGCATACAATGCATGTTTTGAGACTCCCATTGTCATAGTCAACACTTCTGTACAAGTCACATTCTAGAAATGCAGTGACCATGCTGGCATCATTTTCTGCGGGGGGAAAATCTGTCGATTTTCCTCGAGTCTGTGCACATGGTTTGGTGGGTGTACGAAACAGGGCTGAAAAGGAAAGCAGGCAGCACCAGTTGGCTGTGCAGACAGCTTGCTAGTGCATGTATCATAAGCAGAGGTCCTTATGATGATTGATAGCACAATAGCATCCATTTCCTGCCTTCTGTTCCTCTTGTCTACGTGACAGCCTGCTCCTGCAAGGCTCCTGGTGCTCAGACACACCTCAGAAACACACACAAAAAACATACACACACACGCGCGCACACACACACACACACACACCTAAGCATCAGTTACTGGGGCAATGGAGCAGACAGTCAGCACTGAGCTAAGATTCCAAATTACAACAGCAATAACAACAAAAAAACAAGTCTTCCTCTGTTAAGGCAAAGAAAAACATAAGGGTAAAATCTGAAGACAAACACCTATCATACTGTCTCTCTGTGCATGACTGATCAAGTGTTCATGTGTTTCTCCACAGCCTCAGGACTGCTGTACTGCATCCCCTGCAGCCCCAGCTGTTTCTAGCTCCAGCTCGCACACATACACACCCGCACATGTCAGGCAATGTGTGTGGAGCTTGAGTTGAGTGGGCACTGCACCCGTGCCTTCCCCACAAGCCTTTCAAGTACGGCGGTTGCAGTGACGGCCTGCCACCTGCATTTGGGTTTGGGCTATAATGCAATGCCTCTTGTTCCCTTTGCACAGTCTGCCTTCTGAATGGCTTGATTGCGTGTTGTCATGTTTGATTTGCCTCTCGGCAAGCATTACCCTAACTGAAAGTGATGCTCCGATGTTGATGTTGTGTCTGTGTGTGTGTGTGTGTGTGTAAAGAGAGAGAGAAGAAGAGTCTGTAGTCTGCTGTCGGCCTGGTTCTGAATTTAAAGAATCCAGAGATGCATTAGGACTGAGTCCATTCTTTTCATTGATGGGTTCAGGAATGTAATAGATAGCACAATATATCCATTGGCTATTCAAAAGTACCACAGGGGACATTAGATAGATAGATAGATAGATAGATAGATAGATAGATACTTTATTGATCCCCAAGGAGAAATTCAAGAGGAATGTGCACCGTTCCTCGAGGCACTGCAATACCGGGTCGATGCGTGGAGTGGACGGAGCAAGCTCCTCTTCCGTCTCCGTGTTCTAAAAATCTGCTTAATGTAAAGTCCTCGGGTAGAGGACGTATCAGATATTAAACTGATAAGAACAGATACTACACTTGATCTTAGCAAAAGGCCAAGAAGCGAATTATTAAGGCTAAACATAAAGATAACCCATCTGTAGATACAGTACATTCCAATTAGCTGGCTGCTATTTATGCCATATCTTCAGCAAGCTGTAAAAGCTACTGTTGCATGTCTTCCTCTGACTGTGGAACAGCTTTGAATACATTTATCATCTAAAAACACTGAGAGAGACAGAGATGCAGAGACACGCACACACACACACATACACACACACACACACACACACACACACACACACTCGTGGACACTTATCCTTCTGTTCCTCTGAGCTCACACACATTTTTACAATGGAGAAAATGCACAGGAAAAACAGATACCCTTCTTCCATGCACAGCCATTGTGCAGGAGATATGCAGAATTGTGGAAGTGAATTACCTTGCACACAGCTGCTGGAGAGTTCAAAGAGGCGATTCAAGACAAGCAAAAAGACATGTTATGCATTAGCACACGCTGTGCATTCATCCTCCCCGCGGGTTCAGAAGGGGTATGCCCCTCTAGCTGCAACTCCACTCACCCGTGCCTTATTGAATCTCTGTATGATAGACTGTTTGCGCCTTGCTGTCGTGCCCCGGTAGATCCCCGTAAATACTCCTGAGTCGATATTCATCAGCTCTCTGCCTTTGCCGTCATCGGCTGTGTGCATCTTTTGCCAAGTGAGCGTGTTGTTGCTTTTGTTAAATAATGTTCGGGTCCATTTTTTTGGGGGTCTCGTGGATGACCTAGGAAATGGCAGGCAGGCAATGCACCACAGCAGATGTTTATTGCAGATTGTTGGGCCCCTAATCAGGCATTGCATTGTGCAGATAAGGTTCATTGTGAACTGTGGAAATGTTCCCTGCAGGCTGTATACACTGTTAAGCATTCCGAGTTCCTCCTCAGCATTTATATATTTATATTCAGTGCTTTTCCTAAAATGAAGCAATTACTCATAGTATCATATATTGGTTATTTGTTCTCATCAAACATTCTTTCTTCGTTGAGTGCCTTCTGGTCAACATAATAAAGGCACATTGTTCAATGAAAGGGAGAAAACTGGCGTAATGTTTTCCCTCAGCAAAAAGTAGTATACTTAAAGGTCATTTTATTAACATTTATTTGTGTTTATCCGGGCAACAACACAGCTTTAGATCTTTACTCAACACGACAAACAAAAAAAAAGTAATCTGGACCATAGGTCTTTTGTAAATCAAATGGCTTATGGAACACCATGTATCTAATACATTACACAGCAAAAACAAACTTAAATAAGAATATTTTTTTATCTGACAAAAGACAGGCCAGTCCATAAATGGCTGTCTGTATAAATGTGGACAACTTGTAAAGCATGGTGTTGTATGAGGAAAGGGGGAGTCTTGAACCGTCTTGTGTCACTTGACGGTTAACTAGCATAACGCTAATCATTTTGTTGTTAGCTATTTAACAGTAATACATGTAGCCCAGTTTGACGTTGGATACTATGATATGTAATTTAACCGACAATTAGTTTTAGAAATGCGCCATTAAAACAGGCTAAACACACAATACCTTTATACATAATTTGAATAACTTTATCACTCACCTCATTTACACAGCCTTCCCCGAAATTACGCCTGTCCAAACTGTGAGTTAGAAAGAGGCTCCTTCTGGTAAAACGAAACTTCTCAGAGTTTGAATGCATGCCACAAAATCCATGCAGTTGAAATGTATATTAAACCAGATTTACGAAATAAACACTCACACATAAATTAAAATGCTAAGTGTTAATTATTAGGCTATACTTGCAACGACAAAATGTTGAGACACTGCAGGTATCTAACACTTAACACTTTCTAGAGTAGGCTAAAATTATCTCTATTTTAGTTTAGGCTACTCTTGACACCCACCCTGGCATTCATTACAGGGCAAGCTTCATCAATAAAGTCAAGTCAAATGTTTTTCTGTTTTTGTGTATGATTTTGAGGTAAAGATAATGCATTTAAACTAACAATACTACTATAAAGCTACTGTAAAGTTTGAACTTAAGTATTATTAATATGCAAACTAACTTTTAAGCATGAGTCAGTGACCTTATATGCACTTGGGGCAAGATATAGCCTACTAAGAATTAGTACTTTGTGGCAGAAAGATGTAAAAAAAAAAAAAAAGTATACTAAAGTATAAGTTTTAGTATTAAAGTAAGTTTAAGTCTTAGTATTAATGTACTTAGTCTTAGACTTTTGTGTATACTTTAAGTATGAGTATACTTCACTATACTATTTTTAAGTATATAAAATATAGTTTATAAAAAGTGAATGTCAAGTATACTTCCTCAGTTTTAGTATAAAATAAGTATACTCATAGTAAACTTGAATAAACATCTTTTTGCTTGTAGGGTTAATATGGTGTGTCTATTATAAATCTGTATTTTAACCAGAATTTGGAACAATAGGGATTTAAATAGCCTAATGCAAGATGAAACTTAAACAAGTGATTACTCTTATCAGTGCACAGAGACATGTAAGAAGAGAAATCAGTTTCTGAATAAACCAGCCTACTGTTTAAACTTTGGTGGGCTTGCTGAGAGAAACAGCTCGAAGATGAAAATCTCAGATTTAGCAGAAGCTTTTCCTCTCTTTTACACCACACCACACCATGAGGCCACAGGTTCCATTCATGTTCAGTTCACACAAGCTGCAAGCTTCTTTAGCTCTTCCACATCACATTGTTTAGTATTCAGTGAGCACACAGTCAGCCCAATTTCAATTTCCTCAACTGTTTTTGTTTCCAGGTATTGGAGTTGCAGGCTAGCTAAAATGTCATCTAATCACCAAGCTGTGTCAACAAAGCATTCTATATACACTGGTTGTTGATACCAGTGGTAGGAGAAAGTCCTAAGTGCAAGTCACAAGTCAGTCTCAAGTCTTAACCCTCAACTTCGAGTTAGGTCACAAGTCAAGACCGAGTCAAGTCCCAGTCCAAGTCACACCCGATACCAGTTGAGTCCAAATCATTAACAAGCCAACATGCATTCTAATGACAAAAACTTTTAATCAGAAATTCATTATTTCCATGATATGTAATTGCATCCATCTGTAACTGGTTTCTATCTTAAAATGTTTTAGAACATGCTCTTAAAGGTAAGGGATCAAAGAGGAAGCAACGATGGGTTTGGATTTTCCAGGAGTAAAGCATTGTGAATTTAGTGCAGGTTGCACAATAGGTTTAGTTATGGAGTTGTATGGAGTATGTTTTTGTTATTAGTAGTTAACCCATGTGGTCCAAGGTAAAGACACCTGCTCAATTTGCACAAAGTGGTACCCCAGGTAGGCCTATATAAATTTTCTCTTTTTTTTTTTTTATAAAGGTACATCTAACATGGTTAAATATCAAAGGGCGACATGTCTGTTATTTGAATGTGTAGGCTAAGTCATGTGACTCTATATTACATTTCTGGTTGAAGCAATCCATCTGTGTATGTGCATTTTTAACCTTGTCAGTCAGCATAACACATTAAAAATTATCATGTAAATTCATTTCACCAACTGTGAGGGGGTCTCCAAAGTTTTTTTTGTTTGTTTGTTTGTTTTTGTCTGAGGACCTTCAAGCATTTTATTTCAGTGTTCCCTTGGACCTTAAACTTAGTCTAGCTTATTCTGACTTGTGTGTGTTCTTCTTATTATTTTTATCATTATAGATAAGGTTGGTTAAAAAGAAGGTCCATTAAAACTGTATTGTCATAAGGACCCTTGTAAGCCTATATGATATATTCCAGTTCATGCTGTGATTATTATGGTGTAGTTGTTATTTACCTTTCTCAAAATACATCTGAATTGAAGGCAAAAAAAAACACACAAAAAAATCTTTGCATGGGTGTTAGAGGGAGGCATTTCATTCTTGTCTTTCTATCGACAGAAATGTGAATAGCACCACATTCCGATTGGTATTTCACAGTGAGATATTGAGGAGAACCCAGTCATGATTTTTCTTTGTGTAATGAACCTCTCTGACAGAGTGTATTCAAGCCAGGCATACGGACAGCTGTGGTGTTCTGGAATCATCCACGGAAATGAATTTCTTGCCCTTGAGTTTCCACAGGCAATCAGAGGGTGGGGGACATTTTTCATTTGCTGTGGCGCACTGATGTCCTCTGCAAGGGGAGCCCACGGCAAATGACTAAAAGCACTTTCCAGAAAGTAAAGAGGACAAGTTGATCTCTCTGAAACATGTCTTTATTTAGGCCATGTCCCTGTGGCAGGTGTGTTCATTAAAATGTTTAATATCTCTCCCAGGACAAGCATGACTTATGACTCAGTAGGAAATTTCAGAACAGTTGTGGATAGGTGATGGAACAGTTATCAACATAAAATAACATCTGCACCTTGGATGGAGTTCAACTTTCACAGTTCCTCCGATGCACAGAGTGTCACAGGCGTGTACGATGGTTGGTCCTATCACCCTGCCGTTCACACTCTCACCTGGAACACACAGTGTGAGTGGTACATGGTCCAGCCCCAGGCACAAAACACACCTGTTGTAGCCATTATAAGAGGAGCAGCCATGCCGCATGGGCAACTCTTGTTACTATATGTTGTCTGTGGCTTGCACGTCCACATGTCCACATACATTAGTGTGATGTCACGTATGGTGATGATGTCAGTGTAGTTGCTGATTAATGAGAAAGATGGCATTCCTTCTGCATTATACATCATATCTTGAGAGTTATGACTGTTGCATGCTCCCCATATCTGTCATGACAGGTCCTGTTAGAGTGGATGCATTAGATTTGTGTCTCCAAAGGCAATATCTCAATAGGGGGTGTTTCACAGTTTTCTATTAAATCAAGCAGACCTACAATGTGAAAACAACGTTGTTAAGTGCAATGATCAAAAGGTCAGTCCAAGTTCTAATGTTTTTGTAGTATGCGTACAGTATCCACTGAACTGAAAAGAATCATAAAAGAATGATAGCCTTGAGTCATTCTGCAGATTCAGCATAATTTAGAGCTAGTAGCCAAAAGTGCATAAGGGTGTTTTTTTTACTGAAGCCATAGAGGTTTATATAGAAATATATTGCTTCAGGGCACTGCTGTGGTACAACATTAAATCTCCACCTGTGCTTCATGGGGCTCATTTTTTGCTGGCTCATTCACATGTTGCTCATCCTGATGATGGAGAGGTCAGTTTAGGATGGGAATAAAAGGACAGCCTTCCACTCCTTTCTGTAAGTGATATTCGCGGCTGACTACATAGACATGGGTTTTTTTGAGTGAGTCCAAGATAAATCCACAGTGAAGCTTATAAAGTAGCATGGTGTACCACTGGCAAAAATGGCCACCAATGAGAAAACAAAGGGTACACGCCTTACAAGCCAAAATAGGAAAGGGCAACTTTTGTCTCTACCACCTTGTGTATTATAAGTGGCAGTACATTCGAAGGGTTCTCAGCCTAACTGCCTACAGTACTTGGAAAATTGTGTGAGGTATGCTGAGCAGAAGTGCTGTCTACATCAGCAAAACTCATCAGCAAAAGTTCTTTTTTTCAGGAATCAAATGTATATTCAACACTGGGGATATGAATTAATGTACACAAGATGGGAATTGTATTACATTTTGAGTATATATTGGAGAATTAGTGAATAACTCACAGACTCCTAGGTAACCAAATTACATTAGCATCTGTGTCTTTTCTCTCTACTGGGAAATGGTTTCACAAGTGTAGAGATCAGGTCAGGATGACCAGGTCTCCCTGTATGCCTAAGAAATGACATCAGATTTGACATGTGAGACCAATATGCTGTACGTCATAGACAATTCAGGGACCTCAACTAATCTCTACTAATAAACTACTCTCTCTCTCTCTCTCTCTCTCTCTCTCTCTCTCTCTCTCTCTAATGAGCAGCGATTAAAGAATGATTAACATTTTTTGTAAATGTAACCTCACCTCCATGGGTTCAACCTGCACATATATACATAAATCTGATATGGAGAGAGAACTCTTGTCAGGGCGTATGCTTTGATGGGCAAAGCTGGTACCTTTGAAAGATCTGAGAAGAGTAAAAGTAGCTCTCTTACAATCAGTCTTCTTTTGATTCCTCAGCTCCACAGCTGAAATGAGTCAGAGCAGAGCGTCGGGGCAGAGGACAAAGGCCTGTTGCTGGATCCTCATCCTTTCACAGTCTGTTATCTGGCGCCTGTTTGTTCATCCAAATGGAACAGTGACGATAAGAGCGGACTACAAAGGCAAGCACTGCACACTGGTCTACAACAGGTTTTCACACTCAGTGAGAATGCAAAAGACTTCAAACAGCACCCCACAGTGGCCATGGAAATCCCTGCTGGGAATTAGATCAGAACAGATTTAAGAGTGTACTCTGTTTTGCACATTTGGATGTATTGTATTTAGCATTTTTGTTTTTTGGGAGGGGGGCTGGGGTGCAAAAGTGGCAGTGGCAAGCCTTGGGTGAACAGTATTATCTCCATATCTAACACCTGGTTTTAAAATATGATCGTGCTTTTGTGAAGCACTGATGGTTTGTGTAATTCATTCTATTTTTTGACTGGACTGAAGAAAATGCATAAATATTGTATTTTTTTTTTTACTGCTGGCCTTAAGTCAAAGTAGTCAACTTTCTCTTAGACAGCTTCATGCCTACCATTTACTCAACTAATGAAAAAGCTGTGACCTTGCAATAAAACATTTTCAAAATGTAGCACTTTGTGAGTTAGGTACAATTCCTTTTAGAAAAGAGGTTTTCAGTGGTGTGTGTCAATGTATTGTGGATGTATTTAACACCAGTGAGACAGATTAACTTGGCTTTAGTTTGCCGTTGTCTTCTACTATGTAATCAGTCTGTGGAGATCCTGTAGTATTCACAATCATTATGGTGACAGGTCCCAGTCCAGAGGCATCATACACATGTAGTACTAATCCAATATGACCAGGTGTATTAATGTAACTGGATGTAACTGGATTAGAAGTACACCAGCAGAGCTTCTAAAGGACATAGAATACATTCATCTCTATTATTCAGACACTAATCAGCATGGTACCCATATGTTTACATATGGAATCGTTTGACAGGAAAATGGCATAGCCACTGTTTAGTGTCATTCTGTCATCTATGTATTTACTAAAGCATAGAACATCATGCAAGCTATCTCAAAGCTAGTTTATTTTAAGTCATACATTAAGTAAAACATTTGTGGTGATTAGCAGAGTGATTACATTAGAATGATTTAATAATATCAAGATAACTGAATTCAAGATCTACATGGAAGAGCAACGTATTTACAACATTTATAGCACTGAGTATTCATCATGAAAAATACAGATTAGAGAAACATGGAACATGGCTATCATCCTCAACAAATATGTCATTTATCAGCCCCTGTCTGCTGGGGGGACATCTAGAATAGGTGGTACCAGGTGGCATTTGCATAACTGAAGGACACAAGGCAGACTGCAACAAATAACTCTTAGTTTTATCACTGTAGCTAAGATGACAAAGCTCTGTGCATATTCATAAAAGAATAGACCAGTCTTCTAAAACTATCACAGAAACAAAGCGCTTTACTTACAATAGATTCAGTTAGATATTTACACAGTGTGAAAACAGCTTGACTCTGTGGTGTTATCAGAACTCCTCTGTCGTCTGTCCGAGTCTCAAAACTTCTACTGTGGTGGTGCTGACAGGAAATGTTTTTCTGCGAGAGAACTTTGACTTTGTCTAGTCTTTGGAAGACTGCCGGTGTGCTTCTGTGGTGAGACCTTTTCAAGCCTTTCAAGCAGAAAAAGCATGATATCCATGGCAATTCACAGAGAAAGAGACAGAGAATCTGTTCATTTTTTGGGGAGCGCTGAAACGTGTGGTTCTCTGAAGTTTGTCATATAATGAAATTGTTTGCATACTGTACCATATAGCCTGAGTATTTGTAAAGTTTAAACTTACTTTTTTATTAATCAGAAACAACTGCTTGCTTCTGCTATATTTGAGATTTCAGAGGTTAAGAAATGATCGTTGTATAGATATCTATATGGTTATAATTTGAGAGTGACCATGCTAACTTCAAGACACATCATGATCACACAAAACAGGGACAATGGACATGTTAAGGACATAACCATCTATTTATTTTTCAGATTATGTAAATGTTTATACTGCGAAATATATTAAAATAACTGAAATAACATGACTTAACTTTATAATATCTTATACAAATAATGTCTACTGTATGTGTAAATTTAATAATATGACAATTTTTAATGTCAAACATTTGTAATGCTTTAAAATGTCCCATTTACCAGTGTTCAGCCCACAGTTTCCATAGCAGTTAACGACACTGTAAGCCCTATACCACAGGTAATTTAAACAAATGCTACAAATTCTATCTATAATTAATCAAACAATAATCAACACCCTCCTCATCGTTATCTGAAATAAACAGCACATGCATTATGGCACAACACAACACACTCATTAAACTGTGGTTGGCATTGTATTTGTCACCCTATCCTATCTAGACAGCCCTCATCTGTAATCCTTTAGAATAAGAATCCGAGTGGTCAAGAGACAGCACCCACTTCACTTACTATAATAGTGTTTACTGATAAGGGCCTTTGCCTGTGTTGTCTACCTGTGAAGGATTGGTTTGGAAGCCTGTAGGTTACATACACTCCAGCTCTGCTTATAATGCTTATAATGCAGGCACAGAGAAGCTATAAACTGCTTATTTATTTGCAATTAGTGTTTGGATGCTGTGTGAAATATAACTGTGCTTGTCTGCCAAGCACACTTGCATAAATAACCCATCTGGCTGCTGGGACTTTGTCAATTCATGTCAGTGTCATCATATGGAGACCAAACCAGCAGTTTAGCAAATTCACCTAGTATGCCTGTTTTGGAGATCAGTATCTTTACTAAACACCATTCCTATTGACAATTTTGTTATCTCCTACGGTCCTCACACTATGATGAACAATTTGTTCACTTAGTAAAAGCTTGCTCATTTCTCATTTGGTCTGTTTAACATGTACAACAAACTATTTTTTTTTATTTCTACAGTTCTTGTTTTGTAAAATGCTGTTATTTAAACCTCTTTATAATCTAACAACATCTACAATAAAGCACAGGGCTATATGTAAACAAACGTGCTCTATGCAATAGTTTGCTTGTAACTGAGAAGTTCATTCATGTAAGTCAATGTTTGGAATTTAGGCCTACATAAGAAATTAAGGAAGAGAACATATATAATGTTAATGTCATCAGTATTTTTCAGACTGCACTCCTGGTCTACCTTCCTCCTATGCAAAAGAAAAGTGTAAAGAGAACCCATAGCCTGTCTATGCCTTCTTCTTCTTCCTTCAAAACTGACAGGCCGAGCCCAATCCCCAACCGACACATGCAAAATTTAATCGCACTGCAACACACAGTGTCTGCGCTACATCCCAATGAACCAACCAACCAGCCAAGCGATAAAATGAAGGAACATACGGTCACAGCCGAGAGCAAAACAAAATAGATTGGCACTTTCAAAAATAAAAATCTGAGCTTCAATGCTGCCCTCAGCATAAATAAAATCAGAATGGAGGCAGACTGCTGAAGGAAACTGCATGACAGAGTGAGTAGACTGTTTTAAAATGGGGCCTCAGAAGGGGGGAGACTGGTCCTCAGCACAGCTTTGGAAACTATACCCTTTTACAATCTATAGTCCCTTTTACGGCTATCTTCTGGGGGCCTAATTTCATCTTTATCAAAATGGGGTAATAGAAACTCAAGGCATTGGATTTGAGACATTAAGTGTTGTCTAGTGCCACTGCATAACAGGACGTAACATGCATTATTTAGTGTGGATATGCACTGGAAGTAAATACACCAGTCATTGACAGATTTATGTTGTATTTTACCTGTAACCTCTACACATCTCAACCTACATGTCAGCACTGTTTGCAGAACAGTGAGTTAATTACACATAAATAGCCAAATGCAGTACACTGTTAGCAAAGATATTATTTGCTTAATATTATTGACTGATTTGTTTGCTCTGTCTAGAAATGCAGATGGCAAGCCTTCATTTAATAGCCTATTGCTTTGTGACAATAAGTTACTTCACTACATTAATCTGACCTGACCTGTTTTTAGAACATTTCCTTTTAATTTTGAAATAGGCCTACCATTTTTGAAGTGATCCATTTATCATTATGTGAATGTCATTCGTTCGCATTTTAAACATTGCCTCCAAATGATTTATGTTTTTACTGTGTTGCATTGAAATTTCATCTATTAAGAAGGTAATTCCAGGGAATTATGTTTTCAGTCAAGACTTGAATACAGTTGAATACTTCAAATGGTTAAATTATTTAATAGTAGATTATTATTGAAGTGAGGTCTTTTGTTTTGAAACAACTAAATAGTTGAATTGTTTGAGTAGTGCAATTATTTAATAGTGAATTATTGTAGTGAGAAATTTGAAATACTTGGCAGACATGCCTGAAAAAGTGTCAGTGCAGATCATGTGAATCACATAGATCATGTCACAATGGCTTTGGGAAATGATTAAAAAAAATTGTTAGCAGGACTTTAAATCCTTATGGGAAAAATTTGCCAAGAAAGATGCAAGACATTATTTATAACCCTCGTAACCACCAGGAAATGGTTTCCAAATACTAGTACACTGCAGATAGGTTTAAGGCATATCCATGAAGCTCCTGTCACCAATGGGCCCACATTTTCATGCTCCCGGTCTTCATGTCAGAGATTTTAATGGATGCTGTTCTCTCCCCTCTAAGCATTGCTCTTTTGGTGAAGTAGAACTTCTGTGAAAGAGAGACCTTTTCACTCCTGTCTTCCTCATCGAGCTGTGACAGGACAGTTTTTAGTGCAAGACCGTGGGTGCTCACAATTTTTTCCCCCCAGTTTGTTATGGCTTTAGGCTGACATTTTCTGTTCAACCAAAAGTATCAAAGTCAGATTTTGTGTTTAGTATAAACCATAAGCATTCTTCATTTCTGAAAAGACAGCACAATTGTACAAGCTTTTAGATACTGACACAAGAAGGCCAATGGAAACCCATTTACAGTAGACAAAGACTGGAAAGCCTAATGCCCTAACCTTTTGGGCACCATCTTAGAATAATAACACTGTGCAACAGCACCCCAATGAATTCAATTAAAGCTTGATTTACTGATACTGTATGCCGTGCGTTGTGCCAAGCAGCTTTAAGTCATCGGTTATTGTTCCAGTGCCTAAGAAAAACCAAATCACCAGCTTGAACAACTGGCGACCTGTGGCCCTCACCCCCATCGTGAGTAAATGTTTTGAATGGCTTGTGAAGAACATCATCTGCAACATGATTCCAACTACCCTTGACCGTCACCAGTTTGCCTACAACAGAATAGATCCACTGATGATGCCATCACCAGCGCACTGCATACCTCCCTGACACACCTAGAGGAAAAGAACACATACGTAAGGATGCTGTTTGTAGACTACAGCTCAGCCTTAAAGACCACTGTCCCCAGTACCCTTGACGGCAAGCTCAGGAGTCTAGGAGTGCACAGCGGCCTATGTGGCTGGATACTAGACTTCCTCTCTGGACGGAAAGAGGTGGTGAGAATGGGCTCCATCACATCATCCTCCATCAGCATGGGAGCTCCACAAGGTTGTGTTCTGAGCCTTCTCCTCTACTCCTTGTACACGCATGACTACGTAGCTATGCACAACTCCAACACCATCATCAAGTTTGCGGATGCGGATCCGTTTCATACTGTTTAGGATGCTAAAACAAGTAATTAAACGGCGAACAACCAGTGTAGAATGCACCACTGTGGCCTATAGCGGTAGATACAGCACTTGCAATGTTCAGCAGCGCGGACCGCCTCCAATAGAATGCAGTGCAATACAATGCAATACAGCGGTCTTTAGAGGGAGCTCGTGAGAGAAAAAAACAGAACGTTGCTTACCAAGTTCCTTGGTGTTACCATATCAGAAGAACGTTGCTTACCAAGTTCCTTGGTGTTACCATATCAGAAGAACACACACACAGAAACAACTTTTATTTATTTATCTTTTGAGGAAAAAAAAAACACATTTTACTCTCTAATAGACCTACAGTATAATGAGATGTAATAAAAGAAATCTTGAAATCTTCAATATTCATACAGAGTCAAGGTAATGTACTTGTTTCAAACTGCTTGTTTGAAAACATGTCCGAAGAAAAGTAGGCTAATGACAGTTCTTAAAAGACATTTAGATGTCAGGAGACAATTGGAGGAAACAGCCTGCCAGATATTTCAAAGGCTATATATCTCAAAGTGACCTTTAAACATCTAACTTCAAAAATCTCCAAAAATAAGTGACACTTTAATCATTCTTATGTTCACAAGCCTCACTCACGACCATTCCAAGTGGATGACAAAACTTTAGAAGGACACAGCAGGGTAATAACGAAACTATTTCATGGCATATTAGCCTTGAGCAGGATGACAGGTATGAGCCTGCCTTGTCTTACTGGTTGAGATGCCCCTGTCCTAACACTTGTCTTTTAGCCACAGTGAGGTCATTAGAAGTCAAGTCATGATTTCTTCCATTTCACACTATACTCTATATCTTTTATAGTAATTACAGTACATTAATTCAATTTTTAAATACACCATTTATATCTCTAATAACATGGTAAAATGTAAATGACCAATAATATGATTTTCAATTATAACTAAAATAATGCTGGCAAGCATGATTAAAGCAGCAGAAATCTCTATATCCGTTTAAATGATGTCATTATGGTGTTAAGGAACTCCATCAAGGTTAAATTTGTTCCCAGACTTATTTATTTCAAGAAGGTGAATTTCTGCCACTGACGCAAAATCACTGGAAGAGCTTAGGTCATCTCAGTGTACTGGCTGCCAGTTTTCAGCGTCAGGAGCTCAGCTCGTATTCAGCTCCTCCCTCCTCAACCATCAAGGACAAGTGCATTTTTATTAGGACTTTTTCCACAACATGGGAACATAATTCTTTTCAGCCTTTTCACGGTCTCTGACGATTTCCTCACCACTTGATGGTATCAGTTCAGTTTTTCTTTTTAAAGTAGCCTACAAAAGGCTCACACTGTTTCTATGTATTGATTGTACCGCTCAAGATTTCTTCACAGTTGGAATAGCATTGGACTGAACACACAACAAAGGTACTTAAATAAATAAATAAAACTAAGTCCACATTTGAATCAATCTCCCCTTCAATGCAACTTCATTTGAGAGCTACTCACTTTGGCAGGTAGGTATGGCTACTTGTCTTGGAGAGAGCACAGTGTATCCAGGTGAGTGCCTATTAGGTGGCAAAAGTATCTGACTGAGAAGTTTTATTGGACTGCAGCAAGGTGGTTGACCTCCCAGCTGGTTCCTGCTGACAGCCTGAGAAAGTGGACTGCAAAGGTCGCAGATGGTCGACCTATGATACTAATTATTCTCTGTGCTGCTATACACCACGGATTCTCAACAAGACAAGCTGCAAAATTTTGAAAATCAGCAGCTTGGTTGAAAGTTTTTTCCAAAAACTGAATTCACACATATACAACTTACAATGATGGTTTCTATAACAATGTCCAGACAATCTAGCATACTGGCTAGTTTGACTTAGCTAAACTTAGCTAAATAGTAAACTGCCCTAAATATTATAGTATGATAAATATATAGTATTATAGCACTCTGTTATAACTAGGGTTGCAAAGGGGTGGAAAATTTCCGGTAAATTTCTGGAAACTTTCCGGAAACTTTCCATGGAAACTTTAGCTTGGGAATTTTAGAAATATTCAAAAATGGAAATTTGTGGAAATTATGTGAATTTATGTGAATTTATGGGAATTAACTGGAAATTTTGATGATTTTAAGAAACAGACCATATGACTCATATACCAACAACATATTTTGTCATAAGACATTTTTGCAAAAAATATACAATTAAATTAAAAATGTAGCATTTTCCTGTTAAATATGTAGATTGCAAACTGAACAAATGGAAAGGGCTATCAAAACATTTAAATTATGTATGAAATCAGGTGTGGTTATGTAAAACTGCTTAGCAGGGCGCCGAAGAAACAGCACATTTTGTGCTATCTAGCACCATGATAAGCTAACTTCTTTAATACAAAGGTGCTAGCTAGCTTACCTTTAACATATCTGCCTTACCAGTGAGCTAGCAATCTATATTTTGATTGGGCTAGCTAAAATCTAACATTTTAGAACAAATATCATCTAAGTTATATCTTCATAACTTGCTTGACTGTTTGTAGTCCTCAAATGTGTAGCCTCACGTGTCTGTATTAGTGACTGTATGTGGCTCAAAGGTTGCTTTAGCAGTCCATAATTCTAGAAATCATTGAGATGTGATGGGAGGATGCACAATGCGTATAGGAGGTGCGGCCTCAATAGCCCTGCATTAAGTGTGTTATGCCCCTGTGATTGAAGAATAGCAAATTATAGGCTACTCAACTTTATGCATATTACATCTCATAGTTTTAGCCAAGACTGCTAAAATATTATTTTCTACCAACTGTCTTTATGTCCCTGACCTTTAGTTGAGATAATTCCCAGTTTTTTCCAATTAATTCCCGTTAATTCCCATAAATTCCCATAAATTCCCGTTAATTTCCATGGAAAGTTTCCAACTTTGAAAATTCCCGGAATTTTGCAACCCTAGTTATAACAGAAGTGGAGTAGACACTAATGTTACATTTTAGGAGCTCTTTAAAGGAGCTCTTCCATGACATCTCTGATTGAGTAACATTATGTCATACAAGCTCTGAGATAACAATCTTCTAAATCCTTGAAACTGTATTTGGACATGTTGAATGTTTAGTGACAGGTTAAAGCTGCTTGCAATGACATAAAACGGGAAAATTAAACTCCTCTTTAGAGCGTATTCATCTCATTATAAATCTTCGGTCTAACCCTGGCCCTGACCCTAACCCTGCCCTTAAAAAGGGCCAAGACAAGTTCTGCAATGTGTATTGTTTTAATATAATTCATAATATTTATTTTTTAACTAAAACACTTGCATGTTTTCAAATGGTGTTTTCAGGGAGCGTATCTCATCCAGACAAGTAATTTATGATCAGAATCTTATTGAATCCTTTTTTCTGCTGACAAAAGCTGATCTGAAATTGCTTACAGAGGAGAGAGTTATTGATTTTCAAAATGTATGCCCCATTTTGATTCGTTAGTGTGTCACACTCAGTATCCACGCACATTCTTCAGTGCAGCACAGTGTGGCACTTGCATCCAGGCCCAGATGGCGGCTGACACGAGCACAGCCACCACCTTCAGTCCCTCAGTAAACACTGCAAACTCTAAATGCCAGAGGGCAACTGCCATGCCAGTCCTCTGAGACCTTGTGCGGTCTGATGGAGGGCACTGCCCACTCTGCTGGCCCCAAATCCCCCTGGGCAGGTTCAGGGCCATGTTCTTACTCAGCCAACTCATGCCTTTCCTTTATCCTTCTATCTGTTCTTACTTCCTTCTCTCTCATCCCTCTGCTGCTCCTACTGCACCCTGAATAACTCAGCAGGGTCTCTTCCCTCATACGCTCCCGGGCTGCACCTCTCCCTGTTTGTCAGCGTTCATGATGAAGGCCATGTTCTGTATTTAGTTAGCAGTCAGGGTGTATGAATTGTAGCTTTGTTGTGGCTGCTTTCAGTGTGCGATTTTACTTTCGGTTGCTGTGCTTGCGAATAGTTAAACTATAGCACTTTGGTAAAAAATAGTTTTGCATTATAAAGGCTTAAGTGTCCTATGACAATGCACTTTTTTATTGTTTTAATAACATCCAGAATAAAAGAAAGTCGGCAGGACAAGAACAAGAAAACTTTCTGTACAAATACATCATCAGCTGCATTCTACAATCCTTTGAATAAAACTGTTCTGAAATGTGAACATCATATTTTAGCTTGCTATATACTGTAGATACACAAAATGTGCCCAAAATGGTGTTTAAAGACCAATGTTCTGCACTGTTTGAATAACATGCAATGCAAGTCACAAAGTCATCAGAAAATCAGAATGTCTGGCCAAGGACAGACCCATCCAGCACCGACAACACTGGAGACCAATCAGCCATAGGCCTCGATGAGGACAGCTGGTGAGGATGGGTTCAAGCTGTGAATCTCTTGCTGCGTCTCTGATTGTTTTTTGGCTCAACACCGACATTTAATTAATCATCAAATCTTCCAGGGGACTAAGAGTGACAGGACTGGTCAATCAAACAAGGGCCTCACGTCCTCGTTACCCACTAGATTCTCCACAATTAGGGACAATGACTCACAACCCAGACAAGCAACTTGATCCTGACCCTGATGATTTGCATAAAGTGCATGTATTAGCCTTTTTCACCATGTTGCAAAAATGGCCAATGCTTATGTATAAAAAATCCCTACTCAATATACTCTCAAACATTATGTTGCTTCATCTGGAGAACAAAAAGACATACAGGACATTGGCACATCAGACTATCAGTATTTCTATCAGATCTATCAGTATTTGTGGGCTACCAACTATGGGCAATGTTTCCTCACATGCCACTAGAGGGAGTCAGAGAATCACACTTTTCACACTTTGAGTGAAACATACAGTAATATCATAGGTAGTAACTGGGCCTTTGGGTACTCATTTAGTTATATTTGGGATGTAAGCTATAGTACTACTCATGAAAGCCTAGAGTATGTCTATTTACAGTACTTTTGTTTGAGCACATTGACTATCAGCAGGGAGAAGAATGAGAGGCTTCAGTACGATAGGTGTATGCTCCTTGGCGTGCAGGAGGAGAAAAGAAAAACTAGATCTGAACTAACTAAAAAATAAATTTTGAATGAATTATCTCCATTGTCTTAATTTCTAATTCAATGTTTTGTATTAATTTAATCTGTCCACTATTTTCCACTTCTATCCATTTATTTGAAATGTAGGCCTACAAATCCTGGATTCAGTAACTTTAATGTTTACCTTTTAAGCACTCATACAAATCTGATGACATAGAAAATGTGATGGAATAAACTCATAAATTAACATTATCTTGCATTTAGACAATGGTTGAAATAATATTGATTTAGTAACATGATTTCAACATAAAATCAACTGAAATTTGAAATACAGATTCCAATTTAGATTATGGTTGAATCACCATCAATTCAATGTTAATATGGTTGAAAATTCAACGTTGATTCAACGCTAAACAGAGGGGACACTTGTCATTTCAACGTCAGGCTTCTACATAATTTCAAGGTTGATTCAGCTGTATTTTGCTACCTGGGGTTACTTTCAAGCTAAATTTCCCCTTCACCTAAGATTCACTGACCTATCCTTGTGCGTCTTGACGTTCCTTGATGAAGTTCGAAGTTGTTGAGCCAGCATCATTTATCTTTGGGCCAGAGTTCTTGCAAGTGGCTGTTAACTTCTTTAAAGTCTGCGTGAAGTTCTTAAAAATAAATGTTAATATGCTACAAATTGAGCTGCTCTAATATGTTAGGCTCCATAGTCTTGGGCTACAACTACCGTTATAGTAAGCCTACTTCTTGCTTGTAGCATAGGCGCAAACGTAGCGCGATAAAATAAAACGGTAATATTAAAAGGGAGTGAACTGTAATATGCATACAGCCTGTATTGCCTACAGTTGGGGTCAGACGTAGTTGAATTTGTTTTCTAGCGGTAACGTAAACCTTCAACCTAAATTTCCTATTCACCTAAACAAGATTCACTATAACCTGTCCTTGTGCGTCTTGAGGTTCCATTATGAAGTTCAAAGTTGTTGGGCCAGCATAATTTATCTTTGGGCCAGAGTTCTTGCAAGTGGCTGTTCACTTCCTTAGTGTGCGTGTCGTGAAGTTCTTAAAAACAAATGTCATGCTACAAATTGAGCAGCTCCAGTTAAATCTGCCGCCGCAATGCATTCAGTGTAGTGAAATCCGTGGCTGCACGCATGCGTTACGTAATAGGCGTAATGAAGAGGGAAAATTATATTTTGCAGTTACGCTGGAAAACACCGGGAAACCAAATTATGAAATAAATAAAATGATGGTACTAAATGAACAGTGTTCACGAGTCACACCATCCGAGGCACCATCCGGATTTGAGGGTCGCATTTTTATGTCTGAAAATCCGGAATTCCGAAAGAATCACATCCCTGTATATCGCCGTTGTCAACACTACAGGCCAGTCAGATTTCTACGCAATTTTATGACCATAAAACATAAAAATGGTTGCATAAACTTACTGAGAGCTTCTTTAACAGATGGACAATGTGAACACTGAGACATGGCAAACAACCTACTGGGAAGGGCAAAAGAGGTTTACAATAAACAAAAGGTTGAGTAGCCTATAACATCCAGAATCATACTGTAGTGTTTTTGACTGAAATAAGCAACCGACTGGCGATGCTTTTTTGTATACCAAGTAGCCTATGGATTTCGCTTTCAGCAAAAAAAAAAAAATGTTAATTCTACCATTATTTAAAAAAAAAAAATGTTTTTAGTGTTTTGAAACTCAACCACAAACAAGGCATATGTCCTTGCAATCTTAAATAACTAACAGTTCTGGTAAGTGGTTATCTCATAGGCCTATACAATAATGGCCGTCTATACAATAAGTGGCCGTCTATAGCTCTAATAATAAAATGATAAAGGTGTAGGTTGACATATAGCTTAAATTGCTTAAAGCATTAGTACAGACATTGGTAGACACTCAAAATAAGTCAAGTACATTCACAGAGAGGCCTTATGTGACAGATAAATACTACTAGCCAACAATGGAAACTTTTAAAAACGGCATGCAGGCAGTTTTTTTGGTTGTATAATACAGGCACGCTGGTGTCCCCCTGTTTTACATGTGCAACAGTAAAGATGCTGTACATCTGAGGAATTCTTGTATGCTTTATTGCAGCTCTTGTTATGTAATGGGCCCATAATGGGTCTTTTTAACACACTTATAGGTACTGAGCTTTCTATCATACAGTCTGAAAATGTAAACCTATTTGTGGCAGGTAATAAGCACCTTTACAGAGGCTTCTGAAATACTGGAATAGGTATGCTGGCATAATGTAATTGAGTTATAGCTTTTTTAAAAACTTTGTTCACTGCTGAATTCCAGTCATTTCAGGAAGAATCACATTTTTTAAAAGGTTTTTAATTAATCTCTCTCTCTCTCTCTCTCTCTCTCTCTCTCTCTCTCTCACACACACACACACACACACACACACACACACACACAGGCTCACACCATCAATAGAGAAATCCCTGCAGGCCATGCAAAGATGTATCTGCAACATAGGGAGATACGAAGCAGGCGGAGGACTAGGTGGAGGGAGGAACATGGAGAGCACATATAAAGGCAGCAGTGGGAGACAGGGTGGAGAAGGAGTAGAAGCACATCTACAGTAACTACAGCAGGCTATTTTCTAAAGCATACTAAGCCACTCAAGTCACCCAATGGAAAAACTTTCTTAGAATTCTTTCTTTGAAGTCCAAAGAAAGACATCCTGGAAAGACGTCTTAGTACTCTAACAGCAGTGAGTTTTGTAAGTAACATATCAAGATATGCAGTCCACAGGTGAGTGGTGTAATCACTGTCTTCATTTTTTTTATTCTTATTCGTTCACAGAAAAAAAGAAGACAATGGCAGGTGAGTCATTTTCACTCTGTGTAAATTAAATGTTCAATGGGAAAAAAATATTTTTCGCCTTTTATAAAGCTTTATTTCCTCATTATGAGTGTGAACTTCATCAAGCCTCTCATCAGTGCCCTCTGTTAATAGATGATAGCTTCAAGGCTGAGTTCCTGCAGAGTCACAATAAGTTTCGGGCCAAGCACAGCGTGCCACTTCTGACCATGAGCGACGACCTGTGCAGTTCTGCCCAGGCCTGGGCTGACCACCTGGTGAACATCAACCAGAGCACCAGCATGCCACACAGCGACACCAAGAATGGAGAGAACCTGTTCTGTATGGTCAGCTCTGGACATTTAGAAGTCAATGGTACATCATTTACCCTTAGCTAATGAATGCCATGAGTGAACAAAAACAATATGTAACTGGTCATGAATTTCAACAGAAAGTCTATGTGTGTGCACTAGTTAAAGCAAAATGTTTGTCACCTCACAGGTTCTGCAATTTGACACTTCATACCTTTCTTTCTGCCTTCATATTACTCCCATCTGTCCTTCTCACGTGTTGTTCTTTTGAACTTTAGGAAAAGAGGTTGTTGAGAACTGGTATAGTGAGATCAAGGATTACAACTTCAGCAGTCCTGGATATGAATCAAACACAGGTAATCTGACTGTTTCTGAATGTGTACCTGTGTGAGTGTTTTCACTTTTGCCACAAGAAATTGTGATGTAAATACTTATTATATTTAATAGCTATTTTATCCCTCAATATTATTTATTTGTGCCCATTTGTCAAAGGCCACTTCACCCAGGTTGTGTGGAAGTCTTCAACTGAGGTTGGTGTGGGTATTGCAGTGGGCAATTCTGTCTTTGTTGTGGGCCAGTACAGTCCTGGTGGAGACCTACTGTTGCTATGGTGATGGCGCTGTATGATGGCTGCCGTTAGCCGTAGGCCTACCTCCACTTTATTTTTCACCCTCTCTGGGCTTTTTATTTTTTTCTTTGTCATTTCTGGCACTGTACTGTAGCCTACAGGGGGCCTTGAATGTGGTTGTCACTTTGTTTGGTTCGGCGGAGTGTATGTGAATTTGGAGGAGCTTGTTGGTTTTGTACTTTTTTTTTTTGCGAAGTGATTGTGTTTACTTTGAATGATGCGTTCCGACCGACCGTCGTTTTCTATGTCTGCCCAGCCGTCTTTGTCTGCGGAGCTTGGAGGAGGTCAGGCGGAGACCCGTCGTGAGTGTTGGATGTGGAGGGCTGCGGAGGTTGCCCATGGAGTGGAGGACAGGAACTCACGGGAGGGCCGTGTTTGGAGGAGGGCGGCGCTGCCTGCAGATCGGCTGCTGTCCAGTGGTCTCCGACCTGACGTCATCCCCTACTTGGTGTCGCTCCCGACTTCAGCTGCGAATCCACGACCTCAAAGTCATCTTAGCTCGCCTTCTACATGGATCCTGAGTCCTGTTTGTTTGAATGAACTATTTATGTACAGTGGCTAAATGGCAATGGCTATTTATTTTGTTTTCTTCTTTCCCTTTATCCATCTTCTCTTCAATGCAATTTCACTGTTTTGTG
Source organism: Limnothrissa miodon (assembly GCA_017657215.1). Classification (NCBI taxonomy): domain Eukaryota; kingdom Metazoa; phylum Chordata; class Actinopteri; order Clupeiformes; family Clupeidae; genus Limnothrissa; species Limnothrissa miodon. Next base: position 78,650 of record JAGFZM010002215.1, read on the forward strand.
TTAGTGACTCATGTATGTGACAAATAAACTCCTTGAATCCTTGAATCCTAAGTGAACAGGGTTACTTTGAGGCAAATGTCCTGCCTTCAGGTAAGCAAAAACAGAAGAGCCTTGTTTGAAATGCATGCATGTTCAAGGCCATACAGTACAAGACCAGCTGCATTCAGAAGAAATGTATTGTCTCTTCCTTTTCCTTTTCAGCATAAACATTTAGGACCTGCTAACATTTTCATCATGTTTCCAGCCAATGGTGGGATCCAGCTACCCTTTACTTCACCGTGTGTGTATATGTTAGATGCGAAAGGTATTTCAACATAAAAAATGGTTGTTTAAAGAAGGGCTAAGCAACGTTCTGTTTTTTTCTCTCACAAGCTCCCTCTAAAGACTGCTGTATTGCATTGTATTGGAGGCAGTCCGCGCTGCTGAACATTGCAAGTGCTGGATCTACCTCTATAGGCCACTGTGGCGCATTCTACACCGTTCGTTCGCCGTGAAATGACTCATTTTAGCATCCTAAACAGTATGAAACGGATTAATTAAATGAAAAATGTTGCATAGTGGGCCTTTAATCTTTGGTTACTCGTACTAAAAATGATGTTCTGTTCTAGAATGAATGTAAAAAATTGATCAGTAACAAGGTGGCTAGAGAACGTTTCAAACTAAAGTCTGGATTTTTTTATCGCTGTGTATGTTTTAATGTATATTTGTGTATTGTGTTTGGAATCTCTTTAAAAGAACTGTTTTAAAGAGGCACTAAACCAGGTAAACAATTTCAGTAAATTTTGCTGTCCTCAGTGTTTACTGGACCATAGACGGATTATGGGTCGTGTGGGCCCTGGGCAAAACGTTCGCTAATGTTGTTGTTAGCTGTGTGATCCTTTTGTCTTCTTGCCGGCTCATGGAAGTCTTTATCAGTTTAAATTTGCGATTGTAGATCTACTGTTATTACATTCCTTTTTGTTCTTTTACTTTATGCCACATAGATTTAAAGCCACTATGTGTAGGATTTATCTTCTCTTTGTCTTTTATTAAAAATACATTTTTTATTTTAAAAATATAATGTAAAACGATGGTAATTACCTCCATGAATAAATTGTAGTGTTCCCGTAAACTTGGTAATTTCCATTTATATATAGATGTGGCTGGGTACCAAATAAGAATATCCATTTTGCGCCGCCATTTTCAAAATGAGGACCATGGGAAATGGGGACCGTGGGAAGGGAAGGGCTAATACACTTTATTCAAACATGTGCACCACTTCGCCGATAGATGGGAGAAATTCTCATACGAAATAATAAAACTTACACATAGTGGGTTTAAGAGGGCAGGCAAAAAACACGCCACAAGAAAAACATATCCATGATTTAAACTTGGGAATGCCCACTAGAAACGGCTACCGCACGCCCATAGCCTATAATTCTTTTCTTCATTTAAATTGCTTAATTTTCTGTCAAATCGAAATTAACGAGACGGTTGATTAAAAAAAAAAGCTTGTCGCACGCGCCCACTTTGCCCATACTGTAATCCGTCTATGTACTGAACCCTAGCTACTTTTAACTAAACTCAATATTCTCTGGTCTGGCGGCATCGGGTGGGACCAAATCAATGCCGCAGCAGTATAGATTGGCACCATATCCCGCAACTGCCCTGGTGCAGGGCGGCAAAAACTAAGCTATAGTCTTGACACCTCGTAGACTGTTCGACCTGCCTAAGCAGTTGTTGATCTAGCATGTGGCATCATACTGTAAATACACAACACAAAAATCTTCAGTATTGATGCAGTAATGAAAAACCCTTTTCCTAAAGTTATCTGTAGGCTCCAAAATGGCCCAAAGCTCAGGCAACAACCTTGACGAAAACTGCACATTCTCTATTGTGCTCTATATTGACGCTCTGCATAACAAACACACTTTTGAGATCTTTTCATTGGTCCAGGTAAATGTCAGTCATGACACTGGAATAATCAAATCTTATTGACCTAATGTGGTACTTCATTGGATGATATCTTTGTCTAAGAATATGGATGTTTGAGAGATTGACAGGAATATGTGGGTTAGGTCTGGCCAAAGACGAATGATAGCAGTGTGGGGCTTTGTACCTTCCACAGTAGGTAGTAGCTTAAATGTGCTTTAAAAGGTGCACCTTTCTGCTACTTCTTTAACATGTTGCAACCTAACTTTACTGTAAGGGCACACCAAAATTAGACCGTTTTGTTCTTTAGTGGTATGTTTATATGAGTGTGCAGGTCATACACCTGTGTCCCTATATGTTTGATGTATATGAGCCAATGGACATCTTAACATTTTGGAACTCTGCAACTCCTTTGTGTGATCATATGGATGTTTGACTGGGAACTGGGCTATTCACTACTGCCATGAGGGCACAAAAAGGTAAACTAGGCGGTGTGAAAATCATGTAGTGTGCCACTCCAAAACTGTTTCTTCAATCTTGCAACTGAAGTTTCAGGACAGTATATCAGGTCAAGCACCCATGTAATTCTTTTTCCTTCTGAGGAACATGATTTGTAGTTTGTTGAACACTAGATGGCACTAGAGATCTAATTTAGCAGATTTGCTTAACAAAGAATGTTTGACAGCTGAATTGACAGTAAAAATCTGCTAGACACAGCAGCATGCATATGAAGACCATACCACTCCTATTAAAATAATACATGGGACCAGATCATATTGGCTCTGTTTATGGTAAAATAAAAAAATAAATAGATCTATAGGCCTACAGAGAAGTGGAGCTGAAAAGAATTAGTTTCTGTTGCAATCAGGCCTATGTAAGGATGTAAGATCCAAATGATCATAAAGTATCATGCGTAATGAGGCCAAATTTGTGCAGTAGTGACATTCTAATGTACAGGGCACGTTGACAGACACACACTGTTTGGGGAGCAAACAGGAAGTAGCTGTCATTAACAGAATCCCCTCTGCCAGGCCTGACTTAATTTATCAAATGATGTAATCTCCTAAAGCCCTCATACAGGGCACATACCACATTAGTGCTCACTGCAAATATATTAAACAATATATTAGACAAACTGACCAGTGGAACTGGGGGAAAATAGTGGCCCTTTTTCTTTTCTGTTGGCTAGAATTGATTATATAGTCTACTAAAGGCTGCTGTTTATATAATAGTTCTCAACAGTTCCCTTAAGAAACTGCAAGGTTCATCATAGGTATCAATGACACATAGAGAATAACGGATCTATAAAAGATGTGACAACCAAGATCATGATAAGCATTTTTTTTCAAGAGGCCTGTTTTTAAAAGAAAATTCGATATTTTTTAACGAAAACCTAAGGCAACCCTATGTTTGTGCATAGTTGCATCCCATGTTGGAACTAATGCTTATGTGATTGGTTGGCTCTGATTGGTTCCAGTTGTCCTTGCCTGGTTGTGTTGCCACCAGAGCTGACAGAGTGAAGAGGTTAAAAGGACCTTAGGCCATAAGCCAATCACATCTAGTGATCACTATTCTCCATATTGTGATCAGGGATGCTGTGTGTGGGCTGACCTACCTGACCCAAGCCACCGCCAA
>JAGFZM010002215.1:89482-229063 GCA_017657215.1 Limnothrissa miodon
GTGTGTGTGTGTGAGAGAGAGAGACATTTGTACACATAAAAACTGTTACGCATAGTCTACACACAGCAAGACAGAAGCAGGAAGCACACCTCACATAAACTCACACCAGCACAAGATCCTGAAGATCACTCGATGGGGGGTTTACTGAGCTCTGTTTGGCATGGTGCTGCTAAGCTACGTGAGGGTGTTGTGTTGTTATTGGTAGGCAGGCCCAGGGGTGCTAATGAGTATGGCAGCTGCCATCAGATAGTTACCGGACACATGCCAAAAGATTAAGCTTCCTAAAGGAGGACCTCTGAACTCAATCTACAGTAGAAGTGGACACGATTTGAGTGTCTAAGCTCTAAGTTTTAACTGCATTGAAGCGATGCAGACTGTAATGGCTGAGATTGGTTGACTTGTAAAGTGTATTAATGACCAGTGTCAACAGTATAGAATCCTTAATAGATTTGTTTGTTTGTTTGTTGACAGTGGTTTTATAAACCTTGCCAGACTAATTTTTGTCTGAATTTTCAGTGCTATTTTAAAATCAGGCTACTTGTTAGGCCACTGAGGGAAATGTGTTTGTTGACATAACCGGACTACCAACACTGCATCAGAAAGGAGATTTTTTTACATTTGTAAATTATGTATTTAAAAAGCATTTAGCCAATTTTCAATTTGCCTCAGCAACTCTTCCCAATAGCAACTTTGGGTTAAGTGCCTTGCTCAAGGGCAAACGGTGGCAGCTGAGATTTGAACCAATACTCTCCAGGTGACTAACATGGCAGCCAGAATTCTTAACTGTTGGTAAAATTACAATATGGGAATTTACTGTTTATATATTTTTTTTCTTGTACAAGTTTAAGAAATGACATCAAAATCTCTTGGTGCCACTGTATTCGGCATTTTGATGCTGTGCATAAGAGATCCAGAATCAAATAGGGTTCCTAATCATAATAGTGTGCCTCCAGTGTCAGGTCAATGTGCAAGCATATATCAGACACTTAATCAATATCAACCTACTGTATACCTGACTGTTTTTTCACATCTGCACTGGGACATAATGCATATTTTGACTAATCAAAGGTTCAATCTGCAGTTGAAATTACCCATCATCATTGTTATCAAGCCTTCTGAAGTCTCTGCAGTGTGTGAAACAACTCAGTTGTTTACTTAATTATGTCTTATACAGATTTGTTATCATACACAATTCCATCTATTTAACACCTCAGGTGGGCTCAAAATGAAGGGGTATAATTAGCTTGTTAGTTGAATGCAAATATTTGTTGTTGTTTTTTAATTGATGGTGTATACTGTATATAATTGACAATACTGGTGCATTGTAACCCAGTAAACAACATTACAACAGTTTCTGCCTGAAATCTGACAATCACCAGGCTATTTTTAAGTGTTATGCGACTACACCTCCAAGTGATGCCCTTTCAAAAAGCGATTACTCAGGGTTATGCAATGGCAACAGGTAGTGGTTTCAGCCTACAGGATGCTGAGTATTGTTCTACGAGAGCAGATCCCATGAAATGACTGGGAGGAGTGCGGGTGTTAAGGGAAACAGCAACATGTTTACTAGCTCGCACTCCCCCCCACCCCTTACGGGTCTTTGGAGCCTTCACAAAGAAGCAAGACATTTATATTCTGATAAAATGCTCGCACATCAGGCATGCGTAAACTGTGCAATTTGAATGTAATGACTAAGCATTTAATTGAACCATTCCATGACATGACATGAATGGGACTTTTTTTTTTATTATGCCCATGTTAGCATCCATATTAACAAACACTAGTGAAAGGCTGTCCTTGTGTTGAGAAGGTAATGACTAAAATGTTTTCTTATTTGCTGTAAGTTTTTTTTTAATTCTCAAATTTTCTTTGGAAAGGAAGCCCATTGCATCAATATTCTGCATCACTTTATCACTGCAATTCCAATTTGAATCTATCGGTAACTAGAATACATTAATAGTCTGTCCTGTGATAGATCAAATCATAGCTTTCCAAGGGGTTGTGGCCATCGATTAAGGTTTGAAAATGACACCTGCCAAGCAGGAAATGGGCTGCTGCACTGGCCCTGCTGTTTTCTCACTTAGCACTTGACTCTTCCCCACAGTTGGCCTTTGGTCAGCGTCACAACAAAAACAAGTATAGATACTGTCTTGCACACTAAGCCCAGGTGGGGTGTCCTCAGAGAGATAGATAGACAGATAGATAGAAAGAGAGAGAAAGAGAGGTGCAAAACAGACTGCAGGAGAGCAAAGGCCCTCTAATTGTCCAAACCCTTTGCTCTTCCAGTCTACAGAATGGGGGAAGTATAAACAAACAAAGCCCATCTAAACACTTTAAAGTGGTATCGACAATTGCACTGTTTGCCTCAGAAAATTGAGCAGTCTGGCTTTTCTTTTTGCTCTTTTCCTACAAGATCCATCAGCAGCCTCCGCACCCACCATCTACACCACCTCCCCATTGCCTGCTAAAGTCAGGCTGATGTCACACATCTGTGCAGCAGAGATGGATTTACTGCAGGTCTGTGTAATCAGCATCTACTTTCACAATGACCCTGCATGGTAATCACTGCGTTGCTTCCATGCTCTCCTCTGCAAATTACCTTGGTCTGCATTACATAACTAATCCCCACTGGCACTGGCTGGTTTTTTTCTCCCTCTAGACACAGCAGCATTTACTTTTTTTTTTTTCACTTCGTCCATATAAGCTTGCGATTGTTAAATGATGCAAAGCACCAGAGAGCTCTTTGAAGTTTGGTAGAAACGCAACTGAACAGGGGATTCAGGGGTACGTGTGTGGGGTCTGAGCTGCAGCAGGATAAACATCCTCTGAGGTACACCAGCTAGGATGTGCAAATTGGAGAGGTTGTAGGGATGGGTGGTAGCCCACTTGTAGGAAACTGTTGTTTGACACATTCTGTTTTGGCTGTCAGCTTAAAAACAGGGCCATGCAACTAACAATAGCATTTGGGACAGTCAGAGCAGGCTGAAAGCTTCTCCTTTGTAAACAGCAGAATAAGATCAAAGAAATGCTTTACTTCCACTGTTGCTTGGCATTCATGGCTACACTATCTTGTGCAACTACAATGAATTCAACCATTCCGTTTAGACCTGTATTTGTCCTTATGCCAAATATAGTATATGCCAAATATCTATTTATAAAAATAGATTTAATAACAAACATTTAAATATATATCAATGTAAAGGCTGTAAGCCATAGATTTTAATAAATAAGAAATTAATATGTAGGATCCCCGGAGAAATATAACGAAAACATCATGAATAAGGGAGGAAATTTTGATTATATCAATTTCTTTCCGTACCACCTCCCATCTCCCTCTCCGTACCTCTGCCTAAGTTTAGGGATGGGTTGGTCTTAGGAATGATGTAATTCGCCTCTCTCTCCGGCTAGCAAATACATTCCTTCATTCCTTTCTACTGTGCGACCAGTATGGAACAGTTCGACGCGCGCAAGCAACGCGCTTCTTTCCAGTAAGAGATAACAGCTAAAACTTGGACTAAAACATAAAGGAATATATATTTTCCGAGGAGAACTGTATCACAGTGGATAAACTTTTAGGTGAGGTTGCAAGCCTTTTCTGTTCTGATTTAGTTGTGGAAGCGCTCATTGCGCAGGGAAACAAACAAATGCGCGTGAGACTGGTGTTCAGTGCGCTCCAGAAGGGCACAATGTTTTCATGGCTGTTTCAATTGTGTGCGTTATTTCAGTACGCTGAGGAAACGACCTAACCTACCGCCACTGTCATGAATGCATGGCAGATTTGAATTGCTTGGCAGTGGCGATCAAGAGATCATGAATTCAGCATGGATTTGACACAACTGACAACAGTTGGCTATAACTCCACTGAGGATAGCAATGTTACTAAAACAACGAGACCTCCCCATACGGTGGTTGGAGCGGCTTTAATCATCGTAGTCGTTTCTGTCATAATTTTGGTCACGATTGTTGGTAACGTTCTTGTTGTAGTGGCAGTTTTAACCAGCCGGGCGCTCCGTGCGCCACAAAACCTTTTCCTGGTGTCTCTAGCTTCAGCTGATATCCTCGTGGCCACGCTGGTGATCCCCTTCTCTTTAGCAAATGAAGTCATGGGATACTGGTACTTTGGGAGCACATGGTGCGCTTTTTACCTGGCCTTAGACGTTCTCTTTTGCACTTCATCCATCGTTCACCTGTGCGCCATCAGTCTGGACAGGTACTGGTCGGTGACAAAAGCTGTGAGCTACAACCTAAAGAGGACGCCGAAGCGCATCAAGTCCATGATAGTAGTGGTATGGGTCATATCAGCAGTCATTTCCTTCCCACCTCTTATAATGACAAAGCACGACGAGCAAGAATGTCTTATTAATGACGAGACTTGGTACATACTCTCCTCTTGCCTTGTTTCTTTTTTTGCGCCTGGGTTTATAATGATCACAGTGTACTGTAAAATATACCGGGTAGCCAAACAGCGCTCTTCCACCGTGTTTGTCGCTAGAAATGGTCTGGAGAGGAACCCCTCGCAGTCGGAAACATGTTTCGTCCGAAAAGATAAGTTTGAAGTGGAGAGCCCCAGCAGCCACAGCTCGGGAAGTAACCATCACCAGGAGGAGCTGGACGACATTGACCTAGAGGAGAGTTGTACGTCTGACAACAAACCAAAGAACTCGCGTTTCTCTAAGCGACGGAAGGTGGAAGGATCAGACTGTTGCCCCAAACAAAACTGCCGCATCTCGTGGGCTTCCAATCGCACATCACAGTTATTCCAGGAGCAAAACAACAGACAGTGCTCCGCATCTAAAACTAAAGTGGCGCAAATGCGAGAGAAACGATTCACGTTTGTGCTCGCTGTGGTGATGGGAGTGTTTGTCCTCTGTTGGTTTCCCTTCTTCTTTACCTACAGTCTCCATGCTATCTGCAGGGAAAAATGCACAATCCCTGACGCCTTGTTCGGCGTATTCTTTTGGATAGGATACTGCAACAGTTCAGTGAACCCAATAATATACACTGTTTTCAATAGAGACTTTCGAAAAGCCTTTAAGAAGATACTAGGTATACGTAAGAAGCGCACATAAACTGTTTTCCACTCATACGTTTCTATGTAGAAATGTAGCCTATAAAATGTTCAGTATGAAATGTAAATAAATGTTAGAAAACCAGTCAGATGATGATAATACCAGAACTAAACATTAGATATTTTGTGAAGTGCATTTTTAAAATGTTTAAAATATTTGACAACAGATTATAATTCATTTTTTTTCCAAATGAAGAGTTTGGGGAATGCCACATTTGTGAATCTATATATAGGCCAGGTCTACTTGAATTGTAAACCCCTCGATCTAAACGCATTCGAATCTCAGTAATGTAGGCTATATTACTTGTCTCTGCAAAATACAACCGCATGAATTATCGTCAAACAGCATGGTAATTGAGACATTTGCGTTCACGATGCGCATTGCTGTAATCAGAAGCACTTAGCTTCACCTCAAAAATTTCAGGTAATTAGGGCCACAGGAATATAATTAGTCACAGGAACACTGAAATTCAGTGGACAGCGTCTGCATGAACATCAAAGGGCTCTGTAGGTTAACTGGGGTCTCGGCGGGTTCCCCGCTCACTGCTGTCCTTGGTACTGAAAGGTAACACCCCTCAAAGGGCAATGGAAACTCTCTCTCACCTTTGGGGAAACTGCTAGGTGAGGCAGCGATCTTGCGCTGTAGTTATTCTAAACTCCTCCTACATCATCCAATTTATTCAACTGTAATTGAATATAAATAGAGTTAGTAGTTAGTATTCATCTCAGCCCAACCCCGCTTTAAATGAGGAGGTTATTAGTGAGCATGATGAAAGAACGTGTTTTGATGAGAATTTGCAATCTCTTATCCGTGAGAGATGATTGACTTCATTACATATAATGCTTTAGTTAGTTATGTCCATGGGGGAATTGTCCATCTCAATCATTAGATTCAATCTAAATCGCTTGATATTATCACTGAATAAATGAACTGTCCAATTGGACTTTAAATGACTGTCACATATTTGTGAGCCTTGAAAACTGAGGAATATTCGCAAAGTAATTGATTCATTTCGAACAAATAAAGCTGATGGTAATTCACAGAGGAATACTTTCTTAAATAACATAGGTGAGTTTTTACTTTAAGAGCTCACTTAACTCACATAAGAAATTTTAGAAGTAGTTTAGAAGCATATTAAAATGACCAGCAAGGGGTGTGTGTGTGTGTGTGTGTGTGGGGGGGGGGGGGGGGGGCCGGGGTAGCAGAACCCTGCTGTAAGTGACAAAGTACTGGTAGTTTGTTTCTCATATTAATCTTTTCTTAAAAGGCTTTGCAGAATTGTGGGGACCTAAAGGGAGACTTCGAGAATTTCTTTGTGTTTTTAAGCACTAAATCATCACTGAAGCTTTTCCTCTAAAACATTGTTCAAAATGTTATTTTTAACCAGCTTTGGGAGAATTACTGATGAGACCAAATGGGGAGGTAGCTTATAACCATGCCGGACAGGCAGAGAGTTCATGCTGTTGTTCTAATGGGTCAGACCACAAGATATTTTAATGACCATAGTACTGCAATAGTGAAGATATATGCCCAACAGTAACACAACAAGGGCTTGTTTACTTGTTTACATATTTATTTTCAGCAACAGGATAGAGGACAGCTTGTAAAGTAAAAGTCAGAAGCACAAAAAGGGGCAATTGTCTATGCCATAATGGGGTCGTGCAGTGAGGGCCCTATTTTTAACTACACAGACATTTCACCCGTATTCCCCAGTGGTCAAATGTGGCTCGGTGCCAGCGACATGGTGCTGGGGTGTGCTTGGGGTCCAGGGTTCAATGCATGAGAAACTGTAGACCCTAAGATCTTCTGGGCTTTTTTGAGGCAGCAAAGTCTGATGGTGAGACTCGTGGAGAGCCCAGTATGAGCCATCCTTCAATTACAGTAAGAATGTTCCCTGGCAATTTTGAGAACGTATTTTGAGTACGAACAGGCTTTCCCGCAGTGACACACAGTTTTTTTTTTTTTTCAGAACAAGCAGTGTTCACTGTTAATTTGATAACCAGTGCACAAATACATGCCACAGGCCATGAATTTGAAACTTGAAATACATGTTTTTATTACAGTGTAACTGCCTTACTGCACATTCATACCACAAGCTACTAAAGCTGTAAAATCACTTTTCTTGTTGAGAAGGAAAGCTGCTAATATGGGTTTGCTCATAACATTGTAATTGCTCATTACGTAGCCATTGAAATCTTGTTTACAGCTAAATAGCGTCATAGATGATTTGGATAAAGTTGAGCAGTTTTTAACTTCTTTCAGCCTAGTTGCCCGTTTTGTATATCATTGTTTGTAGTTCTAGTCATTCTTTCCCATACAAAGTCCACTGCTCCCAGCGATTTTACAGCTTTTGTCACTCTTGTGGTGAACACACAGTTAAGCTTTGTCAGTCAAATTTCCCACACTCATCATACCTTTTGTACAGTATTTGATAGAACATGGTCATCTTAAGAGGACCTCGGTGGAAAGCATGAAATCCTTTTCCTGGGGAGATTAAAAAAAAAAATGTTTCATTCTTCATCCAGCACAACAAGCCACATTGTATAAGTGTATTCTTGCTAATGAGCAAAATAAAACACAGAATTTTACTGAGTTAATAAAGAACATTAAAAAAGCCTACTCGATGTCTACATAAGTCAAAACTGAACAATCTCTTATTAGAGCTCTACTTTCAATTAGTGTTGATGTCTGCACCCTTCCCACCACAGATGAAACATGTTGCTGAATTCCCCTGCTGAGTCTTCTTTTCCTAGTTCAATTATCTATCAAATCAGCTGCGCTACCAGTGAAAAGGAGAACAACAAACAAGCAATTAGCTTTTTGTATTTTTTTTTTTGTTCAGTGAGTAATCAAGGAGCTTCTGCTCCAACAGTTTAAACTGCGGTAAGCTCCTTGTGGGCTCTCGCCTGAAGTGCTGCTTCAATACTCTGCCTCTCTACTAGAGTTAGTCTAGACTTGTTAGCATCACTGTGTCAGAATAAAAACTCTTTGTGTCCCAACATCTTGTTTCTACCACTGGAATCTAAACTGTTCAAACAAAAACTGGGAATGCCTGTGATGCTGGTCATGTTATCATTCTTTCATTTGTCATTCATGAGGTTATGCCAGAGAAATTTTATAGGGCCCAAAACACTGTAATACCGTAACTTTAGTAAAAGTTCTCCCACCAACCTCATTCTTCCTGGCTTAACCCTGGTTTTCCATTGCATACTGTATTCCCAGCAAGTTCTGATAGCCAATCACTATAATCAGGCAGGCAAATGTAATACTGATGCTGAGCTTCTACGTCAGCGCATCCAAAAATTTCAATTTTCAAGCAAACAGACACAGATGGCTTCTCATGGGTCCTTTTCTGAAACATTACTCTGGAGGCATGCCCAGTGTGAAGCTTGTTCATCTAGAAGCATTCCGTTTTTAGTGTTCCTCTAATGGCTCATCTAATTAATATAAAAATAGTTACAATTTACTATATCCAAAAGTATTACTATTCCAGGGACTTTAACAAAGTAACGTGACTTTTTGCATTGGATTAATCTCCTTTATTTTCAACGAATTTTGTCAACCATTTTAAGGTTTTGAAACCTGTCAGGGTTTACCTTACAGTGTTACTCAACAGTTAGTATGCATGCACTATACAAATTCTGCTCTACTGGCAATAACTGTGCCAACTGTGTCTGACTCAGTGACTGTAGTTGGCTAAACATAAGATGCAAGGGCTAAACTACAAACCTCTGAGTTGAAGACTATAGGAATATTTGAAGGAAATATGAGGGAACACTGTAGCACTGTAGGCACATACAGTAGCACATATGGGCTTTGGTTGTTTTGCACATGAGACAGTGCTACATGCTGCACAAACAAAGCTGTTGTTTCCAGCAATCAACCTCCGTGGCTTTGTCTGAGGGGTTGTGTCAGTCCCATTCCAATCGTATTATCTGGCAGCTGACTGATTATGAATAGTCCAGGTCAAATGTGATTTTGGAACGACTAAGGAGTTTGATTTTGATTTTGTCCTATTGCATTATAAATACTGACTGATTGCTCTCAAAATCTTTTTAAACTGCCTTAAGCTGCTTTAGTGTAAAATGATGCAGATCTTTGCATGGTTATGCTAGGCTAAATCAAGTATTTAACATTCAACATTTAGTGAACTTGACAGACTAAGCAGTTTTTTTTTAATTTTCTGTGGGACCAGATTTAAATTGTGCATATGTGTGCCTGCTCATTACAGTTTATTTTTATCCTGCATGGGCTAGGCCTACATTGTAGTTTCTATCTGACAATGCAGGCATCCTCCACTGCAGATCTTCCTGTAAGCTGTAGATCCAGCAGCAAGTGGGTGGTGTTGCCGATTCAAACATCATACATCAAAGCTGTAAATGGAGGGAATAAAATAGCAAAACAAAAATCAAATAACCAAAATCTGCAGAAGATTACCCAAAAAAGCACATTTTTATCCAAAGTAAGGTGTTGTTCACTGTTGTTTTAGAGTTTCTTTGACCTCTCTTGAACTAATTAACATCCTATATAAATCCTTGATAAACAACCTATATCAAAGTTTTTCAAGGTCACTAAGAGTTGTTTGTAAGTACAGTAAAAAGAACTAGACTAATGGTACATCACAGACCAAATTGGGAACTGACAAACACTAATTGAATGGGCCTAAAAACTCACTTTGTATTTAATTTTTTCCACCACACGTTGGCTTTGAACATTAGGGATATGGGTTGAAATGTTCCAGGATTTTGCTTTAAGCACCAGATGTTGCTCTACCAGTCCTCTCTTAAAGTTCCTTTCCTTTTAAAGTTCTACTTTAAACCCCTCTACTCTCTCTCTCCAGTCGAGTCAATTCACTTTCTCAAGGGTGGATTCACGTTATCTGCAAGAATACTGAACTGCACAGCGCATAAAAGAGACAGAGCACTGCAGAGGAAATGAGAAGACTAGCATGCAAAGGAAATCTTATTCCCTTGACTCCTCTCTCTCGTTCTCTTTATGACCTCTGCTTTTCAGCGCTTTTGCTGGTCGGTCTCTGGGACACAGAAACACAAGGTGTTGTGAAACTCAGGCTTGTAGATCCACTCAAGTTTTAATTCATGGTAGCTTTTGGTCCCCCAATGTGCAGTTCCCTAACCACTCGACAACCCCAAGTTTTTGCAGAATAACTTAAGAACTGAACTGAGTCAACATATTTGAGTGGTATGTAGGTCTCAAGGAGCCACATCAAACGAGCCTTCAGACACTAATGTAGTGCTGTAGTGCCACCTATTTATAAGCCAAAAAAAGCAAATTTGACAGGCAAAATTTTGTAGAATTGATCACCCTGAATCATAGGACCCCACGTGGTTTAGGCATATTGGCCCAAAATAACAAAACTAGTCATTTAATTTCTGTCAGCAATTCCCAGGTCACTGAAAAAACAGATCTCTTAAAACTTTGTTGGCAAGCAGCTCCAAAAGGGATGCGACAAGTTAACAGAGAAAATGTTAACTTGTTGTAAAAGGGTCTCAAGGGTCGCAAGAAGCTACATATGCCTTCAACACCCCATAAGCCCCAGACCACCCTGTAGAGTAGTGGCACCTATTGGGGGGCATTACAGATGCACCGGAACACTAGGCTCATTGCATGCTATTGTGGGAATCTTTTCACCCCTTGTGCTAAGTTATTAAAACATTACCAGTATAGTTAAAGAAGGAATTGAGATTTTCAACATGTGTGAACTTTATGTATTTATAACTCATAAGGGCAAATCTGTAAGACTTAAAGGGCCCTTCGAATGTCAAACTACATTTACCTTGTTATTGCTGAATTTAGGTAGCTTAAGGTATCTAATGGACCATAGCAAAACTTCAACTGCCGTCTACAGCCTCGTTCCACATGTAAATTTCATGCTAGAAATGGCCGAGCTGAAACAGGCCAATCTGAAACCAGGTGTTTCTTGACATCGGCACCGCTAAGATACACCTCCTATATTTGCACAAATAACAATTTATGATGGTCAAAAATGTGTTTTACGGTTCCTTTAATACAATTAAAAGATTATGAACGAACATTCATTTTTTTTTGGGGGGGGGGGTTTGTTACATGCAGCAATGTCTGGCAGTCATGCACCGCTAGGTGGTACATCTATAGTTTTTCAATAAAAAGCAATGGCGCAGGGAAGGCAGCACAGTTCATAAGCCCAGGGAAGCACTGGGAAAAGAGGGGTACACAGCCTCAGGAAGAGGAAGGGAGACACTTGAGATACTGCCACACAGAAACACAGCTACAAGTGCAGGAAAAACAGGATGGCCCAAATTCAAACAACAGTGAAGGGGTCAGAGGTGAGCTAACAAAGCGTTGTATGATATGGGCGCTCATAAATCATATCGCATAGCAAAATAGCAGGCAGCTTTCTGTTGTAAATTGCTGGACCTGTGACATGGGTCCACTGGTTTAATTGGTTATTGTCAAGTGGAAGCAGATATGTGGGAGGACAACCATGGAGAGTCACTGGGACAGTGTTTGTCAAGGTGAGTCACCTTCTGTGGAGAGAGGAGAAATTAGACTGCATGAAGCGCATGCTGTATGGATATGGAAGCCTTGATGGTTGTTGACAGTTCTGTCTTTTCACATGTGCGAGGTGGAGAGGATTGATGTCAGGCCCTTGTTGGTTTTATTTTTTTTGCTCTCGGGTTTTCTCTTTTGGGTTTTGTGAGAGATGCTTGAATTTATACAAGCACAGTTTGCTGGCTCATCTAACACCGAATGCAATAAAATCTACAGTAACATATCACAGGAGGAGGGATGTGTCTGTTGTTCAGTTGCTCCCTTCTCTGTTCCTCTCCACACAAAAAAATCATAGTGAGTCTGCCAGACTTTGGTAAATATATTTGTAATACGTTTTGCTTTTCTGTGTCTCAAGCTTATCAAGAATTTTGCAATGGCTCTTGAAACTTTCAGACAAACGAAGATGTGCGTGGGAAGGGGGAGAGTATAACAAATTGATTTTATGCCTGTTTCACTCCTTCAAACACAAATACCAAATTATCCTCAAAATCTGTTCATCAACATCCATTTAAAGCATCATCTAAATCTCTAATGACGAAGAACCTGGATGAGTAAAATCAAAAAGAGTTCGGTAACACTTTATTTGAAGGGGTCTACATACGGGTGATATGAGCCTGTCACAAACGTGATATGACACGTATCATAAACATTAATGGCACTTCATTCATGTTTAAGACTGCTGTCATGAAGTGTCATTTGGTTTTTGTAAAGTCTACATCCCAGTCAGCATTTCAAAAACCGAATGACACTTAATGACAACAGAATAAAAGGTCTTTAAAGGTAATTTTCTTAAATCTGTTGCACAGAAGGCAAGTCACACTACAAGTTTTAATGGGATAAAATCGCTTTGCTCTTTTTTTTGGTTGAGCCGCTCACTGAGCGAGACAGACAACCAAAATCTCTGATATTCTAGAGTACAGATCAAATCTGTACCAGAGTTTAAAAGCTACTTGTGACTTCTTCTACTGCTTCACACTGCATGTAAAATGTGACACATGGGAATTTGAGCCAATTCTAAAGTCTGTTTGGTCTGACAGCACCAAGGCTAGAAAAGGGTCAAAAATGCAGTATGCGTTCAGCTAGTAGACAAGGCAAAGAGATCGCTTATTCTTTTAATCACAGATAATAGTGCTAGCCAGAAGGGGGGCTGACAGAGTGGAAACTTAGTGTCATGTCACTGTGATGTCATCACTACACTCTGAACAATTTTGGATTCTATTTTTTTTCCGGAATGTTCCTATCGGAGGTTAATGACCCAGACAAATATGGTGACGGTCAATGCTTGCTCTAGAAATCGACAACCAATAATCTTGATACGCTCGCCCCCTGTATGTGGTGTTAGAGCTTACTAATAAGGCATTTGTCCGAATACATCTTGTGTGTTATAAAGTGAACAAAAGGTTAAGTGGATAGTAAAAATAATAAATATACATTTTAAAAGGCACCAATAAGATGATACCTCAAAATCAGAATTGTTATGGAGGTAGGCTGGGCTTGTCAAAGTTCAGGAAATACAATTCTATAGATGTGTTTAGATATAGTGTATATGCTGTGGTGTAAGTCTGGCTCCAATACACTAGAGAGGTAGGGCAGTGGAAACAAGAATCTTAGAGGTCACAGAAACCAATATTATTTGGAGGGATGCCACTGTGTATTCTAGATTATTCTTGTCATTCAGACGAGGAGGTTATGCCTGGGAAAACAGTCAAAAGCTTCCTGATGAGTGCTTTGTTTCAGGCCATCCGCAGACATTTAGAAAAGTGGCTTCGGCTAGCACTCAAATCCAAAATGTAATTTCTGCAGGCAGCCTGTTCGGAGAGGGAACACTGAGATAAAATAAAACGTGTCTGCATTCAGTCAATAGCCAAAGGGAAGGCACAGCGACATAACTGTTTATTCAAATCCCAGCTTTCACTGGGCACTGTTGTGTGGAGAACACTGGCGTCAGCACTCTCGAAAATGGGGAAACAGTTTATTCTCAAATGAAATATCTCTCACCCTGAAGCAGGCCTGCGTGTGGGCTTATGGGACAGGCTCTTAGTGAGCTGCTAAATCCAAAACAGATCCAATCCAGACCAAGGCCCAATCAGGCCCAGATTAGTCTAATACAGATCACTTCAGGGTTAATCAGTTGTTAATTGGCTATGATCAAACACATGACTATTATTGTTTTTTATTATTACTGTTATTATTACTTACTTTGTAAATATTGTCTATATTGTAATATATGTTCATAAACTGTTAATTGAAAGCAAACTACCACATGTGTTGTCATGTGATTCTTCCCTATCAGTCAAGTAAGGAGGCATTCTATTACCCTGCCCTAATTGTGAGAAAATATAACACTTTTTACAACATGTGCTGGCCCTAATGTGACACCATTCACCTTAACTACAGTATGCATGCCTTGCGGTTCAGAACTGAACCAATTCAGGGACTCATGCCGTGGTTGTCGTCCATTTGTTCTGACGAACATAATCATAATCACAGATCTTCTGAAGGAGAGCACAAAGTCAGTCTGGCATTAATGCTGAATGTAATTGCTTTGGGTGGCCCTTGTGCTGGCAAAAGTGCTAAATACATTTACCTTACCTTACCTCACCTTTTCTTTTTTTTTAGTTGCTTGCAGTCTGAATAGGGATTTAGGACCTTAGGCTCTGTTTCTCAAAGCTCCCGTTCGGTGTCGGCTGCTTCGCACATTCTCTTCCTGCAGTCCGTGTGTATATCTCCTGATGGATGAAAGGCTGCAGTGGGTGCTGAGTGTTTGCTTACTGGCGACTGGCATATATGAGGTGTTCTCATTGTTCCGTGCTTGAGGGATGGAGGAGGTGATGACAAGCCCGTACGCAAGACCACGGCACAACCTGAGCCTGCCAACACACACACACAGTTTAAATGCGTCAACACTAATGACCAATGGTGCTGAGAGATGGGAGATGGTGAGGATGTGTGTGTGTGTGTGTGTGTGTATGTGTCTGTGTGTGTGTGTGTGTGTGTGTGTGTGTGTGTGTGTGTGTGTGTGTGTGTGTGAAAAAAAGAGATTGAGAGTGTGTCAGAAAGACGCTATGGCTGAGAAAGAAAGAAAGACTGTGGCAGAGAGAGACAAAATGGACATGTTAATACACCCACACATAAAGGTAGTCATACTATTGACCTTGTTCTAACATATGGTGCAGAAATAGAACAACTTGCTATCCTACCTCAATGTCCTTCACTAACTGACCATTCCCTAATAACTCTAAAGACTACAATAGATTCTACAGCCCCTAACTCTATTTGCTACCACACTAGACGAATAACCTCCCAAGCCACAAGCGACTTCATAGATAAAATTCCTTCTCTTCTTGAACCCTTAATGACACAATACACATTAAAAGGCCCTCCTCCCAGCCCTACTCAAGTTGATCAATTAACTGATAATGTTATAGATGCACTTTACACTACATTAAATTCCATTGCGCCACTTAAAAAGAAAATTAGAAAACAAGACAAAATTGCCCCATGGTATACAGCACAGACACGCTCAATGAAGCAAGCTGCACGTAAACTTGAGAGAAAATGGTATGCCACCAAACTTGAAGTGTTCCATCTTGCATGGAAAGACAGCCTAAAAGACTATAAGAAAGCACTTAATAATGCAAAAACAGAATACTACTCCTCACTTATAAATGATAATAAAAACAATCCCAAATTCCTCTTTAACACAATATCACGCTTAACTAAAAGTAGGAATGAAGTGACACACTCAATTCCAATAACATTAGACAGTAATGATTTCATGATTTTTTTTAATGATAAAATTGAATGTATTAGAGGTAAAATAAATAACACCATTCAAACCTCAAATTCAGCTGGTTCCCCTATAATGGAAACAGCAACCCCTAGCCGACCTATAGCATACCTGGACTCGTTTACACCTGCCAGTATATCTGAAATTATCAAGCTGATCTCATCAAGTAAGGCCTCTACTTGTCTACTGGATCCAATTCCTACTGATCTCCTTAAGGCTACTCTCCCTAGCCTAGCTGAGCCGATACTTAATATTATAAATCACTCTCTTGCAGCAGGACATGTTCCCAAACTTTTCAAGACATCTGTCATTAAGCCTTTAATCAAAAAGCCCAACCTTGACCCTGATGTCCTGGCTAACTACCGACCTATATCCAACCTCCCATTTATATCAAAGATTCTTGAAAAAATAGTGTCTAAGCAAATTCGTACTTTCTTGGACGCAAATAACATTCAGGAAACCTATCAATCTGGCTTTAGAGCATACCATAGCACAGAATCAGCCCTAGTAAAGGTCTACAATGATCTCCTTATCTCATCTGATAATGGATGCATTTCATTATTAATCCTACTGGATCTAAGTGCTGCTTTCAACACTATTGATCACAGCATCCTACTACATAGACTTGAGCATATGATTGGCATCAAAGATTCTGCATTAGCCTGGCTCAGGTCATACCTTACTGGACGTTACCAGTTTGTACATGCACATAATGAAGCATCATGCCACACTGAAGTCAAGTATGGTGTGCCCCAAGGATCAGTACTGGGACCTCTGCTATTCTCCCTTTACATGCTACCTTTGGGATCTGTTATTAGAAAACATGGCATTACCTTCCACTCTTACGCAGATGATACCCAACTATACCTTTCAATGAAGCCTAATGATTGTACGCCAGTAACAAAACTTGTTGCCTGCCTCAGTGACATCAAAAACTGGATGACTAATAATTTCCTTTGCTTAAACTCTGATAAGACTGAAGTCATGTTGATTGGCCCTAAAAACCTGACCAACACTTTACCCCATCATCAGAGCTTACTTAGTGACCTTTCACTCACACCTAACACAAAGGTCAAGAACCTTGGGGTGTATATTGATCAAGACCTCTCTTTAAATAGTCATGTAAAGCATATCTCCAAAACCTCATTCTTTCATTTACGCAACATTGCTAAGGTCAGAAAATTCCTTTCTTTTGAGGATGCAGAAAAACTAATACATGCATTTGTTACCTCCAGACTTGACTATTGCAATGCACTGTTCTCTGGATGTGGTACTAGCTGCATCAAAAACCTTCAACTAATACAAAATGCTGCAGCACGAGCACTCACAAGGACAAAAAAATATGAACATATCACACCTGTCCTTGCTTCCTTACATTGGCTTCCTGTTAAAGGCCGAATTGATTTTAAAATACTTCTCCTAACATATAAAGCCCTTAATGGCCTTGCTCCAGCATATATTAAAGACTTACTTTTCCCTACCACCCTTCTAGACCCCTAAGGTCACAGAATGCTGGTCTCCTAGTAATTCCTAGAATATCAAAATCAACAATGGGCGGAAGAGCTTTCTGCCATCGTGCGCCTGTCCTGTGGAACAAACTCCCTTCTAACATTCGTCAAGCGGACACTCTCAACACCTTTAAGTCTAGACTCAAAACCTTTCTATTTACTGACCCCTTTAGTTAGGGATGGTGTATGGTAAGCCACATCTCCTCAGGGTTTTATTGGAAAGGACTGCCTCTGCTGTAAGCTCCTGTCCAGGGCTTGGTGGCCACTGACCATTTCCTTTGGTGGTGTTGGCTTGTTATACATCATACCTTAGTTATGCTGCTATAGTTTAATGCCGCCATAATCCACCCATCTGTTAAGCCGTACAATTTTCACTCTGTCTTTCTCCTCCTCTCTTTTCCTCTCCACTTACTTCTCTCTTTGCACTTAGCCAACATCTGTATATGGTTTCACATGCAATATAACTCACATTCTCTGAAATCTGATGGAGACTGTTCTAACTCATCTCCTCTCTGATTTTCCATGCCTTTACCACCCTGCCGTGAGTCATCACTGCCTTCCACTGCCTGCGCCTGCACCTCCTGGGTTCTCCTGGGACCTTCTTCCAACGTGATCCGGCGGCACTCCTGAATGGTCCTCAACCCACTCCACTGTCCATGCCACTGCCTCCCTGCTGAGGGTCACCCCTGCCCTCCACTGCCTGATCCTGCATCTCTGGCTTCCTGGGCGGTCTGCCTTCAGCTCACAGATGACCCTGACATGATTGTTACAGCCTCTAGCTGGCCCCTGGCTTGACTGCGCCTAATGACATGGGACTATATCCTGGGATTCTAATGGGACTCCTATATTACTGTACTTTATTTACCAAAATTTTCTTGTAATATGTATCTAATGGAATAATAGTGGACTACTCACCATCTAAGAGACTGAAAACCTGCCCTAGGCAGTTGGGTTAGCCCCTTGAGCCGTCGGAACTGCCCAAGGTTTCTTCCTCTACCATAACAAGTAAAAACAAAAAACGCTGCGAGGGAGTTTTTCCTTGCCCCTGTTGCTCATTGGGCCTCTTGTGTTAAGCGCTTTGTGACATGCCTTTTGTAAAAATGCGCTATATAAATAAAATTGAATTGAAAAAGAGGGACAAGGGTCTCTAAATTTATGCATTTGGATGTGTTGAAAAGCAAAGTAAAAAAAAACTCAAGTTTGGGTCTGACAAAGTCTCTAGAAACTCTGCTTTGGTCACGAGCCACACTCAAAAACACACGCTGCCTTGGCACACTCTTGCACACACTGCGGGGCAAATATTGTGTTTAGTGCCCACTGCACAGACCACTTCTGCACCACATACTCCTCATGCCTTCTCTGACTGCTTCGTCACGGGTGACAAAATGGACCCTGTCTCTCCCCAGCTCCATGATATGCATTAATAAATCCTTGGCCTTCTTCCTACTTAAATGAAAAATGCTGTTCAGAGGATTCAGGCAGTTTAGATGATAATCTTGATAAATGTGTATATTGGGACATATATTATAATGTTTGTGATGAGTTTTGCAGTATTTTCCATTGATTGCGAAGCTTGATAAATGTGAAATAGGGCCAAGGGAAGCAGTCGTCCTTCTATCTTAATCATTTCTTACTCCTACATCATCTACTAACCCCCACCCCACATCATTTATTAACAGTTATGACTTCTTGGCTGTGTTGAAATGGCTGATGAGCAGTACTATTCTTGTACACTGCATTCTGACCTACCAAGCATTGCTAGAGTCCTCCCACACAACCTTGCAACCGTTTGTTTTGAAATAGGCCTAGGTGTTTTCTAATGATACGTTAAAAAACTCCGCATCCTCTCCACATACAGTTGGGGGGCGTGCTGTGCCCACTGGAGATAATACGCTGTGGAAAGCCCTGGCAAATCTGTAGATGCATGGCATGGCAAACAAACATCGCCAGCTGTCAACATGGTCTCAGAGCACCACTTTGATTGGCTGGAAACGAGAGGTTCCAGAGGAAGCTTCAAACAGAGCAGTGGGGGTGTCTGTCAGCAAATGTGTTATGGGGCTTAGAAAGCAACTTAAATTATATGCACATGCAAACAAGCAAACCAACACATTATATATACTGTTTGGAATTATGCTCATGGGAAAGTGAGTAGGAGAGAGGAATGTTCTTGAGGATGTGACAAGGGAGGGCTTTTCTGTGTGCATATGCATGTGTGTGTGTATGTGTGTGTGTGTGTAGGAGGACCAAAGCCTGGAAGTCTTCTGATCTGGTGCACTCTTGGCCCTGACCACATGTGACCTCACTCCATGGGAAGTGTTCCGGCGAGGAGATCCGGCTGCTATTGTGAGGCAACGGAACCCGCCGGCCATGGCCATTGTTTCCTCTTATCAGCCAGTCTTGCTCACAAATAGATGCCCCCACATCAACCACAATATTTATAAGAGATGAGCTGGCAACAAGTTCAGATATCTGTTCTCTGACAATGCGTCTGCCGAGACACACAAACCGGCGAAAAATCCATCTGGTTGTGTGGCTTTGGCCTTACACTGACACCTATCATTTGTTGTGTACCTCTATGGTCTTACAGAAAGACGCTTTCTGTAACGAACAGAATAGATTCGCTGTTGTGTAGTTTCAGTCATGATGTGCCTGTGCACTCCGGAATGGGACTCAGGTGACTGTGATCTCTGGCTGCCATCCTGTCAGGAATCTGAGTTGTCTTGTAAAAGATATAGTAATATAGACACGACACCCACACAGTCACACACATACACACACACACATATACATTAAACCCATTGTGGCATGCTATTTCTCTAACACAACTATGCTTCCTGTATCCTGAACCAGCCACACGAAATTCCCCACAATGCATTGGAATATTTTTAACTGACTCATCATCCTCATGTGAACTGTAAACAAATAGTGAGTCACGTCATCAACATCCCATAGTCTAACATCAAGAGCGATGAAGTGATAATCATTCATCATAGCACTAGTCTCACAAGGGAGATGTACTGTCTGGCCACTGGCAGTCTACAGCCTACCCAGGCGTTATTGTACGAGAGCGGAGTCAAGTCGCCACGCAATTATGAGTCCGAGCGGACCTGCGTGCAGTGAGGAAGTGATCAATCAAAGGATGTGTAGAAATTGGCTTTGACATCGCAGCTGTGCACGAGGAGGAGCGTTGTTTTTGTAGGGGGGATTTAGTCGCGTTCCTGCGTGTTGTTTAGAGCGGCAACGCAAGGCGAAACAGCCTGAGAAAAACAAATGAGGTTCCTCAGAAAAAAACAAGATCAGATGAGAGAGGCTGAAAATAAGAATGGAGATGTAATTTGGTAAGAGCTGTAAGACGGTTAAATATTTTAAGAAACAAGCAGAGAAAAAGCATGAATCACTACCAAAGTCAAGATTGTAGCAATTTAAGTTACCTAAGAGATGCAGTCAAAGTCAATACTAGGCCTAAGCATCTCTCTCTCTCTCTCTCTCTTTCTTTCTCCCTCTCTTGGGTGATGTTTATTTTTGAGGCCACTGACTTCTTTTTCCACATCATCCATCATCGTGGCTATGCTTGAGTATTTAACCCCTTTGTTTCAACGGGAAACACAAACCAGATTGTGTCCATGTTTATGGGTGTGTGTTTGAAGAAAGAGGGGGTTAGTGAGAGTGAGAATGCAAGCATGTCTGTTTACTTTCTGTATGTTAATATGCATAGCTATATGTCATAAAGTATGTGCATACATTTGTAATGAAAAATTAGGATTGGAAATTTTCCCCTAAATTACAATTAGAGTATATTGCGAGTCCCACTCTGTTAGTCTGGGACCACATTAGCAAACAATTTTTTTTAAATTGATTTACATTATATTGAATCTGAAGTCCTGATACTGTTTGGTACTTTAAAAACATAATGTTAGGTAGTTAAAAATGTCAACTCTACCAAAGAGGAGTCTACCAAACTCTACCAAACTTTAGTCTGAATTGCTTTGGTATTTCCATTAGAAGATGTGAGAAGACAAACTGTAGCCGCAGGACTTTTAATCCACATTATGTACAACCCAGGAGTAAGACCCTGCATTTAAATTAGAGCAGCAATAAACAAGGCCCCAGCAATATGGAACCAGTCAATACCCATGTGAATGAAAATTAATCTTTTGAGCAAATAACCCAATCTTTAAACACAGCATTTGGGCTGGTGGGGCGCCGTTGTGTCTCCCTTTTTGCCCTGAAACATCTTCACGGTTAGCCTGAGAAACTAACATGAAGGCAGCAAGCTACAGACAAGACTGATGCTGCTGCACCTGAATAGGCTGAATAATGATGACAGCCAACACCAGAGGCAGACAAATGCATTTCATTTGGACAAAAAGTGGACCTATATTACTGACCATTAAGTTTCCGCAGTTTATTATTCATTGCAAGACCTCTCCCTCCTGCAAAGCCACCTAACTTATTTCTGCCCTCCACTAACATATGATGAAATATTTAGCATTAAGTGTCTCATGTGCAGTCAGCGCGTGTATGTGATCTCAGTGACCCCTAGTTGACATGACCCTCTCCTCACTCCTCTCCATGGTCATAATGAAAAGTGTAGGGTGAAATGTTTTATCGACAACGGCTGAGTGCCTATATGACAGAAAGCAAGACAACCGATATCTGAGCATTTTAATATAAAAGAAAGTCTGTGACATTGAAACCCGAGGCAGTGCTCACAGTAAAAGTTCTGACTGAACAGTTCTGAGAATCGCAGGTCAGATGTCCAGGAATGTACACATCCATACTTTCTAGGCTACACCTAAACCCTCATATCTCTAAATCAGTAGAATCACAGAATATTCCTTTGCTTTTTTTTTTACTTTGTCCATCCATAAAAAACTAAGCCCTCAGTAAACTTTTTACCTCAAACGTCTTTCAAATCCCCCATCAATATTCTTAGAGCCCACTAAGTTTAGCAAAACTCAGAGAAGACTTCCTCGTTGCCATGGATACATACCGTGAGTGTGTCTAGGGTCCCCATTTGGTGTTTTTGAGTTTATTTATTTATTTATTTTTTTAATCATCTGTGCTCCTTATGGCCTCTAGAAAGAGAGAGAGAGAGAGAGATAGAGAGAGACATTATTGAAGTTCAAGTTAACTTTGAAACTCTCTTTCTTTGAACAAGAACAAAAACTGTAAGTCTGCTTGAAATCGACATCGTAGGGGTTTTGTCAGCACTTTTCTCCTCTCCTGTAGCACTCTGAGCAAGAGTGTATTGAGTGTCCCCAGACCTGAGGGAAGATATGAGACCTGGCACACCTACTCAGTGGGGGTGGGGGGCTGTCTTGATTCCGCTGGTGAACTGCCAAAACTTCAATAACATCTTACTAAAACAAATGCAGCTTGTTTTGTTAAGGACTGCAGTTTTGCTAGCACATTTGATTTGCTAGAGTCCCTAGTCAATAACATAGGCGCTGTGAATGCTAATATGTTATGATGGTTTATTTTCAAAACCAGTACGGCGGGTAAGGTACTCCCTGTTGTCTTCCCAATAAATGGCCCTATTTTGGTAGAGTCTTTGCCTGTCATTCTGGCAGTTAGGAGCAATAATATTGGACCAGATGCCTGAGGTTGTTATAAATGATACGTCTGTCGGAGCCACTGGTGTGACAGTCATCAGCAGGTGTCACACAAGAAGGCATTTTGCCCTAAGCTAGTTTCTCCATGATGGATGTGCACCCATAGGGGCTGCTATGCTTTCCTGAGTGTAAGCACCATTTTGGTTTCCTCCCTCATGAAGCTGTGCTGAGAGTCTCTGGCTGAAAATCAAAAACCAGCATGAAGAACACCACCCGCAGCAGTCTGTAACACACTCCAGATCAGCCCTGTTGGGAAGGAATACAGACAAAACAGACAGAGAGAGAGAAATGTGGGAAAATATAAAATCACTATTATTAGGTTATTTATCCTTTTGACCAGACATATGAAAAGGATTTACTGGGTATTTGTGTGTGTGTATGTGTGTGTGTTCTATTGCCCTTTCAGCCAACCTTATCCCAACATGAAGCAGCAGACAGACTCAAGAGAGGATTATTAGTGTTTTTGAGTCTGTTTCCCTCTCCCAGACACGCTTATGTAACTCTCTCACAGAAGCCGTTTTCATTAATAAAAGCACCTCCCTTTCATCTGCACTGGGTCAAAGTTTGTACTTTGACCTGGATGGCAGGAGAAGCCCATGCAATGTATCAGTGCTATTAGAAAACAGGATTATATGAAACCGCCTCACAGCTCCGACCAAAAGAGATAACACAGCTCTAGCAACAAACAGGGATTATGTAAGGGCATTAGCTGCGAGTGTAAAACCTGGAAACTCAAAAAACTCCTGGACAGGTTACCTGGTAACCCCAGGGTGCCCCTAGAGGTCACTCAGCCGCACATGGGTATTTGTGTATCAGATAGGCACTCATGCCTAAGAGAAGGAAACACACCCACAAACACACACACACATATTCTTATCTGAAAGTAAGGCTATTTGTGAATGTATCCGCTTCGTTGTTTGTCTTCCATGGTTTTAGATGTTTGGTTATCCACTGCATAAAAGTGCCGTTTAATGAAACTGGTTGCTATAGTGACGCTGAAGTAAACCATCCTGGTGCCACAACCGAGGAAAAGACAGTAACAATTGCTACAGTGGATGAAATCAATTTGGTCTTGGTAAATGGCTGTTTACCACATACAGACATTTTTTCGGGGGATGACATTGTGCTTTCTGTCAGCAGTCTTGTCATGCTGAGCTAGCTGCAGAGAATTTGTTCCAAATGTTAACAATGTGATGCTAGTGATCACTGCACATGAAATGAAATGAAAAAAAGGAAATAGAGTTGAAATCAGCTGACCCAAGCTGATACCAGCCAGTTGGAAAAGTCCTATGTATGTGTTCCATTACCAACTGAAGTTTTAAGACACTGAATTGTATTTTCAGATTTTCATTTCTACTTCCATTCAGCTCAGGAATAGTGGCTATATTGTGCAGAAAGTATGCAGCTTTCTCTGTTTTCTCTGGAGATACTGTCACTGGAAAATAAGATGTTATGAAAAAAGCTGCTCTCTAAAATAACAGATTGCCAATTCAATGGGAAATGTAGCTGTTAAGAGTGACATACCCATCCACGGCTAGTGATGCATAGAATGATTCTCATCCAGTCAGTGTATAAAGTATAATGTACAGCATTGTTATAGTAGAGTTATAGTGACTGAAGTGTTTGTAGAGTTAGCAGAGTTACTTTGCCTACCACCTGTCAAAAAAGGACCATCACAATTAGCCATGTGTTCAGCTTAGTTTTCTCTCATTTCACCTGCACCTTCACTTGCACTCATCTTGTGTGAAGCTGGCAGCAGCAGTGACAGTATCAGGTCAAGGCCAGTCCATATAGTCAACATTGATCCAGGCCCTGCTGGATGTTATTGCTGTGCAAGCCCAGCTTTGAAAGCATCAGGTGGCGCCCTGAGCCACTCCCCAAATCCCAGTGGCTCTCAAGGAGCCTGGTCTGCCTGTGGCATGCAGGCCTGGGCGGCTGATTGTGACAGCTTCGAGGTGGACTGATACTTCATCCTCTCTGGTGCGAGTGTAAATTAGCATTTTTTCTGGCCTCAAAGCCGATAAGGAACCCTTTCTGGTCTTAATTAAGTAACAAATTAATGTTGTGTTTGCTCTAATTAATCAGACAGATGGTTAGCGAGGGACCATGGAGGCCTGGAGGTGAGCTGCTCAGAGTGAGGTGGCACATGGCGCCATCCAGGGACATCCCTGAGAGCCATGGTGGCAAGACATCAACATCTGCCAGAGAAAGACAGAGGCAGCACCTCTCCTCTCATCTCTCTCCCTCCGTTCCCTGTCTCTCAGACGGCCTCATTTTTTATTCTCTCCCATTGGCCTCTCTCAGGTATTGTTTAAAAGGTGTGTGTGTGCGTCTGTAGCCACAAGTAGAAGAGTGCAAAGAAGAAATACAGAAAGTAAATGTGATGCAACATGCTTCTTATCGGCTCCCACTCTCTCTCTCTCTATCACTCTCTTTTTGTCTCTCCCCCCCCTCTCTCTCTAACACTATCTCTCTCTCTTCCCTTCTACTAGTGTCTTTGCGAAGATGTGTGTACTATGCTGATAGCGTGCCATAGTGGGGGAAAAAAAGATTGTTTTCGTGAGTTCTCCTAAAGCACAGCAAACATCCATTTGTTTCAAAAGGGATCTTCTTCAATATTTAATTCCCACATCACGGTGAGTGAGAATGAATTGGACGATGAGGTTAATAACTTGTCAGATAACACTAAATAGACCAGGGAGTGGGAGAGGGAAGTCTGCACAAATAAAGCCTTCTTTTCCCCAAATGCTCCAATCTTTTTTTTTTTTTTTTTTGCCATAGTCACAATACAGTCCCAGTGTTAATTTAGTGCCTTTACCAGTACCTCACCCATTGTGCTCAGCGAGGGCAGCATATAAAAACATCAGCATGACACAGACTTGAATTATGCAGCACTCAGGTGGAAGGCCCTATCTTCCACTGACAGCAGAACAACCCTGTGAGTCAGGGTCTACGCAAACACGACCCACAACATGACCCCTTGCCTGCGCAGGACTGTCTAACTGAGGGCTTGATGGAAATGAGAAAATAAATAAATATAAAAAATGAAACTAATAAAAAAATAAATGTATTGAAGAATAGAAAGCTGGCACTTCCGTGAATTAAGCAGGCATGAGTAGACTCGGCTGGTTGCCCGTGATGACAGAGAGGGAGATTTAGAAGGGCGCCATACCATAGAGACTACACAAATGCCCTAAATCCCGCAGATGCAATGCAGCAGCACAAATTGGCTATGGATTGCAGGCACAGGCCCATCATCGGAGTCATCACAGTGCTGACGCACACTGACGCATATTTCACTGTTTGACATGGAGCCATTCAATTCAATCTGTTTCCCTCCTATCCAATGAAATCCATGTTGATGTTGAAGCACATAAACACTCCGCCGCACAAATCAGGTGAAATCTGTGAAATCTCATGAAACCACAGAGGCTACAGAAATGGTGCTAGAACAAACACCTGCCTGCCCCTCAAGAACACAGAGAAAAAGAGATAAGGCATTGAAAGAGCTTTAGGTACTGCAAATCCACAAGGTTATGGAACAGGGGGGGGATTGAGAAATGAATTCAGTAACTGCTATGAAATGGTGAAGCTGTGGCTTGGTCTAAATGCCAAGGCTGACAGAAATAGAACACCACAAACAGGAAGTAAAATAAATTGTGTGACCACTGTAAAGACTGCTGTCACACTGGAGCAGGTTAAATTAAAATTTAACTACAGAAAAAAAACACAAAAAGCAGGCTAGCTGCTCTCTTCTTTTCCACTTATTTTTTCCTCTCTCAGTGTCTCTCTCAATCTGTCTTTAATTCCCGCTCTGTCGCCCTCTGTTCGGAGCATTACTTCACACGCTCAAGAATGGGCCTCCATCTGACCTGTTCTCTTGAGAGTTAAAAGTGACTGTTCTCTACCGTTCTTTCTACTGATAAAAGCACTTACTTTTTGTCTGGCCAAGGGAATAGCAGACACACTCACTGATGCCATCAGTCGACTGAGGGCCTGAAGATGCTTACATAACAGCTGACTTTGGTGTCACTGCCTGGTGTTATGACAACGATGAAGTCTAGCAGTTCGTTTTTTTTCTACTGATCTCTCTCTCTAAAAGTCTGAAATAGCAAATTTGTAATGCAAAAATACGGCTGTTCAAATTTACTTGTCCCTGTCAACGGGAGATTTGGTTTGATGTAAGTATATTAGGGAGTGTGTGTATCAGTATGGACCTCTTACCTCATTAGCAATTTCAAAATGTTTCCTGATAATTACAGTATTTCAGAACGCTTAGATAGAGTGTTACTCTGTAAATGGGACATTTTGAAGAGATGGCCTGGGATGCTGGGATACATCAAGTACCTTGAGACATGCCCCTCTTCCTAGCTTCTCCACAATTAGCGCTCTTATGCTCTTATCATGCATTTTGTTAACATTTCCTCTTTCTTACCGATTTTTGTAAGCTTATGTCACAAATAACACAGCTATAGCACCCTATATGTTTGTGGTTGGTTTAAAAAAAGAGTCTCCTACCAGTTGAGTCATACGCTAACAGGAATTCTCACCAGTGCAACTGTGAATGTCAGGGAATGCTTTGATCTCCAAGAGAGTGAACACATTCTCTGCTGTGTCAGAATGTTGGCGCAGGACTAAAGGATATTAAGGATTGTTAAAAATTCCCTCAGATGGGAGAATGATTGCGCCTCACCTATTCCAAGGCAAAGGAAAGACCAGAAATAGCCTTTTGTTTGTTTAAAGATGATAACTAGGCAATATGCAGCATTCTTCTCTCTACTTGGACTGATTTTCTCAATAGAAAGGCTACCTGGTCTAAAAATAAAAATAGCCAATGTGGGAAAGTTAGCCATCAAGGTAAGAAGCCATAATGGTAACACTTTATAATAACCACTCCCTATTAAGCAATTACTGAGCATTATTTAACATATTTGTATATCATTAACAAGTGGTTAAAACTTAGTTAATTCTCATCAGTTAATCATTTTTAAAGATATATATCTTAATGCTTAATGGTTATTTAACTTGTACTTATTTATTTTCTTTATTATTTAATCATTTATAGATTAACGTTTTTTTCTATATGGTGAAGAGTTTTTTAACACCTTATTGTATGCATCTAGCATTTTCCACAACGGTATTTCTGTCAATGCAGTCGAGAAACTCATACCTAACAAATAGATAGTGTTAACTCATACCTAACAAATAGATATTAGATGGGCTTATTCACCGTTAAAGCATTAACATATACATATATATTGATTAACTGATGAAAATATTTAGGAGGTAACAGTTTGCTAATGATTAACAAATGTTTTAAATAATGCTTTAATAAATGCTTTATAGGAAGTAGTTATTATAAAGTGTTACCGAAATATAATATAAACAACAGGCATAGCACAAGGATTAAGGATAACTTGGAAGTCTAAACGACTTTTTAAACTATCCTGTAGTTGCATAAAATATTATAATGATTTAGCTTTACTTTTCACTAAGACCATGATCTCTTTTACCAAGAATTCCCACTGGTCCTTCCTCTCCTGATTGAGACTCTTGGGTTTCTGTGACAAGGGTTCACTCAAAGGGATCTATGTGACGGATGGACTGTGTGTGTGAGCATAATTCATCCTCCAAGAGTCCATGCGTGACAACTGAGCCGCCAGTGACACACATGCCATCGTGCCCGAACTTCCCACTGCAACTCCTTCAACAAACACCATGCTCCATGCAAATCTAGAGAAGCCCTTTGGGACCATTTGTTTCTGCCATTTTATTTCCTGGAAAAGCTCTCTCTTTCCCTTTCATTTTCTGAGCTCTTTCCCACTCCAAATCTGCCAGATATTTGTTAGACAGGGCTGCCTTCTGGAGCTGGCAGGTCACAACAGGTCTTTGAAAATTCAAATGGAGGACAAATTAGTCACATGGTTCTGGCAGGTGCCACGCAGGACTAATATCCTACTGGCGGAGGCTGAAAAAAGAAAGTGGTTCAAGGCTGCGAATTGGTAAAATGTGGAAATTATGCCACTAATGAGGGTAGGGAGGAATCACTGGTGTATTACTGTGTGTGTGTGTGTGTGTGTGTGTGTGCGCGCGCGCGTGTGTTTGTGAGAGAGCGCGCATGTGTGAATGTGTGCTTGTGGGTATTAGCCTTTGACTGGCAGAGGTAACGTTGGCTTGATGGGATCTAATAACAGGGGATTATGACTGAAATTTCCACCTTTTTCCATCAACGTTTGTGACATTCCATCAAAGTATTTGGCTTGCTTCAATGGAATCTCAATTCAGCAAAAGACACAGACAAGCTCTTTTAAATAAAGGCTCTGTTTTAAATCAGGCTCTTATCAATATCAGAACAGGTCAGCAGAATTCTTGGCCAAAGTTGACTTTTAATGAGGGCCAGACTCGTAATATTATATTCAAATATTTCTAGCCAGGCCACTCTCAATTGGGCAGAAAGTGTTGGGCCTAGTGTTCATATTTCGAGGGGCTTTGCGGATCTGGAGTGCCAAGTCAGTATGCTGGTTTATTAGAGGCTTGTGTGGGGAACGAGATGAGATTTAAATCATCTCAGCTGCAAGCTAACAATGCTGTGAGCTTGCGTCATTAGTCCAGCCTTTCCCCCTGCTGATTTGCTGGCCAGAGCTTTAATTAAAAAAGGCAATCGTTGAACGGAGCAGAACGGGGAGCATCGGTGCGTTTTTTATGATAGAGTCGTGTCCAAGACAGAGATTGGGAGGAGATTCGACGCATGGCTTTTTGAGTCAGCAACATTCATCAGTGGCCATTGACTGGGGAAAAAAGGAGCTATACGCTGTACATCAAGTATTCCATTATAACTCCTCTCTCCGCAGGCAACCTCCATTAGAGTTTGTTTTGATGGGAGGGAAATTATGTCACCCAACCCTTCACATGTGACCCTTCACATTACCACTGAAATAACTCAGCAGCAGCAGCATATGCTCACTTCAGTTTCGTGGAAAAGAGCAAGAACACAGTGTGCTTTGCATGCAAACCATCCATTACAACCCCCAACACACACACACACACACACACACACACACACACACACACACACACACACACACACTCACCCCCAATGTTTCATCCGTCTCTATTGTTTGCCTGCTCACACCGCCTCATACCTCAAGCTGAAACTTTTCATAATCAAAAACATCAGGTCAGTGTGTCTCCAGCAGATAGTGAGAGGAAAAGACTAGAGCCAGTCCCCAATGCAATCCATCAAAGGCGGAATCTGATTCAAGCCAGTCATGGTGTGCCAGATTGGCAGTCCATGGTATTTCATTTCTCTTTCATTACCCACAAAATAGCTCAAAGTCTCAGGTTACTCCGGCCAGACCCATGCCGAATTGATTGTGCATCAGCAATAAGGACATAAACGCTTTATTTCGACTTAATTGTTTTAATCTTGTGGAGCAGGCTGTTGATTTTATTTGACACAAACACAGGTTCATAAGAATATCAGGCAGAACTCACACACACACACACACACACGTACAAACAAAAACTTAAATTTTATTGTCTCTCATATACCACATCACGCAAACACACACATTTTATTGGATGTGCGCGCACACACACACACACACACACACACACAGTCACCACACAAAGTGATAAAGAGAGAGAGTACATAATTCTGTAAATCTTAAAATGGATTTTGCCGTCCCGTGGCTGTGATGTTACGCAATGTTAGATCCAGGGCCAAGTTGCTCTCCCTTTCTCTGCCCCTGTGGAGGGCCCCCTGAGGCGGTATTAGAAAGCCACATTCCTGCAACATCACTCCTGCAGATCCCACGGGACGACCTGGGGATGACCATGACATCCTCGCCTCCTAAGCCTCCACATAAATCTATTTCAGGCACTGTACGAATAACACACACACACACAGGCACGCGTCATGCACACACATACACATATTCACACACACACACACACACACACACACACACACACACACACACAGGCACACATACAAGAACACACCCGCCCACACACCCAGGCGTGCATACACTCAAACCCACTTTGAATGTATATCCAAACCAACAACAGTGGGCAAAGTCTGTATATCTGTCTTTCACTCTGAGAAACCATTTGAAAAACAAAAAAACAAAAACAAGATGTGCTGACGAATGACTCATGAGTAAGGTCAGCAGCAGTACTGGATCAGCTTCTCCGTGCCTGCTATAAGCAGCAGCATCCAGGTTCAGAAGACTCTCCCAGGGGCCGGGGCCGGGGCACACCTACACTCCGGAGCACCCCTGAGGTCAAGGAAATAAAGAAACAAATCTAAAACTAACAGACAAACTCTAAAGCACAGCAGCGCCAAACCAAAAAAAAAGGACACATATACTGTATTTACAGACTTCACCATATTGTTATTATAACTCAGCTAGAGCAAGGTGGCAACAACCCGGACTGTTGTAGTGCTCAGGGAGACTGATTAAAATTTAAATATAAAATCATTTAAAATTTTAGTATTCTGTATTTTATCTTGAGCAGCTTTGAAACAATGAGTGGCTAATTGTAAGCATTCTACTTTTGACATTATGAATTTATTGGGTAAAATGTGGTATTGGTATTGTGATGTAACAATAGCAACCTGTCGTTTCGCTGTTGTGAGAGGCCAATATACATGTGCCCGTCTCAGGGTGCAATTAGCACAGCAATGCCACAGGGACGATCAGCACAAAGCCCCTCTCTCTCTCTCTGGTGCGCGCGTTGACAGGTCTTTAGTGGAGTGGTGTCAGAAGCTAGTGACAACGCTGACACAGAGAGCTGCAGGGATGGCAATGGGCTGTTGTGCAATGCAGCTTTGATCACAAACACTCATGCCATGACACCATGCCTCCTGAGCTTACCTGACTATCATCCAGCCATCTTCCTGTACCTCCTACTGTAAAATATTGTTGTTTTGGAACAGTTGTATGTGAAAACACACAGACACACACACTCACAGACACACCTATACACACATACACACACACAGACACAGCATATCGTGCATATCAATTGCTCTCAAGTTGTGATATGAAATGAATGTGCAACATGTAATAGTTTTTAAATCTTGTTTTCGCCAAGTGAATATTATGTAACATATTTTTTTCAACTTAGTTGCTGTGATTAGAATAGAGATATTGTCTCTTTAGCTGGGAACCATGGTCTTAATATTCAAAAGTATTTACAGGACCCTGAAGGGAACGCAAACATCTGTTGCCTGGTTCTGGACATGTAACCTCTTCATTTCATTTATATTTATAATAACAATTAGACAGTCACAACTGAAATATTAGAATACCCCCAGGGCACTCATGTC
Organism: Limnothrissa miodon; assembly: GCA_017657215.1. Lineage (NCBI taxonomy): Eukaryota > Metazoa > Chordata > Actinopteri > Clupeiformes > Clupeidae > Limnothrissa > Limnothrissa miodon. The sequence continues at coordinate 121,348 of JAGFZM010002215.1, forward strand.
CATGAAATGATTAATGTCTGCAAATATTTTTTTGACCCACCAAAAAAATCCTAATTATACTCGCACTGTCTGAAAGTGTGTGTGTGTGTGTGCGTGCGAGAGAGAGAGAGAGAGAATGGGTTTGTCTTTATAAGGCATATTAGAGACAGCCTGTGCGCAAGCAGCGGCCGTGTTTATTAATTAGGCCCCCAGACATGGCAGCGTCACTTTGGCATTCAACCTGAGCAGCGTATGGGTGAAAATGATCGAACTGCGTGATGAATTGCCGCTTTAGTTGGACCCGTGCTACACCTATGGGGCTCTATATGTAGACTCAGCTTTTGCCGTACACATTACTCTCAAAGCATGGAGATGATCACAACCTTAAGAAGCAGGCTTCCTGTCTCACGCTGGCACAGCACAGCACAGTACAGCTGCTGAAATATTTACATATTTACTGCATGTATTATTTATTGTGTTTACCAAAGTACAGATAGAAAGTGTTTGACAGACACAGATGCAATGGGAATGCAAAAGATGAGTGTCTATGACCAGATGAGCCAACCCTTAAAGCAACGTGTATGTGATTTTATGAACAGAGGTTATGCAAGCAGGAACAGATGCAAATAATGAATTGCTCCCTTGCTAACCTGACAATCAATGCAATGATGCAACAGCATGTTGTGCTTCAAATTTCCCTATTTCAATATGTTGTTGTTCATACCTCGTGACCTACGTGTAGGTTGTATACAGTATGTATACATCAGTAGTCATACAAATTGATCACAATGAACTCCTTATTGTGATGGAAACTGTATTACCAATGGTGAATGCTGTGTGCAAAATCTACAGCTACAGTGCATGTATGTATTGATTCCATTAGTGAGCGGCACAAAGTTCAAGGTATAGGTATCCGCAGGGATAAAGTTATGCTTGAAAACATTCTGAAACAGAAACGCCATGCAAGTACAAATAAGAATTCAATTCAAAATGGAGGAGATATTTACAGAGTCTGCTCTCAGGATCATCTGAAGACCAAAACCCAAAAGCCGACCTGTCCACCTACACAAGGCTCTAATGAAAACACAGACCATGTTGCGTGCGCTTTCAGGTCCTGTTGAAATAAATCATGCATGTGGTTCAAAAGCCAGGGAGGCAGCCTAGAGGTTATGTGGTTGTGCAACCAGGGCAGAGTACATGGAAGTGACATGCAAGGTCAATCTGTGGAGATGCTCCTAAACAGGCACATGCATGCCTGGAGGGTTTGTCAGTCAGTGTTTCCATTTACCCCTAAGCCTTTCTATAGCTCACGCTTTCTGTTGCACATTGGGCCTCTTGTGTTAAGCGCTTTGTGACATGCCTTTTGTAAAAATGCGCTATATAAATAAAATTGAATTGAATTGAATTGAATTGTTCCGCACAGCTTTTCATTATGTGATGCCTGTGGGCCTTTTCATACTGCATCTTTAGCTCAAGGGCAGGAAGATTCATTAGTCAAGCCCACGGTGTATGAGGCCTCTGAATGAAGCCGCGATGCTCTGAAAGACCAAACGCCACTTTTCTTTCCCCACTTATCACCCTCAGGGACGTCAAGATTACCAATCTACCAGTAATACCTTGTTTCAATGCACTTTCCCGTCCTCCGACTGCATGTACCTAACGTTCTTACACACTCTATTGACTTCACTCAGCCGATACAGGAGTCAGATGGACTCGTTTAAGCCTTCATTTGGCTAAACAATCGCCAGCCACAGCCAGACTGCCTGCGCTAATTTGATTCCCTAATAGGGACCCTGGCCAAGCTGGGGTGTCAGACGAGGCCAGGATGAATCTATCATGGCAGCCTGACACCTGGGTGCCCTGTTAAGCAAGTGTGCCGCGGGAAGGATGTGTCCTTATTGGAGAAACCTATCAGGCACTCCATACTAATGCATAACCCAGCGCAAGTTCCAGGGCCAAGCCGAGCTGAGAGGGCTGTCAATTAAAACTAATTGTTTATGTGGGAAAGAGAGAAGAGGGGAATAGAGAGAGGCTGAGAGGGGAGAGGACAGGGACAGAGGAGTGGAGAAAACACTGAAGGGAAGAGAGAGATATCATATATTTTGAGTCGGGCTTGAATCATTTGGAGAGGGAGAGCAAGTGCGAGAGGGAAAGCATCTGTTTTGCATACATTTTCGTTTATTTCCACATGCTGTTGTGGAGGTGGAAAACGCTCCATACTCAAGGTGGATATGTTTGTTGACAAGCTCTTGATTAATTTCAATGTTGAAATACACTGTGTGCTGTCCTTAGGCAGCTCCAGTCAGCGCTCCTCTGGAACCATGCCAAAACAAACGTGACGGGGATCAGGGGAGGCTATCCACCACTTTAATTTCTGTTTTCTTTCACAGTTAAATGAACTTGAGCACCAGTATTAGACTTTCAATGGCCCTCCCATGTGTAAATACCTCGGCTCCGCAGCATGCCAGGGGGCTCTAGGCGAGGCAAACTACCCCTTGCTGACCCCCCCGAGCCTCCGCCCTCTGTGTGTGACAACCTCATTGTACATTAAATGCCCTCCCAGGGGAGGAACATATCTCTTTAAGGGAAAAGAGTGGGAGGGAGGAAAAAGAACGAGAGAGAGAGAGAGAAAAAAATAGAGAGAGAGAGAGTGAGACGAACAGTATTAGAGGATCTATAAGCCCAGACAAAGAGAAGGTAGAGCCCGATGCTAGGAGTTTATTAGAGCCATTCATAAGGTCCAGGGGCCAATTAAAAGAGGTCCGCATCAAACCTTGGTTTATGTCAGCTTAGAGAATGACAGGAGCCAAGGACATGTGTCCGGCTACCTTTAGTTCCAATGACTCTAGGGCATTAGAAGGGGTTTGTTCAACTGAGCTCACTCATCTCTGTTATTGGATCTGCCCAAGACAAACACTGATTTGCTCCAGAGTGAACGGACTGTACTAGGATATGCAAAAGCAGAACACAAATACAGAACATTGCATGGCAGAGGTGCTAACCATATGACGAAAACAGTACAAACTTACCTACACCTTTGGTCAACTCAGATGCACGTTGACAAGGTTTAAAAGATAATGATACATAAATAAGATTGTTTATTCTGCCGCTAACACCTCACACGCTAAGGATAGCTGGAGGCATGCACTGGGCAGCATTCCCAGACTGTGTGTTAACCTGATAATGTCTGAGATGCTGTTTGTCTGACTGGAAGAATTCCAGAAAGTCGTAGGCTAATTTGGCTGAAGAATCAGACCTGTGAAATTTACAGTGGGCAACGTTGGGGAACAGCGAAGAAGACCAACATTTTTTTACACACAAAGCTAGGTGCAATCTGTCTCTCCACAGGAAAAGTACATCATTTAGAATGTTCTGGAGAACACTTGCCCTGAGGATTTGTGTTTGTTTTATTTAGTAATATCAAATTAGTTGAACAGTTTATGTAATAAGATGCATATGTTTCCTCTTGTATTAAAGAGCCCATAGAACACATTTTTTGAGCATCATAAAATGTTCTTTGAGCCTCAATAATTGCGTATGCAAATATGTGCAGCTGAAAAAGACCCAGGAGCATTTCGAGGCTGTCTATTCCATGCTCAGAAATATATGCTCATTAAAATATTCGTATTTCCCACCCTCTGCCAGTTTCCTGCACCCTGGCACTGATTGGCTAATTCATTGTGAGGCCTATTGACTGTTTTTTCGCTGAAGCAGAGTGGCTCCCTAGTTTCACTGATACTCTTTCTCAGCAGTAAATCGGTGAACTATCTGAGTAAACAATAAATCGGTTAATTATCTGAGCTAAATAAACACGCAATGGACTTGTCAGGAATTCAATCATACAACAGCAAGATCCACAGCGTTTGGAAATGAATGTGTCAGACTGGTAAGTTTTATTAGAATTCCCGGTAACTAATGTTACGTACTATGTAATTAAAACTAGGGTTGCTTCACACATTCAGACACAGCATTGGGAAGGTAAACAGAGCTGGCATTTTACATGAAGGACATGAAGGAGTGCAATAACTAATGTGTTAAATATTAATTTTGCCCCTAAAATATCCGACATCATAGGACTATTTAAGGCGCATTTCCACTATGGGGTAAAACCCTGGTGTTTGGGGTAAAGCCTCAGGCTTTAGGCTATGTCTTTCCATTATCGGGGCTGGCCCAGCTAGGGCCGGGGCTTTTTCAGTTAGCCTATTTGTTGCAACCCGCATCCTCCTCTTTTGCCTGCAAAACTTGGCACGTTTTGTCTGTCTCTCTTCATTTTCTCGGAGAAAACAAATAAAGTTGTATATAAACACGAACAGAGGTTTCCATGCCCAGCTTTCAGTAGCCTAGGCTAATGTATTTCTACATTATGATATTATAGGATTGTCAGCCTTTATGACAATGATATGCAGAACCATTTACCATTTAATATTATGTAGGCATAGGCTACGTTTTAGTTTCAGGTCTGAGGTCTGATATGCTATGATAGACGGCGATATGCGTCTTTACCGGGAAATTAACGTAGGCTATTATGTTTGTATAGTGAACATTCCAAGTTCACCTAAAACCCTGTTGTTAAAACTTGGTAATGGAAATGCAACACTGGGGCTAAGTGTAGCAGAGCGGTATGGCTGGAAAGGGAAAGCTACTGTAGCCAGACTACGCCACCCTGGGGTCTAGTACCTCAGGGAATGTTCAAGGGGCGGTTAAGCCTAGATGTGCTTTAAAAACCACAGGTTCTCATCGTACCAAGGGGCATGAATTTACAGAAAACAATAGGAAAACATTTTACTCAACTTAAATATACAACGGGCACAAGACTTGACAAAAATGAAATATTTATTACACTCACACAAAGATCAAAAGGTATAGTTTACCTGAGGAGGGGCAGACTAGCAAGGAGTGTGACTAGACACTCTTAAGTGAAAATGTTTCAAACCACAATGCAACACCCACAGCAAGCAGCACTCAGTTAACTAAAGCATGCAGTTGTACAACCCACCACAAGGTAACTAGCCCCCACTCCAGGAACTCAACCTGTTACAAAAGCAAAATAAATTACACAAAGATGAACAGAAAATAAAGACAATCCTCCAAAGAAAGCAAAACAACGAGACATGAACTACAAATAAAACAACACAAGACAAGACAGCAGCACGACCCACGTCAACTGGCCCAAAGCAGGGAGCCGGCCGCCTACCTAAGGGACACAAGACATGCATTATAAAACCCACTAGAGACAACAACGGCAAGTAGTACAAACATACATTACCTACGCCTGTAGGTGGGTGAGGTGCACCACACTGCTCATGCCTCAGGGCTAACAAGGGTGGGGCACCCAGCCTGAGGGTTACAACAAAGAACAGACGATACTTAATACATAAACAAAAAGACAAGAGTGGATGCAGAAGGCTACTACATACCTGCCATACAGGCCTGCATGTCTCCCCACACACCCTCACCCACACCCACCCACCCACACACACACACACACACACACACACACACACACACACTACCGCCAAAGCAACAGGGGCCTGGACAAGAGACTGTTCCAAACAATTTTTGAACGGACCAAAGATTCTAGAGCTAGAGCTCTTTGGATTGGACAATGTAATGGAGGAGGTGTAGCTTTGCGCTGTCTACGTAGACAGAGCACTAGTTTCAAATTTTTTTTCAGCCCGGGAAATTCTAGCCTGAAATTTGCATAAAGAAGGAGGCGGAAGATGGTGTTGGGAGTTTCGGTATGGTCCCTTGGATACCTTAAGCTACCAAAATTCAACAATAAGGTAAATGTGGTTTTGCATTCTATGGGCTCTTTAAGTACTGTGCATTGATCATGAAAGTTCTACAAAGTCTCTACAAAACAAAGTAGGATTCACTATATAATGCCTCCCATTTCACTTTCTCTCCCTCACACACACACACACACACACACACACATCAAGTTAAGCATGTCATCAGAAGTAACCTTGAGCAGCTGGACCTGATTAAATGGACAGCTAACATTTCAATACCTTGGACATCATTTATACTGCTGTCCTTTGCACAAGTCAGGTACTGTATTATTTATAATCAGCCAAACCAACGCTGTCATTAGTCATAACGGTCAACCCTGTTTTCTTGCAAACTCAAAAACATCTCGCCCCCAGATCTCCCATACAAGACCATGCCTTTTCACTACACACTGCTGTTTTAGCCTTTGTCTCTGTGTTAACGCCTGGTTAAAAACAGTGCAATAGACAGAAAGCGATGGAAACTATCACTTTGCCTGAATGGACCAGTGGCTCAATGCTAAAATATGTGACATGTGGCTTTAAAAAGCCTGTGTATTCTATTTGCAGCTTCGGGTATAAACTCGGGATAGCAGTAGACCCTCCGAATTCCATCTGCTGGCTCATTTGTGGTTGGAAAAAAAACCATCGGGGATATTTGGTGCACCAGGAGGTTCCAGGAGACTATTTACACTGAGACAGTCATCCATGACCAACTGTCACGACAGCACACAGAGTACAGCTCCAGCCCTCTGAGAGGACGAACATGTCATAACAATAACATCAGGGCAGATGCCAACCACTTCTGCAATGTACAAATTATGATGATATTATGCCATCATGGACTCCTCGTTAATGCAATGTCATGAGGATTCCTATAATGTTTGATGGCACAATAGCTTACAAGCCATAATAAGAAATGTGAGAACTACCACGGCAATAAATTTGACCTTATAGATATGTAATACAGCTTTATTATTTATTATTTTAATTCTTTTTTTTTTTATAATCACAATCATCTTAAATCATAAATTGGACTGTATTATGCATAATATCATACGCTGTAAAGCCATATTTGTGTCATTGTTCAAGGCAAATCAAGTACTTGACTTCTTTCAGAAATGCAAATGAATGGTTATGTATTACTGAAAGCAAACTCAAACTGTCAGTCAAAATACATTGTTTTGACTGTACATGAAATTGTTTGTTTTGCATTTGTTATTTCTATATACGTACTGACTATGCCAGCGTTTGCAAGAGCAATTCTTGATTGACAACATGGACAACACCCCCCATCACCACACACTGCTGCCCTTCCAAACACACACACTTATAGCCACACACAAGCACACAGCAAGCTCTTCATTGTATCTCTTTGTCGAATGGCATGCCAACTACTAGAGAGGGAGAGAGAGCATACAAGATGGAGGGAAAGACAAATGGACAGTGATAGGGTGTAGATGGATTGAGAGGGGATAGAGGGAAGACCTTCAATGAAATGGGAAGAAGAAAATCTAATTAACCAGTTTCTCTTGCAAGTTGATTGCATTTGTTCTTGTGAACTTGTATTGTTGGATAATTGTCTTGGTGGTTTGAGCCATCTGATTGGTCAGGTTGTTCCCTTGGGAAGTGAAATTCTAAGAAATACAGTAAGGTAAACATACAAATAAAGATATCTTTATTTCTTTATATGTATGTTGTATAATATAATAATAATACATATACATAATATGTGTATGTATATAGGCCTACATATATCGGTGTATTTGTATATATCTGTATATCTATATACAAACATTGTTTAATGCTCTCCCCTTTCTCCAAATGGATGTGAATTCACCTTTTGAATAAGAGACAGTATTATCTGGATGACAAGCTAAAGCTTGTCTACGGAACACACCCACATGACCTTGTATGTTCAGAACCAGTGTGCGGGGTCCGTCTTCATTACGGGGTGTGATTATGGAGAGCTTGGACTGGCAGAACAATCCCAGCACAGCTCACACATGTCACAAAGCTCAACTCCAAAAGGAGTGTGGAGGGATGGGGGTGTAAGCACATGCCTGTCAGCACCAGATTTAGTGCCTGCTGCATTGGAAGATCTCTCCTGCACCCAAAAACACTGTCAGCCAGTGAACTGGCTCTAACCGACAAGCAACCTTATTTTAGGCACACAGTGATTTTAATTTAGATTTTCAAGGGGGCACTGATGACAATGGCTCTCCTCATTGTTTATCTAAGAAGAGCTTTTCAATTTTCTCTTTTTTTGTATAAACTTTGGCTTCAGCAATTGTACCGTATCTTTGACGGCAAGTCTTGACAAAAGACAAGGTTGCATCTCATCAGAGGAGTCCTCATTTAATTTATGTAAGGAGCGGAGAGTTATGCATATTAAAACCTTATTAAAGCATGGGCAGCCTGGCCTTGGCTTCCCTGTTTGTTCTGTGGTGGGCGGCAGTTGCCGCAGGATATTAATACCTGCTGATGTGCCTATGTGCTGATGTCGAGATGGACGTTTAGAAAATCTGCATTAATAACAGATGCAGATGTCCTCCATCACCCCTCCCCCATCCCCCGCCACACGGAATGTGTGTCTGTGTCCGGTCAGACAAAGCAAGTACACTCCCCCCCCACCCACCCCCCCCACCCGTTTGTGACGTGCTATAGTGTTCTTTGTGTACGGAGAACAATTCATTTGTTTATGGAAATATTCCACACTAACATAAAGAATTTAACACCTTTTGCCATGTGTATAAATAAAACAAAACCAAATTACATGGGTGGACTCTTGGAGAGAAATCCCTGGCACGTCTACTTGTTTTGTTGCCTACTTTAACCAGTGGCCTTCACGCGTGAAAGTGCTTTAATGTGTAACTTTCCCAGGAGACAGTGCTTTCTGTGCAGATAATTTGATCCAACAGTGTGTACTATGATACCACAAAATCCCATTTAGACATGTTAATATTTCCCAGCTATGAAAAAACCTGATTTCAATAAAAATATTCAAATAAAACACCCTTTAGCAACAGTGTACCTCAATATATCCCCTCTTTTGCAGTAAATCTCGAGGGAGAGTTAAGTACAAAGCTACAGAAGTTACATGAACTTTGTATTCAGTCTTGTGAGACTCTAAGGTAAGCAAGACCATCAGACTCTTTTTCTCAGCTCTGGCAGGTGGAGTCAGATTTGTTTGCCTGCTTGGCTGCAACAGGAGACCTTTTGGTCGGTATTGAGCTGAAGCTGTCGTCTAAGGTGTGTTTTTTGGACCAGGAGCAAAAATAATGAGTTTCAGGGGGAGCACAGGCCTTGTATTTGAGGGTCATTATGGACCCAAACGTGGTGTACCTGTCAGGATATTCCTTTTTTGTTTTTTTGTTCTCAGCTGGCATATTACTTTACTTATGTATTGTAACCCATGCTCTGAATCGGTGAACACTTCATGTATTACACTCTCCATCCCCAGTACTATCATTAATCTCATCTCAGACGATTCATCCACAGAACCTCAGCCATCAGTACATCATGAGTGCGATTTCTTTCTTTCGTCTCTGGGACAGTGAGAAATTCCAGAGTTTACTATGTCTCGGCAGTTAGAGGATGAGACTAAAGTGTTGCTTTGTGCAGCAGGCTACTGCAATGCTAATACCCATCTAATACTAGGTGAGGGGACATTTGTGTCATATGTGTCCAATCTGGCTAATTATTTTATATGCTTGGTGAAGGCAAGGTCAACACTAATTAACCAGGCAAACATGTTAACAAATCTTTTACCACAATTATAAAAAATATAAAATATAAAAATATAAAGAGACACTGAATGTAAGAGAACTGATTGAGTTGTGAGTCATGTGAGAATGTGACATTTAGGCATCAGTAGTTTGTGTAAATGAGCAGAGTGGAGGATAAAAGAGGACCTCTATACTCTACCTCAACCTCGCTGTTATCATGACTACTCTTCTCTACTCTTCTCTCACTTTGTCTTGGCTCTCACTCATCTCTTTCTTTTTCCCTCTATTGGTTTTTCATTTATTTACGTCTTTAGTTCATTATGTTTTTCTGTTGTTTTTGCTTATCGGTTATCTAGGTGTTTAGATTTTGGCTTGCATTTTGTCTAATTGATATTGTCACTCTAAACCAATATTATTCCACCAGTTTATAGATCTCCCTTGTCTTATGCCATTCAACTCTTGTGCTTTTAACTAGTACTTGAGTACTTGTGACATGGTAGAATGGATTCAGTGGTCCAAAACATAACAAAGAGTGGCTAAAACTGATAAGATCACACTGGACCATGTAAATGGAGATAATAGAGCTGTCACATAATGTAGAGCGGTGGTGGTTTAGCAGAAAGCATTCTAGAAGCCTGGAAATTGTAGGTTCCAATCATGGCTTCCAGTGTTGTGCCATTGATCAAGGCACTTGTCCTAAGATGCTCTATAGGGAAGACAATCCCCGAACTAATTGATAGCAAATCTATCGTTTTGATAAAAGTGTCTGCCAATACGTATTATGTGTAACATTTGACCATTTAGTGTCTAAACCAACAAACTGATATGCTACACAGGAAGGTGACCATTTTTTCAAAACCTGTGAATAGAAATAGATTTGGCTTTAAAGATGCTCTATGAGATGGATTTTAGTGTGATTTCATTTTTTATCTCAAATCATAGGCATCTCCCCTTGACCGGCTAGTTTTCTGCCTCCTTGATACACTATGAAAGAACCTGGCCTCAAACGACAACACAGGGGCTGTAATAACTTAAACTTGAGTGGTGTATTCAAAAAAAACTTTAGCGTTAGGGTTTTTTTTAACTTAAACATAACAAACAACAACAAACCAGTCGGCAACATGATGGGGTGGGAGTTAATGCACGTCCTCTACCATTTTTATTGTCAATTGGTTGGCCGTGGTTTGTTGTGTTTAGGTTTAGGTTTAGGTGTGTTTTGTTTGAGTGTTTGTTTGAGTATTATAGCCCCTGCGTTGTTGTTCGAGACCAAGGTTTTTCATAGAGGGGCAGAAAGCTAACTGATCAAGGGGAGATGCCAACGATTTGAGAAAAAAAAAATAAAATCCCGCTAAAATCCTGCAACATCTTATAGAGCACCTTTAAGAAATCGAGCACTACCACAAAAAGCCATCAAACAGGATGAATTAATGAGAAGGAAGATGTGAAAGAGGCATCCTGCTACCAACAACATGCAAAGTCAATATCTCCAATACACAAGACCTAAGATAAACAAGTTGTTCTCAATGGTGTTTGTCAAAAAAAGTAAAAGAATCCTCTGTAATAATGAAAAAAAGATATAAATAATACTGATTTATAGTCACTATAAAAATTTTAACTGATGAATTCTGAATGGATATCTTATTGCATTTATTAAAATTTTGAAAATAATAAATCCTTAATTTTATTCATTACAGGATGTTAATGGTTTACCCATCTGTTGTGTTCTGGTAATTTTACCAACAAGTGTTTTTCAAACACTTCAGGTTAATATATGTAATATTCAAGACAGGATAAGTTGATTGTTTATTCATTTTTGACTCAAACTCCAAACTACTGTACTGTAAATAAACTACTGATACTGGTTCAAGAGCTCTGATTGTATCAACTAAATCAAACTAGCGCACACACATGGAAGGAAACCACTATCTAATATCTGACAATAACATTATATGTGTATTTGCTATTGCAGTGAATATCTTCATCTTACTTCATCCTACTTCATCTGAATTCAAATGCATTGCTTAATCACGTATTCATTTCATATAGTGCCTTAAATTATGCAGATTACATTTATGGAAAATGTCATCAGACTGTTGACCCTGCATATCTGTGAGGCATTACATTTAAATTTAATTCCAAATCTACTTGAGTCACTTAATACACTGAAAACATGAAAACATTTAAAGAGCATGGATTAGGAATGTAAATGTTTTTTATTATAATTAAAGGTTTGTTTGTGTGTGTGTGTGTGTGTTTGTAAGGGTGTGGGAATTAAAGAGACTTGACAATGCACCAAACATAGAAGGGTTTTGTATCCAATCACAACACAGTCCATTGAATATTTGCCATCAACAATATGAGCAAAAGAAAAAAAGCAACACATTGATCTAGGCTAAATGCCTGATTAATAACAGTGCTGCTATCACAGATATTGCAAACTTTAAAAAATGAAAAATAAAGAATAAAAGATAAAAAAACATTAGCTGTGAGGTTTGCTATTGACCATGTAATGTGTGTTAGTGGTTTCTAAAGACAACTGCACTGAGAGAAACACTTCAGCATTATACCCTGGCCCACTGTTTATATGCTGGCCCACTGCTTTTCTAATGTTTTTCTTTCTTTCTCCCCTGTCCTTCAGTGCCCTTTGGATATTCGTAAAACCTTTTGCTCTTGAAAATTTGACATTTTAAGTTATATTAACTTGTAAACAAGTCTGAGATGCATGGCAGACTTTGTATTAGGACGAACTGGACTCCTTAGATTGATGAATTTAATTAGCTTATCACTACAAATTATGTAGAAAATTTATTACAGAATGTTCTCAGGCCTTCGAAATCACTTATATTCTACCAAAATATAAAAAATACTACATAACTTTTTTCTGTATGGTGTAGTCTGCTTTTTTTTATTACTGGCATGGTACGGTTCTGTATAAGGGAATTCCCAGGTCACAGTTCACTGCCTGTGTTAGAAGTGCTGAAACAGCAGAATCCACATTGCTTCTTCATAACTAAACACACTCACTAGATAAGTCAGCAAAAAGTAGTGTGTCCCAAGACGCATTAAAATGCAGAACAGCGCATCAGCTTTCCCTGATTTTCATTGAAGTGTCTTATACCAAAAAAAATGAAGCCATGTTATGTGTCTTTGGTGAGGCCCCCTGCTGTTGGCTCCAAGTAAGAGCGTTCAGACTAGAGAGGAGTGCTGTTACATCTCTCCAGACCTCGTAATTTAAACACTTGTGGTTGAGAGGGTATTTCTTCTAGGTAAGACAATGCAGGGTTGTCGTAAGCCACTGGCGAGGTCATTCGCTGCTCCACTGTTGATTTAGGCTCTGCCGTTATGGTGACGACCGTCTCCGGATCTGCCCGGGTGGAGGTGCAGCACACGGTTGCTTTGATGATGGCACGGTCTAGGGGCCTCAGGGAGTGCATCCAGTGGGGAAGGAAGTCCCAGCTTTGCAGGAGCTGAGGCAGGTGACCGGGGCTGTGGGCCTTGAGCAGATTCACAATGGTAATGAAGAGCATGACCCCGAGGAAGGGGGCCCCAACGCCAACCATCACCCGCCAGCCCGCCAGTGACAGCCCGAAGACCAATGATGGGAGGAGCAGGAAGAACGTCACCAGGTAGAGGATGGCAAACCAGCGGTACTTGGCCGTCCTCTCACCAAGCATCGTTGCCATGTGGATGGGGATACGCATGGCAGGCACTGGGTACCACAGCAGGATCCCCAGAACATTGAAGAACAAGTGGCACAGTGCAATCTGTAACAGATGTGTAGGTGTTATGTAAATAAGAGTTTGGTTATGGAAGACATAGTTTGCTTTCACTTATATCCTGTACTTCCAAACTTTTTGATCTAGGTTTTAGATTCAAGTTTCTAAATGTAAAAATGTCCTAACCATTATTATTACTTCATTTCATTATTAAAAATCAAATCTAACAGCATATTCCTGGCTTTCATCTTCCACTCTCAGTAGGTTCTATTAAAAGTAATCCATCTGTCTGCACCAGAGAGCTCCCTCTGTCTAATATCATACAATAATAGCACCGTATATCACATTCCAACACCATTATGTATACGCCAACAACAACAAGCACATAGCTCCATTGCTTTGCATGGCTGCCCCATACCTGGCAGGCAGCAGGCAGCTTGTCCCCAGGGCTGGCCATGGCGGCGAGTATGGCTGTGGTGGTGGTGCCGATATTGGAGCCCAGTGTGAGAGGGTAGGCACGCTCCAGACTTATTACTCCAATACCTGGGAGAGCAGGGAGTTGATCTCTAAGAGTGGGCAGGCTCGGAAGCATCAGGGGCAGCTGAACATGCCCAGGATTTATTGCCATGCACATGATTTGGAATGATGAGGTTTCAGGCTTCAACACGTACAGTTGTCATTAAACTTTACAAAGCGAAGATGACTGCTTTTCTTTGTCACAGCTCCTAATGCATATCAGGGCACCTGAGCTAAGAGTTTTTGCAATACAGCAATAAGAAGTTGCAAATAAGTCAGAATTAATAAGGACAAACACATGATCTTTTTGGTATGTTTCTGCAACATTAGTTTTAGCAGTGTTCTGCTGAAGAGAGAAGATGCTGTGTTAGAACCTCAACAGATTTGTTCCGTGACACTGCTGTCCGTGACGGGTCACTGAGTTCATTGGCCAACACATTTTAAGTGAGTATTGGCAGTGAGTCATGCCTGAAATCGCACATTTACATAATAAGGGGGTTTTAAACGCTCAGTCAATAATTCACATCCATTTGCACAGACAGTAAAAAAATGACAGCATTACGTTGGCTGCTGTTTGAAGTTAGTGTTCGTTTGAACACCAAAGCTCACCTGACGATCAAAGTTTAACCAGGAAAACCAAGCACACTATTATGCATGTGCAAATTCATTAGGAACTATAAAGTTCGAAAGCATTTCTTCCATGTGTCTTCACACAAATGCCCTTAAAGACTTTTAGAATCCTCAAAGAAACACTTTAATTAATTGGTAGTGATTAACAACAATAGCAGAAAAGCAAGCAGTCTGCAACGCTCTGTGTAATTGGTTTTATGAGAGTTGTTTTTAAGTCAGCAACTCAGTGGATGGTTTGCTGGATTAATGGGTCGTGAGGGACAACCAGTCTTGCACAATGAACTGACCTATGAGTGGGGTCATTGCCGAAGTAAACACAGAGCTGCTCTGGACAATAAAAGTCATGCCAGCACCAACAAACATTGCCAGGTAACCTGTCAGCCAGCCAAAAGGGTACGGTGGGTCTGCCAAAGGAGAGATACAGCATGTTTAATTTGTCAGCAATTTGGTTTATTTGACAACAATGTATAAAAACCTCGTCAAATGCAGAATTCCTACTGAAGGAAACAGACAGATAACACTGCTTGGTATGTCTCTCACGACATGAACACACAATTTGATATTCAGACATCAGTGAGGCTCATACCTGTGTTAATGATGACCTGGATGACCTTTGCCACTTGACCCCTGAGCAGTGAGGTGAGTATCTTAACAAGCAGCAGCAGGCAGGTGCAGAGCACGCTTAAGGAGCCAGCCAGCAGGATCAGGCCAATGGTAAGGTCTGACAGCAGGGAGTCCACAAACATGTGCTTGCCTGGGTTTGGAAAGGGGGGGGGGGGGGGGTGAGCACTATCTGCTTCCACTAAAAGTATGTTTCATATGCTTATCAGACTGAAATCAAGCACAGCGTATGCATGAAGAACGAGATGAAGGACAAAGGGATGGAAGATAAAGGCATTCAGAGAAAAAAAGGAAAACTATTCTGAGAAAAAAGCAGAACTATTTTAAAGTGCTTTGAACTAAAAAGGGTGAATTCCATCCAGTAAATAACATAACAGATACATATATATATATACATAGCACACCTCATTAATATTCCAAGGTGACTTCTTAGTTTATTCATTTTGACAGAAACTCACATTTCTCAATGTTGACAGCGGAGGTCAGGTTCTCTGTTGTCAAGGTGACATTGCTTTCTTGAAAACAGCCAATAGTAGAAGCGCAATTGTTGGCAGCTACGGTTACATGTGATGGGTTCTGCGGACGGCGAGGCAGAGACAGACACAGGAGTGAGCGATTAAAAGGCTTGCTGTTGAGGTCTGCTGTTGTTTAGCAACAACCCATTACTATGTCACAATAACTCATTACTATTGTGGTGACGATGGTGGCCGTCTTGCACCAAACTTTCACAAGACTTCTGTTCCTCATGCTCGGGTCGCCCATCGCAATGGCTGTGATGACAGATTTATCCAGCTGTAATAGAACCAAATGAGGCCAGTTTTAGCTGAAATATCTCAAATGAACTTACAGACCATCAAAATCACAATCAATGGAGCAGACAGACAGTGATGAGTGTAGGGACTGTCTAGCCTGATGTGAATGATGACTTTAACATACTGTAGAGCATAGGTGTCAAACTCTGGCCCGCGGGCCAAATCTGTGTATAATGTGCATAAGAGCTGGTCTGCCAAAGTGCATACACCTCTAATACTAAGTCCCTGAATGCTTTGTTAGTGCGTTGGCCTCTCGGTAGGGATCATCAATGACGCCTCCTTTTCCGTTGACAGTCATTAGCATCCATGCTACCAGTCAGCTTAGACAAACTTAACACACCCATTCCCAAACATGACCAATCGGGAGCTTTCAAGAGAGGCTGGAGGCAGATTGGCCCCTGACTTCGTCCCAGTTTTTAATTTTGGCCCACTGTGAATTTGAGTTAGACCCCTCTGCTGTAGAGGGTTGGTGAAAGACAACTATTATTTTAATAATGTTCTCACCCATAGCTAACTTGCATAATGTGCATAGTTTAAAGGCCCACTAAGCAACTTTTTTTCAGCTAATTAATCCGTTTCATACTGTTTAGGGTGATAACATGAGTCATTACAAGATGAACAAACGGTTTAGAAAGGGCCTACAGTGCCTACAGAGATAAGAACCACATTTGCAATGTTCAGCAGCAGCGCCCCACCTAAAATGCAATCCTAATGCAGACCTTCAGGTGGGGGTAATCACTATACAATTAATCAATCACTACGCATCAAGCAGCAATTAGGATGGCGATAACTGTAAACATTGAGATTCAGCATGACGGAGCCAGCAAGAAATGGTGAAAGCCCATGTCTGTGTAGACAAGGAAAAGATCTCGTGACAGTGAGAGGAATGTAACCAAAAGTTGCTCAGTCCTTCTTTAATATTAGGTGTATATTCTCATTTGAGTCACGCATTTAATGTCCGAGCATTGTCTTGAAACATGAGTGAACCTGAAATTAATAACAGATTCAGTAATCTTTCACCTAATTGATTCATTTGGTAACGGACTTAGTAATGTCTCTTCTGAATGATGAGTTTTTCCACAAGCTCAGTGATGTCTCACTTAGTGGTGAGTTCAGTAACAGACTCATCGATGTCTCACCTGAATGATGAGTTTGGTCACAGGCTCAGTGATGACTTTGAGGAGTTCGGGAGCTTCCTCTCCACTCTGAACATGAAGGCTGCTAACAGTGAGCTTGGCCAGGGTACTCAACAGCCCTGTTGATACCTCCAGGGGCAACAGAACTAGGACCGACAGCCAGTTAAAGCAGTCATGGATAGTGGCTCCTGCAAATGCCCTGCCAAACAAACACAAGCAAACTCTCTGCTAGAATTTCAAGACCTTTCTGTGAGTCAAAAACAAATAAAAAGGTTATACTCACTCTATAGTTTTCAGAGGTTTATCAGATCAGGTTTATCAGATCAGATTGCCACAACTATAGTGCAGAAATCAGGATTTCACACATACATATGTAATTATAAAAAGAACAGATATTAAGCGCTCTTTCATCCCATACCCATGAAAAAAATTATGTTATCTATTTTGTTGTTAATCTCTCAATGATGACATGAACATGTTTAATTACAGACAATCGCTTGAGAGGGAACACTTGTTTGGTTAACTGCTATAATGATTACTTTGTCATGGAAGGATCTGATCTCACCTCTTAAATTCATTTCTCTCCCCAGCCTGCATCAAAGCCACTATGGTGTTAGTCACAGATGTCCCCACATTGGTGCCCATTATAATAGGAACAGCCGAACTCACCCCAAGCACTGTAAAGTGTACGCAGACAGACACACACACACACACACACAAACACACACACACACACACACCGTTATTTACACAGAATCTCCGAATTGAATAATTCCATTCAATACTCCATTTAGATACTCCATTTAGAAACTGAATCATTACAATTTACTTAAGCAAAAGTTCAATGTTGAGCTCTTAACGCATAGCCTGTCCTACCTATCCTCAGGAAATCTCGACACCCTTTCCATTACTGTCCCTTCCTGAGAGCTACAGTACATCAATGGCCTGTTCTATCCTCAGAGGAACTACATCAAGGCCCCCTACTATCCTCAGAAGAGCTATTAAAGCTCCTGCTATACTCAGGGAGAACTATATCAATGGCCACTTCTATCTGCAGGAGAAATAAGTAATGCCCCCTACTAGCCTCAGAGGAACTCTAGTGAAGCCCCCTCCTGCTCTCAGGAGAACTACAGCAAAGCCTGCTCCTATCCTCAGAAGAGCTACATCAATGACCCCTCTTATCCTCAGAAATGATAGCAAAGTAAAAACATGATTGTAATGAATCTGAAAGCTGTGAGGTGTCAAACATGCATGCTCACTTAGAAGTACACACACACACACACACACACACACACACAAATGCAATTATACAAACATGCCATATTACATAAATGTTGTTGATATGTCAACTAATTTTCCGCTTGAGAAGCTCTGTGACAAGTCTGTGACAGACAATATGATGATCCACTCTTCTCTGGTTCATTTGAATCTAATAAAAGTCTATCTACAGTATACCATCTGCAAGATCAACATCCTTTGACTTGCTGCTGAATTTGTGATGAAATTAAGGATTAGATGTTTGTAATATTTTTTGTATGGTTCAAAGGAAAGGAAGTTTTCATGCTGTAAGTGGCCTGATGAGTGACAAAGGCTTTCGTTTAGGGAGTCAGTTTAGGGTGCAAGAGAGGCAGCATCAGCAGCCGTTAGTGAGTGTGCATGTATCGAATGTATGATACGTTCTGGCTGCAACATACCATTGGTGCAAAACAAGTGATTAGCTCAATGCTCCAAGGACGACATATTGTCAGCAATGGACCACATCATGCCTCCAGCATTTATATAGTCTTAGAGCCCCCCAAAGCTGACCATAAACCTACCACAAGATCAATTTGATAATGGAGTTGGTGCAATTTAAATTATGCAATCATCTAATCAAAATGGCACCATTTATTTGCTCCCCTTATTCAAATGTTAATCTTGTAAAATTATTATATATTTTTTCTGCCATCCTCCTTGTGTGAAAGAAGTGAAGAACTGATGCTTCAAAGTACTTTAAAGCTCTAGACATGCTCACCAATTGAAATTGGAAAGTGATTTTATGAATATTGAACAGAAACTTGACTCTTAGTAATTACATTGCCAATGAATCTGTAATTGCAGCTTCTGTTAAAAAAAATCTCAATTAGAAATTGCACTCCCAGTGTGCAGCCCTAGTTAGCAATAACACAGATAATTCAGCATCTAACATTTGTACATCAGGGGATGCAGACAAGTTTGTTCCAGGAAACTCCAGACACTGATTTTATATTTGTCATATTGATTGCTGTATATTGATTTTTTACATGGGTCAAACCCTGGCATCCCTAAAGGTCTAAGGATGACTTTGTTCAGGAGAACAATTAATGTGATTTAGACAGCTACAACCTGTGTGTGTGTGTGTGTGTGTGTGTGTGTGTATAGGCACACTCACGTCCAGAGGACACCAGGCTGACGATGATGGAGGTTGAGGTGCTCGAGCTTTGGACAAGCACAGTCACTAGGATCCCCACCACCAGACCTGCCACAGGGTTGGAGAGGATGGCGCTGTCCTGGAAGATGCCCCCAGCCACTTTGCCTATTCAAACAAGACAAACAATGCAAACGGTACTGCCTTATCTTATATATTCCTCTGTACAGGTGAGTTAAAAGAAGGTATGAGAGTCTTTAAAGATAAGGTGTTCTGTTCACTCCTTTACGATGTCTCATGTATGCAAGACAAAAGATGTACAAAAAAAAAAAGACGTGAAAAGATGACTCCAGGCCTAATTCAAATCATTTTCTTATCACGTTTTAAAACAAACAAAACAGTCTTTTCAGCCACCTGTTCAAATGTGACAGTTCAGGAAATAAGCAGATCAAACAGAGAAAATTACAACACATTTAAATATAAAAAAATTACAAGGTCACAGCTGCTCTGCTTTCCACATTCTACAGTACATAAAAAAAACATTAGACAGAAAAGCACAGTTACATCTAATACCTGGGCTAAGACAGTTCTTCTCATTTTGGTTTTGTATGAACATCACTACAATACCTTTTAAATGAAAGACTTCAAATGCAGTTGAAGTGCAAACTTCCATATTTATATAAATGAAAAGACAATGAACTAAAGTCAATTTTACACACAATCCCTTCATTTCTCAAAAGTAATCAGATGAATTAATGTAACTTATAATACAAGGTTTATTCCTAAAACCTGGTTGACAGCAATACACCTTTTTAGTGTTCTTCCAGGCCTTGACTGCCATCCATTTTAGTTGCTATCTTGTTTCTTTCATGTATGACGTGTTGTGATCTGGGTTAGATGAGGAGACTCATGTTGCCATTCAACAATATTCCACAATTCTTCGCTTTAATTACCGCCTGGGTTGCTTTCACTGCGTGCTTTGAGTCACTGTCCATCTGTATTGTGAAGCATTTTCCAATCACATCACCTTGGCTGTAAAGGCTGGATAAGATCAGGCAGTACAGTATGTCTCTGAATTCTCAGAATCCTTATGGCTGTCCTGTGTTTCATTACGTATAAATCCCAGTGTCCCAGAGCCACTGCCAGTATCCAAGCATCACACTGCCTCCACATTTTACACGTCATGTAAAGTACTGTGGCATGCTTTAGATATTAGTCATTAATCATTAATCATTGTGATAGAGGTTGATTTTGGTTTAACCCTTGTGTGGTGTTTGCGTCAATAAAAAACACAAGTAAAATGTTTGTGGGCTTTGTTGCTTTTGCCATTTTGCCTGATGAAGACCCTGTAGGGTTGAAACGTTGCCAACTATCCACTGTTTTTGCCCTGCACCTCAGCAGGGGATGCGAAAACTACTGCCTATTCCTATTTC
The DNA here is from genome assembly GCA_017657215.1 of Limnothrissa miodon. Classification (NCBI taxonomy): domain Eukaryota; kingdom Metazoa; phylum Chordata; class Actinopteri; order Clupeiformes; family Clupeidae; genus Limnothrissa; species Limnothrissa miodon. Next base: position 142,073 of record JAGFZM010002215.1, read on the forward strand.
TAGGCTTTGTGGCTTTGCCTTAATTTCAGAAAAGAAAACATTTTGATGGGTAAATGTGGGACTTTTGTATGCCATAGTAATCACTCAGGTCAGCTTGATCTGTCCACACCACAAAAGGGTGCAAAATAATACAAGGGTAGATCAGCCCAAAAGATTGTTTGTGTCCGTTCTTGCTTTCAAGTCTTTTTATGACAGACTGGATATACTTAGAGATGACTACTTCATAGAGAGTGCTTGCTCGGCTGCCTTGGGTTTTTCGTCCTGAAATGATCCATGTGATGATCCAGCAGCACTGCTGTCTTTTCTTTGGATGTCCAGGCGTTTTCGTGTTGTTGTTGAGTTCCTGAGGGTTTTCTTTCTTCCCCAGCATGTACCAAACTGTAGGTTCTGCCACTCAGATTGGGTGGGTTTTCACTGCTTTGACAAGAAGACCTGTTTCCTCTGCCTAAAAAGCTCCTTTGAATAAATGTTGTGGTTGACAGTAGAATCTTCCAGAATGTGAACACCATACCTGGAATCTACCCCAGGCCTTCTATCCATGAAATAGTAAAGGTCCACATGTGCCCATATGTAGCTTTTAAGTCAAATGTCCAATTTCTATTGGTGCCCTTAAAAAGGGGGTGGCCGATGTGAAACAGCTGTGATTCCTAAACTTTCCGTTCAGTCTGGTAATGCATGCACTCACATTAATGCTTATTCTACATTTAATGCACATGTGCATTTAAATACAATTTAAATATGTCACCGTAACATTATAGAACGTAGATAAATAGCAAAACTAACTCACAAAACAAATGTGTGGACCTAACTGTACAGCGTGATTTTTTTTACAGTATGTTTTTTTTTCATGTTAACATGTGCTTAGAGGACATTGCAATTCCAACATGATTGCAACATATCTTGGATTACAGCATAATGCATAGTATCTGCATGATTACAACATTATAGATGCTCCTCATCCTTACTGCTCTTAGCCGTTTTAATGCAGAGCTCTAAATCTCTTCAATTACTTCAAGAGGAGAAGTACGTTCCAGGGAACCTCTAAATGAAAGGGGTTCTACTACAGTGAATATAGCTACTAGGGCTGGAATCAGGATGGGTTGCACCCATGTTTTACCCTACTGAGACAGATGTTGTGTGTAATTGCTAATTACCCCCGGCAAGCTGGAAGGCTGAGCTCAGGACGTCCAGCGAGCAGACAAACAGGAAGAGGAGAAGGAGGAGCTGTGGAATCTTCAGGAGTACCAGGAGAGCCGAGTGCTTGGCCTGCTCTGGTCCGTCTCTGCTGGTCTCTAACGAGGGACCCCCCACCCCGAAGCGCAATCAGAAAAGGACAAGACCATCATGATGAGAAGACATCACATGATCAGCTAGACTGTAGGAAGATGTGGCATTAAGCATAAGCAGTTACAATCTCTGTCTTTTCTGTCTGCATTCTGTCTGATTCTTCTCAGACTGCATTACGTAAGAAATCTGCTGTGAATCAATCAATAGTCCTGCTGTTTGACATTGCCCAATTCAGCCAATAGCTATATAAGAACTAGAGAATTTGGATTATCCTTGACCAATTAGTGAAACATTCAAACTAAAGTTCAATAAAACTGCAATAAGTCTGTATAAAGTTGAATAAAATCATTAACCTTTTTCAAAAAGTTTTTTTTACCTGTCCTACTATTCTGCTTTGAGAGGTCTTCCTTCTCGTCTTTAAGGTCTGAAACACTAGTGTTTGTGTTTTTAGAGACTTGCTCATAGTCCTTGATTAAGTCCAGAGTGGAAGTATTCACCTTTTCTTCAGAATCTTCTGAATTGTTCTTTAGGTCAGAACAATGGTCCCCTATTTAAAGCATTTCAATAACTGTGAAGAGTGTAGTTAGAAAGTCGCAATGCATACTGTAATTTCTTTAATTCTTTGAATTAAAATAATTTCTCATTTTCTCATCATTTATATCAATTGATATATCATTTATATCAATTGATATCAATATAATATCAAACTATGTTAAGGAAGTTAAAATGTGGAAAGAATATGAAGACTTTTAGGAATAACATACATTCTGATAATGAAAAATAAAAAGGTTAAATCTTGTGTTTTGTTCTACAGTGGTGATCTTACTTACCCTTGTGACTGAAGACTGGCTCTCTGGTGGCTGTTGTGATTGTAATTGGGCGAGATGACATCCTGTCTCTGAGTGCAAGGAGCTGTAAGTGACATTCTTGCTCAGTATGATTACTAACTACATACATGTAGGCCAGTCCAATTAATTGCATGGTTGATTTAGATCAAATTAAACTCTGCAGGCTTGTGGAGCACAATAGGCCTACTCAATTGAAAAATGTAAAACGTATTGTGGTGTGGTGCTGTTGTCAGCCACATGAGAAAAATTGCTCAGAGAAAGGTTAGGGAAGATATGAGGAAGAGACTTTTTAATTACAAATTAACATGACTGGTGTACATACATTCTGCATATATCCTGCCCTGGGGTTGTAGGACCAAATTGCGTGCAGTACAAAAATGTCTTAAACAGACTTGATGATAAATGTATTGGGGTTAATGAATACAGTAATTCATATAGTTTTTTCCCGTCACAGTTACTTTAAAGACATCATATACAATGCACATTACACAATATTATTCTTAGAGACAACATTAAACCAAGTTGAAGGCGACACTGATCAAGTCCTGTCATTAAATTATCCAACTTTTTTAAAAGGCATATATTTCAGTCAGGCCCTGTCACACTGATTTGTCTTAGAAGAGAATGCAATTATTTGCAATCAAATTATTTTAAATTATTTAAACTAACTTAAATTCCTGTCAACATCCAAAAAGTTTTGAGTCAAGCATTTCAAATGACAGTTTAAATGTCTGACCGTCAGGCCTTGTCACATCAGGCCCCTTCACCCAGTCTAATGTGACAAGGCCTGACGGTCAACCATTTTAATTGCTATTTCTGGTAAAACACATTATTTATGTTAATGTATGTTAGGTGTAATACTGTACAGATTAAGCTTTATCATGGTGGGTATATGAAATGATCAGAAAAAATATATATATTGATTTTTAAAAATTTACATGCACATTTAAAAATATGATGCACTTATCTCTGACTGTAGTCAACAGAAAAAAAACTTTCATGGGGTAACAAAATCATTGAAACATGACCAACAAGAAAATGTTGTTCTTGACAGCAAAAATCTCTTGGACATCTAATTTCCAAACCTGCCTATTATAGGGTCTGTCAATTATCCATTAGAAAGAATGGGGAAAATGCTTGTGTGTGCGCGCGTGTGTGTGTGTGTGTATGGGGTTAGTGGGTGGGTGTGTGGCGGGGGTGTGTAGTTATTATTATTATTATTAGTAGTAGTAGTAGTAGTAGTAGTAGTAGTAGTATTTTATTTGAATATAAAACTTGCTAAGATGGCACAAGTGTAAAAGTTCCCAGTTTGTTGACAGTGGTAGCCTACAGTATAGCCTACCCTCACTTCTTCAGCTGACCCACTAGAGTCCCAGGTTCGAGTTGGGGTTGGGTTAGGCTGGACCGTGAAGGACGAAACAGGCAATTTCTCACAGTGCAACATATTCTCAATATGAGTAAATGTTGGGATTATTGGAAATTAAAGTATCTATTTCTAGAAGAACGTCCCTGTTAGCTAATCGTCCTGTGCTGTCTAGGAGCAATTAGCCTACACACAATTCAGTTTCATTGCTATTTAGCGGCTTTTCAAAACGAAAGCTTGTCAAGATAATGGATTGCAAAACACAAGTGACAGCTGTATACACGACTTGACTTCTAAATACCTCTGCCTCATTTGCGACACCCATTAAGTCGATTCAAATACATCTTGTTCCAACAAACGTTGAGTGCTTTGACCAAAAGAGAAATGCACTTTATGCGCGGAAGCTGACATTTTACTTAAGTACTGTAACCCTGAGAGGTATATTCAGGCAAATGCAGCCTTCACAGAAAATAACACGACCGACAGCATATTTAACTGAAGGATAATGAGCTTTTCAAAGTCTACAGGTTCCTCCTCACAGATGCTTGAATCAGTCTTCAGAAAAGGTTTCTCTTGCTCTCACTTTTTATTTTATTTTTAGTATTTACAGTTCATAGTTTGTTTTATTTCTTTGCGCCTCTTCCGAAATTGCAAATTTAAATAGGCTACATCATGTTGAAATTACTCATCACCAAGGACACCAGAACATAATTTAATATTCATTTATTCGTTTGTTTGTTCTAAAATGGGCCTGTGTAACCGCCCCAGCAGAATACAGCACACTAACAGTATAGCAAAGCAGCCGAATATAAATAAATAACTCCATTGTAGTCTCTCTCTCTCTCTCTGTTTCTAAGTTTTAAGAGCCTTTTATTGATTTGGATCCAAGTGCACAGTGGGGGAGGGAGAGCACACAGCATCTAAGTTTTAAGCTCCTTTCTCCATTTTATTCTCCATGAAGCTTACCACACATAACCTTATGACTTATTAAAGCATACATGAACAAGAAAACTAGCCTTCTTCAGTGCACAGGAAAATAACCTACATGGCACTCCAAACGACTTAGAAACACTGTCAAAGACCGATGGAGTATTAATGTATGAAATGACCTCACCTTGTTCAGATGGATACTGTAACTGCAATCTGTTGGAAATTCCAGCATTTCAGTTGTATGTGAAGAATAATGCATTAGCATCCGAAGTTTTATAGTGTGCATGCTAACAGAGTTTAAAGTCTGAAGATGGTGTGTTTTCATTAATTAACCCATCCTCACCATAAGGACACCCTCACTGTTAATTAACAACAAAGTGAATAGCACACCTAATACCTAATTGGTGATGCATAGAAAGAAATTGGTAAAATTATAGGATTTCAAAAGAAATATAGTTCATTTTCAGAAAGGAAATGTAGAATAAATTCTGTATTGTACATTTAGGCAATATTTATTGCCCTCCTGCTGTAGCACAGCTGTAGTAAACTGACCCCTAGTGGAATCATGCGTAATTGCCGCTTCTGCCACTGTTGCTTTACTTTTCTTCCCTCTCAATGTTAGCTTTGAGACGGTCTTAAAACAAACTGTATAAAATATTTTGGTCATAACAACAACCCACACGGGACACAGGAAATCAGGAGAGAGTAGAATTACTCATATTCCCGTCTAACCGCTAAATTGTTGCTTTTGCCCCTAGTGGTTAATAAGTAATGGGTTCTGTGAGATGGTCCCAAAACATCAGCCCGCAAATATGTGAGAATGTACTGTACAACTTACACCCCCTCTTGGTTTATATGAGCTGATGACACCAATAACACTAATGAGGTAAGACAGCTTGTGCGTTTGTGTAAGAGAGAAAAGTCTGGGGTAGAGAAAGCCCTCATAATGTCTCACATTAGAATGTGAGAATATGATGTTGGGGAGATTATGTTGAATCTTGAATTTCACCCTTGGGGATCAATAAAGTAATAAAGTATATCTTATGTTGGGGAATTCGCCTATATTAAATATTTCATATATTTATAGGAAAAAGTCATATTTATTGTCTACTGTGATTGATGTCACAATTATTGGCACCTTAAGAAAGTAATAACATAATGCTGTATATAATAATATATATCCTTATTAAAGCCATAATCAACGTCTTAAAGTTAACCAGTGTTCTGGACTTTCAAAATATATTCCATGACTTTGTGATTCACTAAGACATCAAAACTGAAATGAAAGAGATGTTAAATGCCCAAGCCATTTCTTAACAGTAAGAAAATACACATCTTACAGACAGGAAAATACACATCTTAAATACTTTCAAGACAGTGTGCCTAATTCTGCAAGACAGACAACCACTATAAAAAATGACACTGGTGAAAATGCACCATTCGCAGTTAAAACAATAACTAATAAATTCCAGTCAGCTGAAACTCTTATTAACTTGCTTGGAAAACGTCCAATATTTATCTTGCCCCCATGCATGAGAAGGGTGGTAAGAGAGGCTCTGTTGGACACATCCAGAAAAACACAGCATCACAAAATCAGCTTTTGGTAGATTCAAAAACTACACCAGAAAATAAATGCATGTCCTTTGAACTCTAATTTAATTTAAATGCTATTGAGACTTGCTTCATGCTTCATGGTCAGATGCGATGGTTGGTTAGGGGTGAAGAAGAATGACCATACTGGAAATATCCCTCATTTACTGGCACATTAGAGTTTCACGGTAGGCCTTTTGGATTCATCATAAGTTCTGAAATTGTATTTTTATTTCACTTTAAACTCGCCTTTCCCAGGGGTGTGAATGATAATTCCATAATTATGTAGGACACTGTATTTATTTGTGTGTGTGTGTGTGTGTGTGTCCGCATGTGCACGAGTGATGTGAGGTTGCCCAGTAATGATTGATATTAGTCAGGCTCTGCTGGTCAGTCCCTGGGTTTGGCTGGGTCAACTGTTAATATTTAGAGAGACTGCAGCATCAGCAGACCTTTCACCCAGAGTCATGATGCACCAGCTAACTCTGGACAATATCTGAACACACAGATGATGGGTGAAACATGCCACTGTCTATTTCAACTCAGCATATCAGCTCAGCATCAGCATATCAGCTCCCATCAGAGCATATGACAATGGCATACAGTATATGTATGAGTTTGAGTCTGAAATCAATCTGTCCTCAAAAAAAATGGTTACACAACATTTTTTAAAGAAAAAAAGTAGCAGTACTCTTGGAAAAATGTCTATATATAGTGCTGAATCCTACTCTTCTCTGTCTGAGCCATGTCACATTAGCTTGTATATTTATATTTGGAAGGAAAGAAAACACAAAACCTCAATTAGTCTTGGATGTTTTACTGTTGAACTTATACTTGTATTTTTCAGTCTTGCTTCATGACACCTCAGCCATTGTTTTTCTAAAGGAACTGTTTTTCTGATGTTAATCTTGATCCAAGATCACTAAAAGAACAAATTCCTTTGTCCTTCCTCTCATATGGATCATACTTAATACCACTTTCTGTGGTGGTTTTTATTCAACTTTCAATTGAATGCACACACACACACACACACACACACAGCTTCCAAAGGGACAAGTAGACAGACACACACTCTCATGCATATACTCACACTCACGCTTTTACTTGCTCTCTCATACACACACACACACAGAGAGAGACACACAGAAAAACAACAGTAGCTATATCAGGCTGGAGAGCCCCCAAATCCCTTTTAAGTCTGTGGTAATGCAGCTAAGGCTCTCTGGCTGTGTGTTCTGCCCTCTATTTTGTTGCCACGGCTGCTTTCAGAGAAAAAACAAACACCCACCCCTGTGCATGTGTGGACCTACAGCGTGCGTGCTAAGCAGTGGATTAAGTCTGTGCTGCCAGTGTCTCAAATAACCGGTAAAGAGTTTCATTTTCATGCTAAATGAGCCGCCACATTCCGCTGTCTGACTGGTGTGCTGCAGGATGTGCGTGTGTTTCTAACAGAGGGGGGGAAATGATGGTCAAGGCAGAATAAGGGCTGCCTTACCAGGAGGGAGGGAGTGAGAGAGAGAGAGAGAGAGAGAGAGAGAGAGAGAGAGAGAGAGAGAGACTCAAATTTAGAAGAGAAAAATAAAATTAAAAAGGGCAAGTAAGATCACAAAGGGTCTACACACACACAAACACCCATATTCTATGGAGGTTCATAATACAAACCATGATGCACAATTTAGTAAACATAAAAATCAACTCAAAAATCAAATTAAAGGCTACAGCCTATTTACACATAAAAACCTCTGTACATATCCATAGTTTTCATATACATGTAATACTACTAGCCCACATGTAATACTTAGCTATATTGCTTACGTAGATATATCTTTTTTAATGACTTACTTAGAAGAGGTTAATATTAAACATACATTAATTCAACATTATTTTATATTCATTCAATCTGCAGTACTTTTCAAAACTTGACTTATTTTGTGTTTAAGTATAGTTACTGTAATCCTCCTCATAGTTAATACTATGTGTCATGCTTATGCCATTTTCAGCTTAACCACCCTACTCATAATGTGCAATTACCTCATATACCTCAGGATCACTGTGCAATATTTATATGTGCAATAACTCAACACGCACGCACCTCACTACTGTGAATTCTATAATGATTTAAAATTCTGTTAAAATTCTGTTAAAATTCAGAAATGAGCACCTTACTGCCCTTTTTAAAATGTTATATTATTTTAATGTTTGCTCTGTTTCTAGTGGGCCAAATCCCCCTGTTAACTCTGCTGATCCAAGTCTATTGCAGGATGAAGCAGTTCAGTGCTGACTGAAGAGAACAAGCACCAGTTTCACCATCACTACTTTATTATCAATGGACATTCAGCTGGCATATGCCACTCAGCATAGCATGGCAATACATTAATGTGCAGATGTTGCATGAAAGGGGATTTGAATCATCCAAGTTCCCTACTACTGTACCCTCCATCATAACAGAAATCATTCTTTCAGTCAAATGTCCTCTAATTGGTTATGTACTATGTGCTGAGTATGTGTGGAATGGGAAAGACAGGGCCTATGTGTGTGTCTCCTGGTCTAGCCATCATGCATTGCTCATCACTTGAACTCCTCTGTGGATGAGGATGGAGTCTCCGCCTCCTCTGCACTCTCCTAAAATCAGACAGATGCAGATAGCCAGTCAACAGCATACATTTTTCATCAGACACTTTTCAGACACCTTGCCATCTGTCTACTTTCACTTAAGTTCCTACGACTTTCACTTTCTTGTTCATGTTTTTGTTATTATTTTATTAAGGATTTTATTTAGCAATTTAATTACTTTAATTTGGTATTCATCATTTTACATTAACACACATATTCACCAATAACTACCTGATTATAAACTATGCACATTTTAGTCTTTACAAATATTATTCTATTACTGCCTAATTCTGCATGACCCGACTCCACCCATAATAGGCTATAAACTCTGAATTCCTCCAGTATCATCCCCTAACTTCAGTTTATAAATAGTAAGTTAGTTGTTGTACATGATCACAATATGCTTTTCATTTAAGATCATCAAACTGCATAGAAATAAGCTGCTGTTGAATAATTGTATATTACTTACCAATTATTAATTTCATTTTTGACATGGTACTGAGGTCAACTCACCTTTACTTTTTCCAAGTCTGATCGGCCTGGGAGAGACTTCTGAGGAGTGTGAAAGGCCTAAAATGACAGACACAGGGTAAAATACACATAACACCAGCCATTAACACTCAGATCCTACAGAACTTGGCAATAAACCTATTTTGAGCTTCCATTCGTAGTGCGAGCGAGTATACAATTAGCCCTGACATGTCATAACCCTGAGCGTTTCCCCTGTCAGAAGCATTTCTGGGAGCTGACCAAGATTACTACAAAATGCAGCTGTCTGTTTTGCCCCCCGATGCACAGCATGATTCTGTGCATTACTGGCGCTGTATGAATGGCAGCCAAGGTGATTCCACCATTTTGAATTTCCCCCTTGGGGATCAATAAAGTATCTATCTATCTATCTATTAGTGTAGCAAGGCCCCAGCAGCACACTGGGGAGAGTGCTGTCTGTCTGTGCTAGTCACTGGATGCGCTTTACCTTCTTGGCTTGCTGGATCTCCTCCGTAGACTTGGATCTGCTCTTCACAGGATGTCTCTGGGGAGAGGTGGGCTGAGGAGGAAGGCAGACATGCTTCAATATGTACGACCTCCCATACAACGACTGCACAATGAGACATGAAGGTCAGTTTGGAATACCTTCTGTTCCATGGCTGAGCTGGAGTGTTTGATGGTGATGCTCTGAGGCTTCTTGGAAGATGAATGGGGAGAATGTCAGTACTCTGAACTCGCTCTGATTTAGAGAAAAAAAAGAAAGAAATCAGAGGCACAGTCTTGTGGTGATGTCCAAAACTGACCACTAGAAGGCAGCTTTGATCTATGTAGTAGTAGCACACAATCACCAGATTAAGCAACTGTACTCCACGTATTGCTTGACATGACTGCCATGAAGTGTACAAGAGTGGGCAACAGGATAACAAAGGCACTAAAGAGCTCAATTACTAAATGTAAATCAGAATGCATTGAAGTTGATGCTCACAAACTAAATTATTTCAATTACTTATTTCAATAACCTTTGAACAAATCAAGTGTTTCAGCCGTATTAGGCTATCTGATAGTTGAAGCCCACGGTTACTGATGTGGAAGATTCCCTCTAGAGAACCCTGTGGATGGCCGGTGATGTCATCAGTCTTGGCCTTCTGTTCCACTGTTAGCGCCTGCCCTCCCACCTCCTCTGACAAACACCTGCTGCCAGCAGTCTAGCCATGCAATATGCATCAGCACAGGCATGGGGCGAGACTAAAGCTCCACGCAGTCCACACCCCGAGATCAAACCTCGGTGTAAAAGTTCGACGGCATTCAGATAGGATGCCATTATATCTGAACTGGGTTTTCATTGCAAAGCAAATGTTGAACCGTGACATTTTGACTAAATCTGAGAGTAATATTTAACAGTCTGATTTGGAGGATTGGGTTGGGGCTGTGGCACTGTCTAGTCTCTAATCTATTGTAAGGCAGCCTGGCAGAAGCTGCACGGGTGGCACAGAACATGGCATCACAGAACATGGCATCACATGGCGTGGCAGGATGCTCTGCCCAGCGGACAAACACATAGAGATCATGTCACCATGGAAACACTAGGGAGACCCAAAAGAGATAAGTGAAGTTGACAGTCTATTCACTGGTATACACACACACTCTCTCTCTCTCTCACTTTCACTTTGACACACACATATTACACACACATATATACACACCAGTTTCTCTCACACACCCACAGAGGAAAGTACATTGTAAACGAAGTTAGTTTCTTCTGCTCTCGGAGGCATAAACCTCATAAATAAATACAGTGTTTGTGCGTACGTATATTAATATATAGATGTGTATATATAGGTGTACACCTCTACAGCTACATGTATATATACACACACACACACACACATTACATATATTCCTATACTACCAGTTGATTCTGCCTAGAGAAGGCTTCATAGTTTCTGCTTGACTGAGCTAAAAGCAATTCAAAGCCTGACACAAGGACAGTTCGAGCCCAGCATCCTTAGAAATCACCCTTGTTTTTTTTCTCCTATTCATTTCTTTTTTCTTCTTCTTCTACTTCCACTCTAGGTGGAGAGGGAGATATGTGCATCTCTTTGTTCTTCTGTGGGACAGCACAGGCTGACGTCAAGACGGAGAGCTCCCCTTGGCTCTGAAAAAAGAGCCCTTCCCAGCGATTCATCCACATGAATGAGTGCAACAAGCAGCCAAGGTGGCATGTCAGGACACACTGGATACCCTGGCCAGAGCAGAGCAGAGCAGAGCAGAGCAGACAATGCCCACTCTACCCCCATCCTCTCCCAGCCTGGTTAAATAAATATAGAAAAAAGATTGAAAAGTGTGAAGCTACTCTCTCTCATTTGCAAATGTCCTCTAACTAGCCCTGCTATGTGGGTGTACACACTTGTTCACAATAGCTCATGTCTGGAGCCCCATCTGAGTAGACATGCATGGGAGAAGCCACTGGGCTGCGGCCCTTTGTTACCCGGATAATCTCCCCAGGCAGGTAAAGCACTACCCAGCCACGCACACAATAGTGATGGGCCCATTAAGCTTTTAGGCAATCCCTTAAAAAAAAAAAAAATGGCAGCAAAGGCAAAGTCAGTAGAATCACAAACGCATGAAACATTATAGACTTTGACATATACGAGGACAGATAAGGGGGACTCTTTGTAGCACGAGGAACACACATTAAAATGAGACACACACACACACACACACACACACACACCATCATCAGTGAAGTAATTATGGAGCGTCACCCGAGAACTCCCCGTGATATAACCTCCTTCTCTTCCCATTCTTTTCTTACACAACCTCACAAGCCTCACAAGTCTCGGTAAAGGGAATCTCTCAGCTGAATGAGCAATGTAGTCCTTGCTTAACTCAAAAGCAGCTTCTTCTAGCATCACTGCTCACGTGCTGACCAAGAGGAATCCTAAAACATGTTTTAACGAGAAACCTGGGTCTTTGTATACCAAAAGATGCCATTTGTCACTGTCTCTTAATCTCTTTTCTCATCTTTCTCCAGCACTCCATCTCTTTGTATGAGTACAGTATGGATGAGATAGAAGCGATGACCCAATGTTAACTGAGAACATTACATGCCAAGTTGATTATCATCTAAATGTCATGTCGCAGGGCGTTAAGTTCTTGGCTCATGAATGGCCTACCCATCTCTAGGGAACACTTAAAGCAGCACCATGGGTTTCTGAGCACGCTTTCAAAGCACTCACCAGAACCTTACTTGTTCCGTGAGAACATGGTGACTAGTTTTGGGTGATGATGTCATTAAGACCATACTGTTCTCTTGAAATGTTGTAGGTTTTGCTATGCTGTACATAGCATTGTTGTAACAAATCTTTCTAGCCAACACAGACTGAGCCAGCTCCCTATAAATGTCTAGCGGATATCTGTAGGCGTGGGTGGCTATATTGGTGACAATCACAGCTTGTTTTTAACACTCTAGGTACCAGTTATGGGTTCAATCAATAGTGTGACTCAGTGCACTGGAATCGAGTTTGAAAACTCTGAAGCCTTCACCCTCCCAAATATTATGTTCATACCCTGTCCAAAACTCAGAATCAATTCCACCTAAATGCCTCAGTGGGTAAGGACAAGACCCAGCATAGCAGCCTCTTGAAGTGCTGAAGGAGGACAAATTAGGCACTTGACTGTACTTGCTGCCAAAAAATGTGCACAGGCTGGTTGGACTGCCTAGTCAAAAGCCCACTTGTTCAAGGTCACTGAATGCTGCCTATAGAAAAAAAAAACAGAACCAGAAAAATGTATGCAACATAATAACAAAACAAATTACTAACTAATGGCAACTGAATGGGGCATAGCAAAATGAAACGGAAATTAAGTTACTGTGCCCCATTCAGTTGCTGGGTGCAGTACTTGGTCTACGTTGTATTGAATTTAGTTTTTCTTTTACCTATAGACAGCACTTGGTGAGTTCAGACAACAGGGCTATGGATAAATTCACACTTGATTTCACCTGAAATGCATGCCTTTTTCAGAATACTACAGCCATCCACTGTTTAAAATTTAACAGTGCTCCTTAGGCAGCAGTCCATTAAACATACATGTACACACACCTATTTATACATAAATAAACAAAAATCATTTCGTAGGAAGGGTGAGCACACTGCAAATCACACAAGCACAGACACATACAGTACAAGCATGGTAGGGACAACTCTTGTTCATTCCATCTTCTCAGTAGAATACCTTCTGACAGGACACAGACTACGCTGATGGACAGGTAAGCCCTCACAGCAGGTAAATGCACTGCAAGGACAAAGCGCTAGGCAGGACTAGAGAGGGGACTCCCTTAAGTGCTGACAGTGGCTGTTCACCCCACTGCATTCAGTGTCTCATTGTCTCAGACCGCAAGCAACTACATGGGTGGGGACAAGCCTCGTGCTTGGTTCAGAACCCTGTGTGGTAGCATTAAATACAGCAAATACCGCCTCTGGTCCCAACACACCGCATGTTTGGAGCTGAAAAACACCATTTGTTCTCTCGAAGGCACGTCAACACGCACCACCTGGCAACTATGGGGCTGGCAAGACACCAGCCACAGAATGGCCAGGAAGGCAAGTGTGCGCAGGCATGCACATGGAAGGCAATGCGAGGTGGGACTTACCTCAATCTCCTTCTGCCCCGTCCTCCTCTCTCTTCTCTGCTGTGATGGTGATGAGCGGCTGGAGAGTGCTCTCTTCCTCCCTGTGTCGCTCTTTCTCTCCCTCCCTCTCTCTCTTTCTCTCCACGGCACCGATCCCTCCCTCCCCCTCGCAGTCTCTCTGTCACATACATGGCCACACATCGTCTGTTCATTCATAAATTCACAAATGTGACACACCCACAGACGCAGACTCCAGTCCATCCTGCAAACATACCTTCTTACACACACACTCACTATGCTCTCTCCATCACCATTGTAAGCATGCTGACAAATACACACCGTTTCCCTTTTTTTTGTATGAGTGAACACACACACACACACATACACATAGAGAATTACAATACCTATGGCCTTGGCAGCGACCAGGAACTTTTAGTGATGAATCACTGGCTGTGTTGGGGCTGATTTCTGTGAACTGACTAGGAGAACTGATACTGTCAATAAACAGGGCGAGGTTCTGTATCTCACAGGTCAAGGCAGACTGTCCAAAATCAAGTCCTTTCACAAGACAAAAAAAAAATGCTCTCCTAGATTTTGGTGCAGAGGTAGACACAAACACATACACACAAACCCGTTTACACCCATTTAATCTGGTGTATTAACATCAACTATGCGTCATCCCAATGATAGCAATTCCTAATGATATTGGCATCTTCACTATCCGCTTGACCTTGTTGGAAAACGTCATGAGTTCAAGGAAAGATAAAATATGAATTCAAGATTTTGGAAAAGAAAACAGCAGTTTAAAGAAAATCTGAATCCACTTCTTTCTCCAGAAAGGCAGGTGTTATGGATCTATGGCAAGTTGCTTGGATCTTGTTACAGTGCAGGGAACTGTGCTTTTCAATCATAGAATCACCTAGGTACACTTTGCTAAAGAAGGTTTGAATGGAATTAAAGCACCTTGTGTAAGCATTTAGATAATAGATAATACATACTGTAAATATTTACTTGAAAAACAACATTTTTAGCAAAAAAGCTCCTATTATTTCATCTTATTTTTGTGCCTTGACTCATGACATTTTCCAACAAGGTTGAGTGGATAGCACAAGTAGTTAGAACAGACTATTAGTGAACTCTGGGATGGCCACCTCTTGACATCACTGACATCTGACAGAGGAGTCAGAGGAGAACCAACACACAAGGCTGCAGGCAGGAGAATTAGGTGCATTTTTATTAGTCTGCCTGATTTCTGTTCCATGTTGTTCTTTGGGACATTAACAATTCTGAATCTGCTCAGAGAATGGCATTAGAGACATTAGGCATTCAGCAGTGTTTACATAGGTAAAAGTACTATATCCGTTAACACACATCAAAACTCAACCATGTGACAAATGACAAATCCCAACCAAATGACAATCTTTTTTTTTTTTTTTTTCAAAATTCACAATTTTCTACAAGTGTAAAAACATGTTATCACTATCCCATAGCAACCACACACAGATATTAGGTCTCTAGCCAACTCCATCAGATGAATGCTGCTGACCAACTGAACATGACAACAAAGTGCAGGACATGATGGGAAATCTCTCTCTCTCTCTCACTCACACACACACACACACATACACACACACACACACACACACACACACACACACAGACAGAAGGTGTCAAGAATTTGGCTCCCTATACTCTCACAAACACACACACACACAAATTTATGTCAGAAATTTGGCTCCCATTACTCTCCCTCACACAGATACACACACACAAATCAAAAAATAACTAAAGCCATCTTCTGAACGAGAAAGGTGCTACTTAGCTAATTACCTGTAAAATTTCATGGTCAAGACAAATCTGGTAGTGATGAAAAACCATCAAATACATTCAAAATAAATACTATGCAGCCCCTAATGCAACTATACAGCATGTAAGAAACACAATAAATAGGATTGTGGAAAATACATCTTTTACAACGTTATTATTATGCATTTTGAAGAATATTCATAGAAATAGTAAATGTCCTTATTCTTTTCATTTAAAGTTGGAGCAAGGTGATCACAGTGTAGATTGACAGCAAGCCGCATTTTGTCACTCAAAAGACTAACCTCGACCTCGATACGCACGCACGCGCACACACACACACACACACACACACACACACTTAATGCTTTCATTAGGACTTAAGACTCAAGCTTTCTTTAAGACCTGAAGGGTCTGCGGTGGAGTGAAGAGTATTTGCTGCAGACCCAGAGTCCTTTCCCTCGCCTCTTTGCCCCTGCCCTTGAGCCTTGGGCGTTGGACTCTGCTCCCCTGAGGACCCTTCCACCTCTTCAGACAGCTGCAGGAACTGCGGCAACACCAGATGCTCCTTCCTTAGCAGGCCTCGCTGGTCATCCACGCGATTGCTTTGAGCCCGAGACAGCATCTCCATCAGCCCTGGGTGCAGGGGGAAGGATGAGAGCAAGGAGAAATAAAGTTGGTCGTTAATGGACAAAATCCCTCCATTATTCTCTCTTTCTCTGTCTCCGTCTCTTTCTGTGTGTGTGTAAGGATAAAGGGAAGAAAGTGTGAGAAAAGAAGTAGAGATTTTAATAGACAATAAAGATGGGTTTTCTAAGAGAAAGAGGGCTGAGTGGTTGGGATGGAGATGGAGTGATGATGGAGACAGAAGAAGAATAGCAGGATGAAATAAAAAGAAAAAGAAAAGACTGAAAGCAAGACTAGAAAGAAGATGATCCTCGGAACATCCCATTCTGTGTCTCACCATCCATGTCATAGGGCTTTCTGGGTCTTGCAGGGACTTTCTGGCTGATATCCTGGGGAAACTGCTGGTCCTCCACATTCCCTAAACAATCAACACACACGCGCACACACACACACACACACACACACACACACACACACGAAAGCACAAACTGAAATGATCCGTTCCACTTGAAAATAATCCTTCAACCACTAGTGGACAAAGAGGGCTTTGACTTTTGTGTTCTCCCTCAGAGCCGGGAGTAGTAGTGAACTGCACGTTCAGGCCTGACTCGCAGTGGCTCGGAGTGCTTCACGTCTGATCCGAAGCGAAGTGGGTGTTTTGTCACCGCGTGGCGAGTGTGACTCCCCGAGCTCTGAACTCGCTGTGACAAAGCACAACAACAAGCCAAATGCACTCCGACAGGCACTGGGGGAGCTCAGGCCCCAGGCACACACTGCTAGATGGCCAGAGAGGGAAGGAGAAGGCCCTGCCCAGCTAAACGGAAGCTTTCGGCAACACTAAGACTAAGTTTTCAAAGAAAATAAGTAAACTCAACAGTTGTTGGTTACAAAGATTTAGAGTCACAGCTTGAAAGAGAAGTGAAAAGTAAAGCCTTTCCTCACCTTTGCCTCGGTCGAGGCATATCGTCTTGTTGGCAAGACGGAAAACACTGGTGTTCAGCTTCAGCGGTTTCTGAGATCCACTCTGAGGTATAGAGGAGAGAGATCAAATTAGGATGGAGAACAGCCTTCAGAACATTTTGACAGAGAGCTTAGATGGGACAGTTTGATTTGATTTGATCCCACTCCCTTGATTCATTAAAGCTCATTACAAATACGTTCTGCAGTAATTCAGGGCAAGCAAAGGCCATCTCCTTAGAGGCATAACTTGTAAATTCAAATGACATGATTTGGCACCCGTCTTGGACAACCATGTCAACATACTGTGCCACCCAAACACACACACACACACACACACACACACACACACAGTTTCTCACCATAGTGACAAGAGCATCCTGGGGGTGTACGTCATGCTTTAGTAACAGAGAGGCGAGAGCATCTTGTAAGGTCTTACTGGACTTTGCGACGATGCCTATGGTTTTACCAGTGAACTTTACCTCCACCCTGGTTGCATACACAGCAACACACAACATATTAGTTTTACAGAAAGTGTGTGTGTATGTGTGTGTGTGTTTGGAAGAAGCACACTTACGCAAGTGTCACACGGACTTCCAGAGACACCTGCTGATCACTCAGCACAGAACTGTCCTGTTCCAGCGACAGGGGTTGCTATGGCAACAAGGAAATATTAGAGCCCACGGCAAGTGATAAAAATGTTCAGTGAAAATTGAATGGGGGTGGTTATATGCAAACACACATAAGCACCCTCTTACAGAGTGGTTATATCCAAACACACATTCAAAGTTACTGCTAAATGTATTGACTAGAATTTAAGACTATACCTCTCTAATGTAATTTACTTTTCTAGGCATGTTTTTCAAACAACCACTAAATCGTCCTCTTTGTTCTTTGTTACATAAGCCTTGTTTATTTCTTAAGAAACTACATGTGCCGACTATTGGCCCAAAATGTGATCATCGCTCAGTGCTGTGCCATCCATAGAAAATAAATGTTATAACCAAAAGCTAATATGTGCTATGGGGATACTGGAGCTACATGTCAAAGAATCACAGACAGAAATCTGCCCACAAAAAAAACAATAGATTGCTATTCAACAGCAGGGGGCGCTACATTATGCATGGGTGTATATATCTTTTGAACCTAAATGGCTCTAAAATTTTACTTGCAGGGGCTGTGCAGTGTAGTGCAGAACGCCCAATTTAGTCATTTCTTGTCGGTCAATGATGGCGCTACAGCTTATATGGGTGCCTGGGGGCTCAGTTGTCTGTTAATGTCAGTGTTCAATTAATCATTGATGAAAATAAATAAAAAACACTCAAAAAAATACTCTGAGTTTTTTTTCCATGTTTTGTCTGTCAATAGAATGCTACACTGTTTTATATTCCAAGTTTCCTGGGACAGACGACTGGAAATCATTCAGAAAAAAGGAACATTTATGCAGTAGTTATGCTAGTGGTGGACATAATTAAATCTGTTTCTTTGATTACATTATTGATTGATATATATCAATTTGATTTGATGATATGGTTACAGTTTCTCTCCACATGTTCATGACAGTACATACTGTAGTTAAGCAATAAGCCATGAGCGGCTGTGGATTATGCTGGATTTATCACCGCTAAGGGGAGTAGTTGGCACATTGTGGATGTCACTAACCCCCCTTTAACTGTACCTTTTAAATACCGCAGCAATACAAAATGATTTGTGATCTGAGCAATGGTATTCTGGAAATTTTACAACAACATACAATGTGGTTTTAAAAACCAACACAATCATAGACCAGAACTATCCATTTTAGACCAGGATACAACCCAGTGCCAACTGACCTTGTCATTGCCGTGCAGGTAGATAATTACATCTTTGAGAGGGAACCCTCGCTTGTCACAGAGACCACCCAGCATGTCCCGTAGCGGGTACCCAGGCTTGATAGGCACAAGGCTGCCCGTGCCATCTGGCAGGTGCACATAGCAGTACTTTTCTGCCTGCCTAGAACCGGGGCTAGATCTTCCAGCCGATAACAGCTCAGCATCCCACAGACTGGTTCGACCATTCTTAACAGAAAGACAGAAAAACAAGAAAAACATCATCAGAGATATTTGAAGCAGAGGCACAATTTCAATTTAACTGAGGATTACATTTACATATTTAGCAAACAGTTTTAGCTAAAGCACCTTACAATTGTTTTGTCAGAGACTTCAGGGTTGTGTGCCTTGCACAGCAGTTGTTAAACCAGTATGCATCCAACCCCATGACTAAGTATATATGAAGAATATCAATATGAGAACTCATCAAACTGGGTATTTTGACATTTCTGAAGACGAACAAGTGGCGTTTTCTCCAGTGGACCATCTTACCTCTGATTTACTGTGCATGTACCCAAGTTCAACACTACTGGTGGACTTTACAGACATCTGGGACTCATTCCGGGTTATACCAACACGCTGAAAGGATACATCTGCTGGAGTTGAAGAAGTCAAAACACAAACAAACTGGGTTGATGGATTTTAGGACACTAAAGACACAAAAAAATGCAAAAATGTTTTAAGATCATCAAAAGCAACGAAACACTAAAATGAGCATTTAAGAGGGTTATTCCCAGAAGGTGATAGTCTGTAATGCTAGTGTGGAGAAAGTGCTAAATCACATAACGGAAGTGACTGTTGGCTGCTTTGTTTGGTTAAAATGATCTGATAATAAGATTTTTCCTTTAGATTATCTAATCCAGTGTTTCACTTAACCAGCTACCTGGAATTGCTGCTCCAATTCTCTGTGCTGAGAATCATTTAAGAATAAACATGAACACAGGTCCCAAAGCCCATTGTCCTCTGCATACCTCCCCATGATCCTCTTTTCTCCAACCTCTTCCTCCTGTTCGTTTTACTGTCTGAGGAGGTCAGTCTTGTGTCCAGTTCCTGCACACAAAAATCACACTGTTCACAGTGGGCAACACATCCTTAAACATCCTCTGCCTGTCTAATTCAAATCATCATTCATTAAAAACATACTTGTGCTATGTTTTTGCTTGTAAAGAGAAAAAAAGAATTAAGTCAGAGTGAAAACAAATAAAGTTGTAATAAATAAATAAAGTACAAATTGATCAGTATGGTATTTAATAGGATGAGAAATAGTTTTACTCTGGGTAAAAATGTATCATGCATTGCATATCCAGTGGTTAAACTGTCAGTTTATGTAGACTCAAAAGTCAAATAGGAGACCTTAAAATAGATGTGTGACACAAAACCCTTTTAGGCCTATTCACACACATAGTGGGGGTGGGCGATATAGTCTAAAATTTATATTGCAATATATTTTGAACCATAGACGGTAGATGATATATATCACGGTATACTTTGGTATGTAACTTACAGCATAACAGTTTCTTAATGGTTACCATAGCATAAAGTCAATATGTACAACAGTTGTTTAGTCATCGTTCGGAGGTGTTTATATTGGACTCTCAAATTCACACAGAAGTAAACTGGTAAGCTGCATTTGTGTCAGGCAGTAGCTGTTCAATTTATAGGCTCTTACACAGTTTCGTTGTAAGAATGAAAAGGTGCTGCTATCAATGAGGTGAAGCTACAGGTCAACATTTTTTCACATGGTTGTGGAGACGCAATGAGCCTATAACGGTATGCCGAAATGACCCAAAATCTCTATCATTGGCCAAATGCATATTGCATACGGTATATATCGTCTATATTGCCTACCCCTAACACATAGCCATACAATGTACATCGCAATCCTAGGCCCCTATCTGAAAGGGCTTTGGGTGTTTACCTTTCTTCTATTGGCAGTTGGTGTGATGCACTCACTGGAACCTTTACTGCTAAAACCTAATGGAGGCAGTGCCTTCCCCTCCACACACGCCACCATGCAACCCTGGTAGAGTGCTGAGCGCACAAACCTGGCATAGCTATCAAACTTCATCAGCTTGAAAATCTGAAACAAGAAAAAACAAAAAGGGGAGTAGTGAAGAAGATATATGCACCAGAAAACAACGCCAGTCACACACACTTTTACATGCACACACAGACACACACACACACAGAGAGAGCGAGAGCGTGCGCGCGCGAGAGAGAGAGAGAGATTCCAACACATGCACAAACATGCTCACACACAAACCCACACTGCATTCTCAATGCACACACAGGAATTTGTCTGTTCAAAGCAATCATTTCAATGACAGACAAAGTGATAAATGGTGTTGTATACTGCATTTTTTTATTTTCAAATGACTCGTATGCCAGTACCTGATCTTGAGCTCTCTGAAACATGCCTGTTGTCGGCTGCTCCAGGGCACTTTCGTCAACACGGGCAGTGTCATCAATGTTTACAGCGTCAAAGGAACTGTCTGAAAGATAGCTGTCGTAGATCAAACGGGCTTCCTTTTTCAGCTGCCGAAAAAGAGGAAACAGGGGAGAGATGCACCACTTAACGCCATCTGTGTTGAGGTTAACCCACTTAACGTTTCCCACATGCATAGTGGTGCATGCTCAAGGCTTTCACGAACCTGTTTACATTGGCCTTGTTTTGCACTTTTAAGACAGAGGCACATGCATTTGCCTGACGTGGACATTTTGTTGTTTTGTGTGGGTGTGGGTGTGTGTGAGAGAATCTGTCGGGTCTGTTTTTCAGGATTTACAGTTGCTAAAAACAGGACCATCAATATAGGAATGTGTGGCTAAAGGCTACTCATTATGTAATGCTCAAGGGGAGACCAACAGAAAAGCATAACTTGTGTTCATAATACCTGTATAACCGTTATGGATATAACTTTATCATTAGTATTTTCTAAATGGGACACAGTGTAATATAGCGTTGCCAAACACAATTAGTCTAAACCACAAATAAGTAGAATTAACTGACAAAGCTGAATAAGTGACAAAGTGCCTCAAAAACTATAGATTTTCTGAAAGGGCCAGTATTTTTTTTTTATGTCTCCATTCAACTTCCAATTATATAGAATACACAACACATGACCATACAGAACAGAGATAGATTGTGTAGGACTTTTTAAGTATGAAAAATGAATGAAGAAAGAAGAATATCAACTTTCTTCTTGACGCATTTCTGTATATTTCAACTTTCATACCTCATCCACCTGGTCCTCTGGGATCTGCCGGAACTTCTCACAGGCCTGCCAAAACAGGATGTTCTCTGCACTCACTTCTGACTTCAGAAAAGCCTGCAGGGTACAATGACTCATTTAAGACTAAAGGTGCTCACACACCAACACTGCCACAATCCACATCAACAAACTCCAAGAAACCTTAACTGTATACTGCTAAAACTGCCAAAATACAGCAAAATAATTAAAGACAAAGTAACTAAAAATAATAATAATAAAACTAGCAAACTCAAACACTACCATCCAATAAATACACTCTGAGATTTGCACACTGACCCAACTGCTGGGGTTGGGAGATTGTTTAGCAGTGTACAAGGATCTAAAACAGACCAAAGCCAGGACATTCAAAGTCTAATGCAATGTTGTTCGTCACTGATGTGGAGCTGACTACAAACTGCCATAATCATCCAACGATTGCACCACTGGCAGAGCAAAATGCTGAGCAGAGAAAAAGAGGAGGCGAGTAACATATGAGTTGTACAATCTCCTGAATTGCATCAGAATTACATCCCCATTAGTCACAGTCAGCTACAGGGGAGCTTCTGGTAACCTGGGTCTTGGGTTGATGGGAAATAAGGGTAAGAGTTGAGAACCAGGTATCGAGAGGAACCAAGGGCAGAATTCTTTCCTATTCTAGAAGAGTATGGCTCTAACACTGTCCATTTCTTTTCATCAATGTCAATTCAGTTAGGGTGTCCATCATAGACAAATTACCTTTTTAGTAGAATTGAAATAGACAACAGTTTGGCATCGACATTGTAATAAAGTTTTATGGCCATTGTCAAAAAAAATAGGATCATGTGTTGACATTAAATAAAGGTGTAGAACACTTTCTTGCCCCATTGAAATTGATAAGAGACCTGATGAAGAAAAGGACCAATATGAATAATGGACAATGTCATCAATATTAATGCCTCATTCATAGAATCCACAGCCACAACTCCAAAAAGATTTCTGTGATTCGGAAGACATTGGTTTCCTCATTCACCAGAAGGCTTTTCACTGTCAAGAATTGTATGTGTGTTTGTGTGAGTGTGTGTGTGCGTGTGTTCCTTTGCAACTTAGCTCACTGAATCTTGGCGTTGTGCTGCTACCACACTGCCTCAACAAACTCCAGCATTCTAAACTAGCTAGTTTTATGACAGAGTCTTTACATCCGGAAAGATTCAGATCCATACTGAGTAAAGTTCTAACTGAAAAACGGTAGAAAAACAGACACTGAAATATCAGACACTGACAATCCACACTGACAATTGGTGTTAGTGTGGAGTAGGAACCTGTATTAAAAACTGAATAAAAAAAAAAAAAACATCTGGATGGCTGATTGGTTGGATTAAGCCTGGATTCCATAACAGTGAAGAACTAAACACTTGGGAGAATGACCTCTCTGTTAGCCTACTTACTGTGAAGTACTCTACTCCGGTTGAATCCTCCAGGAGCTTCTCGAAACCCACAGCCCAGCTGACCACTCGACTGGCCACACCGTCACTGTCCCGGACCCCCAAGGGCCCGAGACTGTGGCTGCTGCATCCATTGGATAATTTGGACATATTCAGCTCTGGGAGGGGGAGATGGCAAGAAAGAAAAAAAAAGACAGAGGTAGTTGGAAGGGTTTGTATGTGTGAGACATGAAGAAAGAGAGAGAGAGAGAGAGAGAGAGAGAGAGGTATTTAGATCAGAGAGGGTATTTACATTTTTGACAGGATGTTCCAAATTAAACCTGATCAGGCCTTAGACCACTGAACACATAAAAAACAGACTCTATATAAATAGGTGTGAGAGAGGTGTCACTTTCCACAAGCGTAAAAGGCATTAAGCTCCAAAACTGCAGTTTATTCATCTCAATGACAGCCTACAGTATATAGCACTAACAGCATACATTCATTGTTTTATATCTGGTTCTTTATCAAAACAAATCCACTGAGATGAAGTCCTAACTTCTGAGGGACTATGTTGCATGTATGTTGTGAACAGGTACAGTATGCTAGTGATCTGGTCTCAAATAAACATTATCTACATATTAGAGATGGACATGCATGGCCAAAAGCAGAGCTTTAACATGGTGCATCTTTTGGCTAGCACAGCTAGCAGTGTTCACTTTAAATTTCTAGGTGACAGCCAGGTTTACCATCTCTACACAGCATGTTGGTTTTGGTCACTTTGTTATGCTGTAACAGTTTTGTGGCTTCAACTGCTTCCACTACTACAGCCCTCCCTACCACACTCCACCCTCTAATACATAACACACAAGCACACACACACACACACACACAAAACTACCACCACTACAAATCCTGTGGCATTTTAAAGACCTCCCTTAGTCTTACCTCCATCCGACACTGCCTGGGTCTGCCAAAATAAGACAAAGAAACAGGCATCAGAACCTAAAATGTGACCGGCCAGACAGCTCACAGGACAAATCAATGACAAAGACAGCAGAAGGACTAGGACAAATCCAAACAGATTTGTGTTTACTGTAGCAGTGTACTATTAATTCATGGGCTTTGCCCCAAAATAATTTACACATTGAAGTAAAGGTGACAGTTGAAGACAGGAAACGGGTGTACTTCTTAAATCATGTTTCATTCATGTAGGGAGACATTGCACTGTGTTTTGCTAAAGAGCTTCAAAGATTTTGAGCCATTTAGTTTCATGATAGAAAAGCATTTTGTTAACAATCACTTTCCACATGGGTGCTATTAATCAAACCTTCACTTCGAACATCTGTGACCAAAAGGCATCTTAGCTGTGCATTCATACAGCTTGCTGGGCAATGAGCTTGACAGAGCTTGACTCACATTCACTTGAAATGTACAGTACATTAGCAACAATATGATATATTGGATGAATGGTCTTTTTGACTAAACTTTGGCTAGCTGCCATCTTATTTATTGTACTGAGCTTTGGCAAGTTGCCCAATTTCTACCTTGCAGTTCCAAGAACTTTAATCACAAACTCCACCTGTGAGCTGCCAGCCAATAAAGTACCTTGCGGCAGAACATCTGTGGCCGAACAGAACACTAGTACCAGTATCCAATAAGTGAGAATTCATTACACAACTGAGAAGAAAAAACAGCTTTGTACACTACTTTAACTTGTTTACTACAGCTACCAATCATGCCAATGCCGTCACAGCCTGTCGACGCAATATTTGGTCTCCTATGGTGATCTTGACTGATCCATGACTGATAAATGAAATGTATCAGTATTTGGAATAGGGATTACCTCATTGAATGTAGGAATAATTCTAACTATGCCTGAGAAATTGTAATGTCCTGAGCCCCTTTGAATCTGAATACCACCTCAAAGGAACTTTAAACTTACCATATGCCCAGGGGGAACCTCAAGAGTTTTCATGGTGTTTGCCATGCCAGCTGTATACATGAAGTACCCAAACACTGACTAGTGCAGTCACTCCCTGCATCAATAAGCCCTCATCTCCCTCCCAGAGATCATCTCAAGTCACTTCCTGTCTGACTTCCTGCTTGCAACACACAAGAGGAAGTGTGGTTACTCTGGCACATCCCACTCGCTTGTCTTCAGAAGAAGACAGAACAGAATGGCAACACTGTGTGTGTGTGTGATACAGTATTTGCCCAAGACTCTTGCCATTCCTCATCCAGAACGAACTTTCCTCAAATTACCATACACAGCAGGTCTACAGATACTGCTTACAAGCCTAGGACCAGAGCAAAAACAGATCCATGCCAGTTATGGGCCATATAAAGCCAGATTCACTATTAGTGGCATTTACCAGGGCTTTAAACAAGGCTCAACAGACAGCAGCAGGCTGTATGGGCCAAGGTCGGGGGGATTGGGGGTGGGGGGACAGAAATCTTGAATACGTAATCCATCCAGGCCCAGGTCCAGGCTCAGTTTTAATGTGGAATACAACCTTGTGCCTATGCAATCTAAATCCTACTTTGTCGTTATGGTTTTGTCAAGACCTGAATTGGTTAGAGCACACACAGGAAAGGTGACTGACCTTATGGAACAGCCAAATTAGCAAAATTGGTAGGCCTACAGCAAAATTGATACACATAATTGAGGTATTGGTATGTTCTTAGGAACTTTTTAAAGAAAGTTCTTTAAAAAGTATCCCAAGAACATACCAATACAGCATTTCAGTTCTGGTCTACTGATTTTACTCATTTTGGCTGATAAATGATTGTTTGATGATAAAAACTGATAAGGCTACTGATTATAAAAAAATACATAATTTAAATTGGGCTAACGTTACTGTTGCAATAAAATTGTTAGTCCGCAATAAAAAGCTGTTAACATAGCCTAGCTGTTTTTCTTTTTGAGTTTATTGTGACAGTAGTCTTAGTTTGGACGCATTTGTTTTCGCATATGCTGTCTAACTGCACTCTTGAAAATGCAACATAACGTTAAATGTAACTTCATGTTGTGTGTGTTTTGTAAAGCGAGTTCTCCATGGTTAATTTCCCTAAACGTTAACTTCACGCATGCCTTAACTTAGAAAGTTAGACATAGGCTAGGCTACATTTACCCAGAACCTATACCTATAGCGAGCACATAAAAAAAAACACTTAATATCAAGATTTATCCTCAGAATTTTCAAATGCTCTTTCTTACCCTAGATTTGAAAACTGGGGATGATGTTTTTCGGACAGAGGTGCTTGGTCTGCAATCACACAGCTTTCGGTACAACAGGTCCAGGCGAGATAAGTATTTGCTGAAAACTCGCAGGGCAACCATTCTGTTAAAAACACGAACATTTTAGGCAGAATCTGTTCACCTTGGTTATTACTAATTTGTCACGCCTCAAGTCGATATACGTCACGCAGGTAAACCGTTTGTCAACGGGAGGGGCTTGTCTCGCTAATCAAAAAGGCCTAATGTAGGTGGGCCTACGTACAAGTTCACTGTAGTCTACATGAAAATTTAAGGTAGCCTATTCCCTAAAAATATAGCGATGAATTAACTTAGACTATTTAGGCGGCACCTCGACCCTAAGCGCTTTTTTGTTTTTTTGATGGTTATGCTTGTGTCATTCAATGCCAGAAGGAGTAACTTCAAATCAAGCAAACTGACATGAAAGCCCAGGGTCTTGGCTTTCATTTGAAACCAATTTTATGTTTCTAGGCAAAGGGGTTTCCAAGTTATAAACTTTTGAATGTCAGTAGGCCCTCTTGTTTACAAAAAGTCTCTATGGGAATTTACATAGGGGTCCCAATCAAAACGCATAAACATATTTTTCAAAAATGTATATTCAAAAATCATATTTTTGGTCTTTTTACTTCAATTTTTTTGTGTAACAGGTTGAGAGATGGAGTTAGGACTTAGATTTTTTTTATTTGGGGGTATCATATGGATGGTACCTTCATATCTTAGTTAGTTCATAGACATTTTAAATGAGCGGGGGAAAAAAACTTAGTTCAAACCTCTATAACTCTGTGTCCATATGTCACAGAAACATACATATTCCTCTAGAAAAAACTTGAGGGTGTCACCTTTCCAATGGTATGAGGCACATCCCTGAGTCTAAAACTATGTAGGAACTGTCAAGCTTTCAATTTGGGTATGCCGTTGTTTTGAAAAAAAGGAAAAATAGGGGTGTGCCTTAAGAGGTTAATGTTCTACAACGCATAATGTCCCATGACAAGAAGTATTACCTTTTCGGGGATTTTAAAATTATAAAAACTTTCTTGACTCAGCAGCGACACCGAGTGGGCCAAATGTAGACTGATGTGTTAGAATTAGAAAGAAAGAGAGTAGCCAAACGTGGCCTACAATGACCACAAGTCATGTTTTTATGTAGGTATACTTTACTGCAAAGTAAGGTGACAACGCTTGTCAATTTCAGGCAAGGCAAGGAAAAAAAAATTGATATAGCCCTATTGCACTTCACTGTGTAAAGGCATTGACATAAAATAAAACAAATAGTAGAAGTTGTGTCACCTGTAACGTACGCCTACTGTAGATATTTCCTGCTCTAGTAAATGCTTATTTACATTTTGCTCCGTCCGTAGGTCTACAAAGCTGCTGCTGTTCACTTGCATGAATGACATAACATCATTGGTGAATTGCAATAATATCCACCTCTTTTGGCTGTCATTTGCATATTATCTGATATCTCTCTCTCTCTCTCTCTCTCTCTCTCTCTCTCTCTCTCTTTCTTCTTTGAGCTTCCTGTACTGTAGTTCTACTAAAGCTGACATCTAGTTCTCTATCTCTTGCACTACTTGGAAAGCCTTAGGGAAACCCAGATCAGGTAACAAGTTTCTTATCAAATATAGTGACAATTTGAATGTAAATCAATCCAACATTATGATTTGTATTTAAAGTTAAAGAGCTAAACTTATGAATTTACTTTCTTTTTTCCTCACTGCATATCCAAATGTCCAAAAACTGAAATTGTATTTTACAGTACATGCTTGTCATGGGAATCTATCGTTACATAAGCAGCATGTCACTGCTGGGTAAGAAACTAGTCCGTATCTGAGGATATAGATTAATAGGCAGACTACCTTTACGGACTGGATGGATTTGATGCCTGTTTGTTTGGATGCAGGGTTTGTGGCCTTGGCAATGATCAAAGATTTCACCCAAGTGACATGTCTAGACTGCAGAGGCCTAGACAGTAAGAGACTAATTTTGTTAAGGAACTGTTTAATGATTATTTTAGTTTTCAACTTGTATTTTTCATCATATCTGATTAAATGTGTGTGTGTGCGTGACTTTGTTTGTGTGACGTTGTCTAGAGGCATGTCTTGAGCGGTGTGACAGAGGCAATGACAGAAGGCAATGCAGTGGTTGGTGGTCCAGTGGTCTTTGTTTATTGTCACTGAATATTTTCCATTTTCACACATTTTTACATTTCAGAATGTCTGAAATGACAAATTGTGTTTTTTTTCCAGGTGACAACAAGACTTGCATAAAAGGTAAACAACTAATGCATCATGCCTGCATATTTTAAAGTTAGATTTGTAAGATGGAGGCTGGATTTGTAATTTACACCAACATATTTATTATATTGCATAGCATGTAGATCAGCATTAGAAAAAAATGTATCACAATAATCCCAAGATATAGTCATGCATCATGCAGTGAAGTTTTATTATATCGCTGTAGAAGCGCTAGAGTTCTGAAATTCTGGTCAAAGTCAAAGAGTGAGATAAATTATTGGGGAAACATTCGGAGGGTCCAGTTAAGACGGGACCAGTTACTGGCTATCAGGAAGCAGGGTCAGACTCATGAGGTTGATGCATGAAGTTGATTACAGTCCATTCAGAAAGGATTTGGTGAGGTGTGGTCAGGTGGTAGGAGGCAGGGATGACACTCAGCAGAGGTGGTTATGGCATGGAGGGACAAAAGAAGCAAATGAGTTTGACCTGTCTACATGATTTATACGGTAAACTGGTCATATGATCCGCTGTGGTCAGCTGGTCGGTCACGAACCAACTGGAAACCTTTCATTTTTCTGGAGCCCTAACCAGTAGGCCACTGAGCATCAGGTTTTCACCCCTCAATCTCTTAAATCAGATTTCCAAGTGTGGCTGATCCCTTCCTCCAAGGCCATTGATGAAGGTGATGAGTTCAATGCCAGCTGTGAGCACAATCTCACTCACATCAAAAAAATTGTCTGGATAAAGGACAACAAAGAAATACCTTGTAACGACGATTCAGATGCTCCTTGTGGAAATACAAGCCAACTCTTCCTTGATGGTAGACATAGCAGTTTCAGCATCACCTGCCAAATACATAGTGCCTGTGGAAACTTCACATCAGACACCGTAAACATCACTGTTAATGGTGAGTATCATTAGTCAAATATGTTCCACCTAACTATGCACACAATTCTTTGTTTTGGTATCTGTTGATCACATAAGAAAGTGGAAGAAATTTTTGCTTTATCCATCTTTTATGTCACTGGTTGCTGATGGGAACTCCAGACCATAGCATATTGATTCTTGCAGTTTGTGGAGCAATCGCTGTTGTCCTTCTGCTTGCTTTTACTTTGGGCATGAAGCTTCTTGTCAAAAGGGATATTGGTAAGGACTGCATCTCTTTGTTTCAAACTTGGTGATTTTTTACAATAACAGAGCAAGAGCATGAAGGTGTTACAGTACTTCACTGCTACAATGCACATTACACGTCACTTCACAAAAAAATTGCTAAACATTTATTCCCTAAAATATATGTGATACTAGCCTGGGCCCGCCCATACTTCCTGTGACGCTACATTCAATTTCGTGAGCAAGTCAGTATGGCCATGGTGCTGATTTAGAGGAATTATTTATCCCAAATCTGTGGGCACCAATGAGAAACGAGCTTACGCCTACGTCATCGGAATGAGTGGTCTGACTGGTTGTAGATTCGTCAAGTAGTATACAGAGGCATCTTATGAACGCAGGTTAAGCCCGCCTCCCAGAATTAATTTAGCAATGTAGCATGGCCAGACTAAGCTTGTAAGAGCTTTTCAGTCGCGTTAGCCAGGCTAATGTGATACATTAAAGCAATAGTGACAGCACAATACAGTTGATTGGGTCTTTCATGACAAGGTTAAATATGTCTTTCATTTTGTGTTTCTTTTTTTACCCCAGCCCACAGAAAGACCAGAACAAGACAACAGGCACGACACCATGACACTGTCCATACAATAACTACAGATTCCACTGGATAAGAGATCTGCTTGATCTCACTTGTGTGGGCTGCTTGCCTACAATGATACTGTTTAATACATGCTTCATGATTTATGCTAACCTTGTCAAACATCACTTTCTGTGCTCAAAAAAAAAAAAATCCAAATCTGCTCCTTTCAAAAATTCAGCGTCGTCTTGTGTCTGAGATGTACTGTATTTGTTATTCCCATCTGATTACATTTTAACTGGGGAAGCACCACTGTTAGGCCAACATTGGTATTAAAGCAGCACCAATGAGTTTTGAAAATCGCACCCTCCACAGATAGAAACGGAAGCTTGCCATAAGGCAAGTCAGTTGTAGTTTTACTTGAACTACAGGTCGCTACCCGACCTGTTAAAGCCGATAGAGGGCCGCAGAGCAAATGCAGCAAGTATCATTCACCCTGAGTTGATGGACCACCGAAACAATTTTGAAAAAAATATTTTTGAGGTTTTAAAAGGTCTTTGGGGCTGCTTTAAATATTGGCCAACATCAGTAAAAGATCTGTTTGGAGTAAGCAGTGAGATAGTACCTGTAATATGTCATTAATCAGCACTGCAATGCAGTGTGGTGAAAAGAAAAGAAATTGAAAAAGTGTATCTTTTAATAAAATATTGTACTTAGCCATCAATCAAGCAACAAAATAATGTTGGTGCTAGTGCTCGTGTGAGTAGAAAAGCACTAAATGCAGTCCATTAACCATATTGGTCAAATTGCCATTTGAAATTTCCATCCCCACAAATATTTTGTTCCTCTCATAATTTTCTTTAAATGTATTTCTTGTGTCTTCAGATGCTGAACCTTCAAAGCTCATTTGTGATGAATTTACAGAAATGTTTATATCTGATATTGATCAACTATCTTTGGTCCAACTGTGATTGGATTGTTTTGGCCTCATTTGTTTTTACATAATGTATTTAACTTGAATTCAAATTTTCTTTTCTCTATTAACTCACCTAGAACCTAGAAATATTACAATAATGTTCCTAAAACAGTCAATAAAAAGTAAATATGGAATATCCTGATAATGTAATACAGTGCATTTCCCAATTTCCCAATTAATTTCCCCAATAACATCAGGCCACCAATTTTCGGGGTCCAAGCGATGAAGCTGTCCGGCATCAGTATAACAGTATCTTCAGCAATGATGAGGAGGCTAAACCATTGGGACCAAAATATGAACAAAGTATACATCATTGGGAAATGATTACATCATCTACATGTTTTAGGGACATATTAGAAACGTTTTATTACATTATTG
Organism: Limnothrissa miodon; assembly: GCA_017657215.1. Lineage (NCBI taxonomy): Eukaryota > Metazoa > Chordata > Actinopteri > Clupeiformes > Clupeidae > Limnothrissa > Limnothrissa miodon. The sequence continues at coordinate 174,260 of JAGFZM010002215.1, forward strand.
AGAATTATCGAGAATTTTTTGCATCTTTTTTTGCATTTTTCATCATTAACTTCATATTAACTTAATATTGCATATCCTTACATGAAGATATTGTTCCATGTGGAAGCTACTGTATTGTCTGTATGCCCTACATGCATGTTGTATTGTCCACACACTTAGACAATTAATCTGTGTAGGATGAAAATGGCTCAGAAAATAAAAGTACAAAAAAATCTTGTGGCCTAGCCTTACTAGTCTGAATTGACCCGGAAACAGTTTCCACTGGATAATCCTCATCCAGATCAAGACTTCCAAATGTGCATTGCTGCCATGGATCTAATTCTAGTCTGAAACATAAATCATTAACTAAACAGGCCAAATAGGATCTAGCCTACAATGGCAACTATTGACTGTACATACAATATGAATAGTTCTGCATTTAATTCACTGTCTGCAGCATCAAGGAAAACAAGCATATATTCATCATAGTCTTCTTTGATCCATAAACAAGCTAGCAGTAGTCCAGCCCATGGTGCTGGTGCAATCTAGTACACCTTGGCTGGTGTGATTCTCCTCAGTAGCAGCTGGCCTAAGGATAATCCAGGTAAAGCCCCAGCATAGACTGCACAGAGAGAGGAAGACTATTGCTAATTCTGGATCCTTAATCCTGGCATGCCCCACCCATAACCTTACACTCCACCCTTGTCCGTCTACCTTGTCCATTCCATGACAGGGATAAGGAGCAACCAAGCCTGATTGCAGTGTGGTGTACCCATAAGGCACACCCACATTCTCTCTCTTACACATACACACACACTCACACACACACACACGTACACACACACACACACATATACACGCATAACAGTCTTGAGGTGTCTATGTGAGGTCCTGTGGGGTCAGTCAAACTCATTCACTGGCAAGAGAACCTCAAAGTCACACAGTCTATCTCACCTGTGGGATTCACATGGCGGAACAAGAGTAGGGTTCATAGCGGACCAGACGACATCATGGGGGAAGCTCCAAAGGTATGTTTGTGGTCCCCTGTACTGTAGCTCCTGCCATCAGTTTGAGGTTCTGTTTTCTTTACCCATCCAGCTGACCTGCGTTTTACAACTATCTAACCTTTGCTTAGTTCATAAATCTATTCTACAACTTACAGAGTGAGGTATTCAATGTCTTTGAGTGCTTGCAGAAACGTTTGGAATGAGACAGAGAATTGTAAAGTGCACCCTGTGACTCCATCTCCTTTAGGCCTTCCTCTATACGATGTGTTTTTGTTATTTGCTGAAAATGTGGGGCTTTAGCATTACACAAATGGAAAGAGCAATGTTAAAGACAGTCTGGCTTGTGCTTTGCCATTAATCTAATTACTCTAATCAGTTGTTCCATGAATGAGGTGTGAGTAGATGCCAGTGCTTTTCTAAATGAAGGCAGGTTAAGCCCTATATAGGACAGGCACACTCGGTTACTCAACATCTCAAGGAAATAAGGTGAACATTAGTGAGGTACCCGGAACGGTTGTCAGAGACGTTTACTGAAACAGTGATCAAAAATGGCCGGCATGCTGTCCATTTCAGAGAGTGTGTCTTGTTAGCCACTTGGCCATTAGCAGCTAGCACTTGGCCATTAGTTGCTAACTAAAATGGCAACTTTGTTGGTTGCAATTAAGTTGTGCATTGTCAACTAAGTAATTGACACAATGGCATAAATGAACACCAGACTGATCATCAGGTGAGTTAGGCTGGCACCTTGGATGTTGCCAATTGTTGAGAGAAGTTGTTTGGCTAATTCACTGGATGTCTGAAAAGCCATGCATATGGCTCCTTTCAAAATCAGTGGCAATTTATAAATAGTACTAGGGCTGGACAATTAATCGCATTTGCAATATAATCGCAATTTTGAAATTCGCAATTTCGAAATCGCAGAGGTGCGCAATATTTTGGTTTTGTAACTGCATAGACTTGTTTGTTAGCTACACTCTACACTATGTTAAAAAAGGATTGGGATTCAATGCAACAAGATATTCTCTTGAATAAAAATAGGTTGATTAATGAGAATAGTTCATTTTCTATTTTTAATTAGACCTTGTGTACAAATATGCATATTGATGGGACATATTTGGTGCTTGTGGTTTTTATTGTGAAAAATCGCAATAAAATCGCAATCGCAATATTGGTTGAGAAAAATCGCAATTTTGATTTTTGGCAAAATCGCACAGCCCTAAATAGTACACCTCTCTTTTACTCATGATCAAATACATTTCTTCTCTTGATGATTCAATTAGCAAAAATAAATGTAAAGAAAGGACTGTTATTGATTCAAATAAATTCCCCTTTCTCTTTCCACAACAGGGCTTGCTGTCAGTTATCAACAAACTGAAGGGGAGCTCAGAACAGGAGCTGAGGATAGTTCTTCTGGGTTTGGACAATGCTGGCAAAACCACCTTACTGAAGAGCCTTGCATCTGAGGACGTCAGTACAATCACTCCCACACAGGTAAGTGACAGGAATATACATCGGTTTTTGTGATTCATCTACTGTAAGGTCATGAGTTATCACTAAAGCATACAGAGAAAGCCTCTAAATACTGATTTCTAAATCTTCCACAACCAGACAGAAACCTCATATGTTAGAAGCATCAGCAGCGAATGAGATAGTGGATGCTCTGAAAGACGTATTTGACTCTGGTCCTTGACAGAAAGAACTGTGTTTGCTTACAGTAACAGAGGAAATATGGAGGTGACAGTTCTACAGTTGAGTTTAATCTGAGCTTGTAGGTAAACTAGAAAATAATGTAAGGAACTGTGAGGAGAACATGGGAGTGTTTGTTATATTGTATATTCACATCATAGAGGGCCAGACTGCACACTGTAATGTTTTGTTATATTATTACATATCAGTGTGCAGTCTGGCCCTCTGTGATGTGAATATCAATGATCAATCAATGATCAATTATCAATTAAAAATTAGGTTTCCTAATAGCCTGACCCTTGCTAAATATTGTGGAAACATTTTCTTGAACATCTGCCTTAAAACTGTTAAATTAGTTTACTATTTTGTTTATAATTATTGCATGGTGCCTCAAGCAGTGAATATCCTCTGGACCTAGTAGGGACTTGTTTGAAAGCTCCCTGACATCTGTGCACCGGGCTGAAATGCTCACTCAGCAGCATCAATGCCCATGTCCAAAGTGTATGAGTGGCAAGCATGACAGGAAACAGTAGCACACCCAACAGTGTCACACTTTGCCTCATGGCACTGATGCAAAATCATGTCATCATACTCACATGCAAATCAGCTACACGCGTTAGCAATGACTTCCTTCTTTTGCAAATCCAAAAATAGAAAGAGTTGTTGGCTCAGATGAGTTATGAACAGTAATCCAAGGGTCTTTGGAGATTAAATATTTATCAAGTCAGTAGAAGCAGATTACAGTCCTTTAAAATACAATGGAACATGGGCTGTGGGTGATGTGTTAAAGCTAAGACAAATCAATCAACAATTTAAATGTGTGTGTGTGTGTGTCCATTCTGAATACTGGATATAAACTGTATTTCCAGATGTACAAACAATTGTTAGTTCCTACTGGTTTGGATGGATCAACAAAATCTACTATCTAATATTTTTGGGGGGATTCAATTGTGTAATTCTTCAAGAACATCAAACTTCCATGGGATTCATGTTATCTTATATTATATCTGTGTTATATTCTTGCTATTTGTTTTATCACACATTGAAATCAAATTATTCTATATATGTTTTGGGATTAGGGTTTCAACATAAAGAGTGTGGCCTCTCATGGAATGAAACTAAATGTATGGGACATTGGAGGGCAAAGAAAAATTAGAACCTTCTGGAAAAAATATCTAGAGAACACAGATTTACTGGTAAGAAGCTTTATCACACTCATGTATCAATAAATCTGTTTTGTAATTTTGTAACTGTAATTTCTGTTCTTAGCTTTGTACAGCTTTGCTTTTCATTCAAATCTCCAGAAAAATGCATATTGTATTAAGATAATTATATAATTATAATGCAAAATATCCATTTTTTTAACATATGTTTTCTTTTGTGCCCTGAAGATCTACGTCATAGATAGTGCTGACAAGAAGCGATTTGAAGAGACAGGACTGGTGAGACTCAGTAAAATATGTCCTTGGCAAACGTGTTGCTGCTTTTGTCAGTATTTGTTTAGGATGTCACACAGACAATGACTGCATTGGCTTTGTGTTTTTTATTTGCATGATTGTAAATGTTTAAATGATCAACAGAAGGTAAAGCATTTTAATCTGATTCTGAATGTGTGTTTGCATCCTTTATACACTATAACATGTGCGTGTGTGTGTCTTTGTGTGTGTGTGTGTGTTTGTGTGCGTACGTGCATGTGTATAGACACACGCCCCTCATTCTTCATTTGCATTTTGTAGGAACTAGCAGAGCTGATCGATGAAGAGAACTTGAAAGGAGTTCCGGTGCTCATCTTTGCCAACAAGCAAGACCTGGCCACTGCGTCCCCCGCCAGTGAGATCGCTGAGGGGCTGAACCTTCACACCTACCGGGACCGTGCCTGGCAGATCCAGGCCTGCTCAGCTGTGTCTGGAGAGGGAGTGCAGGTACACACAACACTTGCCGTTTATAATTGAATGTTCAACACAATACATCTCAGCGGTGGGTCTGGCAGTGACCTATAAGTGACCTATAAGTGATGTCGGACCATCCGTGTGTGGGGAATGTAGATCTAGCTCAGGGCAGCTGAGGCTGTGTACAGTATGTCAGTGAGTTTTATAACCTACTGTAAGAGGGATCAGAAAGTAAACCCATTAGGTCAGTACTGCTCACTGAGCTATGACTAGTGAGGATGCAGCTCTAGCTGCAAGCTGCACTGAAACTGACTCAACTGTTAGGACTAGGACACATGAACACAAACAAATGTGTGTGTGTGTGTGTGTGTGTGTGTGTGTGGGTGGGTGGGTGGGGGGGGGGGGGGGGTGGGGTGAGGTTGGTTATGTGTATGCCATGGACAGAAATAAAATGCCTTCTTGTTATTGATGTGGCACAAGACTTTATGATAAAAGGTGAGAAAGCAGTGGTGCAGAAATCAGATGCAAATTTATGTCATGTTATGTGATAGCGGTTGGTTTTTTGAAAGAAAATACACAGCGACGGCTTTGAGGCATACTGAGAAGTGGTTCGGCGTAAATCACTGTTTTGTTTAATGCTGGTGTGTTGTTCCCTCTCTTCTCCTTCACAGGATGGCATGAATTGGATCTGTAATAACCTTGTCAATCGCAATAAATGAGCCTGCTGAGTTCTTTGAGAAGTTCTGGAGAAGAGAAGTCCAAATCCTCCGATGCCCAGTCCTTAATGTGTGGTTATCTTCTCTCAATTTGCATATAACATGACCTATTTACATTTTGCACCATGTATTTGTGTATAGGGATTTCCATTTTTTTTGTATGCATAACATCATCTTATGCATCAACACCCCATGGGATGATTGTGAACCTTTAGAAAACCTTAACCTGAAATTTAGGGAGGGAAAATATGCATTTGATACAACCATATGCAATCATGTTTCCATTTAAGGAGAAATCCGGAGTGAATCACAATCACAAAAATTCCTATTGTTTGATGTTGCTGAGACCTGTCGCTAGGTACTGTATGAGATTGCAGGTATTTGGTGCAATATAAACCTCATTTGCAAAACGCCAGCTAACGCTAATTAATAGGGCACAGTAAACTTGGTTTCAGTCTTGTTTCTCTGTGCCACCATCAATTAGCGTTAGCTCCCGGATTTCTCCTTTAATAAGAATGGTTCTTGCCAGTGTCTAAGCCAGGGCAGAGGAGGACAAAAAAGAGAAAGGATCACCGATAGACCTTTAATGTATCTGTGTCATGACTGTCTACATGAAGAGGTAGAAGCAGTAGGCTACTGTAATTCTCTACAGCAAGTGACGCGTCTTCTTTGGATTATTAAACTTTTCACTTGATAATAAACTAGCTGTCATTGATTTCCTGTCTGTAGAGATTGATTGCCACAAGGTAGAGATAACACAATATCCGACAGCAGCGAGTGAAGGACAGGCTCTGTCCCGGACCTTCGAGACAAATCTGGAGCTGATCCTGATTACCTGCATGTGGATTATTTAAATAAAGCATGTGTAGGCCGTTGACATGACACAAAATCAGTCAGCGAACACATAAGCAGTGATAAATTGTTTCAGATGCTTTTACTTCCTAAACATTCATTCTCTTTGCCTTAGTCCTGTCATGTGCCATGCTCCTTTAGGTAAGAGGCTATGGCTAAGGCCTTCTTGTGTACCAGCCCTGCATGCACTCCTCTTTTCCCCATCAAAAACACCAGAGCCTTGTGTGTCTTCACCACTGTCACAGCCTTGCCCTCAACACCTTTAGTTATGAGATCCACAAATCGAACCTCTGCCTCGCTTCTGATCATGCTGTCTCGAATGATCAGGACCTTTTGTCCTCCAATGGTGGTCCCCATTTCCAGCAGATTCCCTCTGTTTCTCCCCATCAGGGCCTCTACCTCTGGGGGGGAGATGGCCGCCATGAAGCCTCCTGGCTTTGAGGCCCACACAGCTCTATTGTAGAAGCCCACCAAAGCTATATCCTCTGTCAGCTTGTCCTTAAGGATGGCTTTGATATAATTTGCCCAGTCGGACATTTCACTGAAGGAGAAAAAGGAAACCACAATTATAAGCTAAATTGATAAATAAACCACAATAACATTATCTTTAACGCAAGAACATGACATTTTCTTTACAATGGACATAAAAAAACAATCTAAGTCATGCAGCCTATAAAAGCTCACTAAATAATTCTAATAATAATAAAAGGTAAAATGATGGATCTTTATTAAAATTCAAGCATGACATGACAATACACAGGAATACTGTACCGTAACTATTAATTAAGCTGAATAGTCTAGCCTATTCTTTACCCTTTGACTTGCCTAATTTGTTTTAATTGCTCAGATCTACAGTAACACTCCCTGTTACCAAGGCAACAAACTCAATGTGTTTACATTGTCCTCAACAACAAGAGGTTGCACCAAAAGATTCTAGAGCAGACCATTACCTAGCACACAATACGCCTGCAGTCCAAACTACATCCTTTTTGTTTCCCCACCTAAGTCCAGCAGATGGCAGGAGAGTCTAAATCTACCCGAGAGCACTCATAGATCATCGCTGTATCCTCTGAAAGTGGTTTTCAGGGAAAAGGAAACATTTAAATCATTAGATGGGGTGTGTTAGAAAGACAGAGGAATGGTGAGGAAAAATCTAAGTTACTGAATCCTTGATTAAACAAAATGTTTGTTGAATGTAGTACGGTGCACTCTTGCATCACTGATGATGTTTTCATTGACATTTTATTTTTGCAAAAGTGAAAAACACAGCCACAGTCCTTTTGGAACATGAGTGTTAGAGGAGTTTGAATACTGTTTAAACAATGTTATGAGTTTGAAGAGTATCTTCTGAACAATAACATGCAAATTGCTTTCTCCACTGCCTAAACAAATAGAAATATTTTGCATGCACCAGGAAGCTAAAGGTAACGCATTTACACCTATGATATTATTATTTCTCTCATTTTACTTGATGTATATTTTATTTATGTTTATTATTGCTTTTTAATAAAAGAGATTGCTCAACATCAATAGATTGCTCAACATCAAACTTATAATAAAAATACCAGACAAAATAAGCCACAATTTTATAATTTGCTTATATACAACCAATTATGATAATCATAACATACATATGGAGATTAATAATTGGTCTACGCATATTTTTGAGCTCCTTTTACAATTCTCCTTCTATCATTACTAACCCCTACATGGGCTACTGATGTCACTATCCTCTCGCTTGTAGAGAAGGTTGTCATAGAAACCTCCTCTTGTTTAAAGGCAGTACTTCATTCCTCTCTCCTCGTCCTCCCCTCCCTTTCCTTCTCTTCCTCTCTCCTTCCCTCCCCTTGTCTCCTCGGCTCTCATACCTTGTTGGCTAGTCCACTGCCAATGGAAGAGTGTCTCTGTCATACAAAAGCAAAAGACGACCATTTTCAGAGATTAAGGGCTCTGGGAGGAAGCGTGAGACCAAACGAGGTCAGCTGGGTTTTTTTCTTGCTTCTTGTGACTGTTTTGCCTGTAGGGGTACTGATAAAACTTTGAGTTTGAGTTTGCAGACCTTCTGATTATACTGTAAAAAGAACAAAGTTGTTAAGATTTACTTTTTCACTCAAATTGGGTTGAGGTGGGTTTCAGCATTTTTCAGCATTTGTGATGTGTCTGTTGGCACCTTGAGGTAAATGATGGATATGTTGTGAATGAATTTGACTGAAAGAAAAGTGAGTACACTCAGATGTTTGTGTTTTCTCTGTCTTATACTTTAGGCAAACAATCACCTGTAACCACCCACTGCCATGACTGTGGTCCCAAACCTCCAGACCAGTCGAGCACCAGTCACCTCCCTGCCCCCTGGAGCTCCTACCCTCCATGCCGACTACACCTTGGGCGATGTCTATCTGCACGCCCACACCATCCTCATCGTCATCATCTTCTGCACCGTCTGCTTCCTGCTCCTTGTTGCTTTCTTCTATGCCTTCTGCTTCCACTGCACACTCAGGCCTTCTCCCAAAGATGGCCGCCAGGAAGCCGCCTTCCACCTGGAGCGTGAGGACGCCACCTTTAGGCGCACATCCTCCTGTTCCTCGCATGGCAATGCCATCTGAGCACGCGTGGAAGAGGCCTGTTGCTCATGCCAGGCACTGGCATGCTCATCTAGCTACAGTGTTGCGCTGCTTTTGAATGCTCTCAAATCAAATTCAAGATCTCTCTGGAGGACACTTAAGACTGGACGTTCCAGATTACTATGGGGAACATGCAAACCAGCTTTCATTTGTTATCATCAAAACAGGTGGAGAGACAAAGTAATTCCCTGTTGATAATATATCTGGCAAGCTATTCATGTGATTGCTTTTTCACAATGACTATTGAATATGAAATTGCTTTGAAATGAGGATTTCCATATATTTTGGTCAGAAATGATTAGCAGAACTAAGTAGTACAGTACATTGCAATGACAAATATATCATATTAGACAACCATACAATGATTATGTAAAAGAACAGTAAATACTGAAATCTATTCATCATTAGGCTGAGTCCTTCTTAAATGTCTGACTAATTTTAGTTTGGTGCACAAGATGTTTTCAACGAGAACTACGAGACAGATGTGAAGCTAGATTCATGCCAGCATGCAGTGTTCTTTCGTTGTCTGTTTACAATGTCTAGCAGCTACGATCCTGTTTTGTCTATTTGAACTGTCGTTTTCTGCTGTGGTGTAATTGCTCATCCGTGTGAGTCTGAAAAACAATGAAATGATGTGCTCCAGCTGTTCTGTCACCTTCATTTATTATCACAGCACACCAACCAAACAAACATACACACGAACACACACATCCTTGGTACATACTGTATGCGCACACACACTGACTAAATTTGTCAAACATGTCACATAAGCAGCTTTTTTTATAATCACGGTGGTCTAAAGATTGCTGACAAAAAAAACAATACAAAAAATTAAGTGCTTTATATGGGTGACAACCAACAGCAGGCACTTCAACAAAAACAACCGTGCAGGTGCAAATTAAGCCGATTTCAACTCAACATGGTCAGTTTGAACAGCACAAAGCAAACATTCAAGCTGATCAATATGTATTGACTAGAGGCAAACAAGTGGCTTCAAGAGGGGATTTTTACCACTAAAGACTCCCCCATCGATATTTTATGACTACTTCACAACACAAGTGCAACTAAACAGAACAAAATGCAGAGGAATGAGATAACGCCACATATGTGCAACACACTTATAGACATTTACAAAACTATCAGTGACTCACTATAGCAGCTGGGAATGTGTTCAATAATTTTTCAATGAGATATGGCCTAACAATATATCTTTTTGTATACATTCAATATGTAGGTCTGTATGATGCCAGCTGAAAAACACAAGCACAGCCACAAGTGATCATATTCATAAGCTTGCGTCCACACAGAGTTTAACCATTCAGTTCAAGCTGTGCACGAGAGCAGGCGGTGAAGCTTCGGGTTTGCAGCAGCCAGCGGGCTCACGACACCACACACATGGCGCTTTTCTCCGAGCTGCAGGAGTCACACGAGCCATCGGGAGACTCCATGATGGAATTCCTCCCGTCGAAGTCGGGAGAGTCCAGCTCAATGCGAGGGTCTTGCTGAATGCCGTCCTGCAGCGCATCTTTGTAATGAGACTGAGGCAGAGTGCAGGAGAAAAGTGTGAGAGAGTGAAGAGATGGAGCAGAGAGATGAGAAGTATGTTTAGTTTAGCAAAGCAAAGTCATAACAATATCGGAGGTTTTCTTATCACAGTTAGAGTTGAATGTCATGGAAAGGCCAAGCTGTCACACTCATAATGCCTCTTCCGCATGACATGAAAGCCAGACCAGACATCCTCCATATTTCATCTTGCTACATATCACCACTAAAAGGGAGAAAGGAAAGGATCTCCAAAATGTGATGTAAAACACACCCACACACACACACACACACACAGACCTTATGTTACCCTTTCTCCCACATATCTCTGCTTATCTTACTCTATGACATTTTACAACTTACAACACTGAAATATACTAAAATATATAAACCTATATATATATATATATATATATATGTATATATAGCTGTAGCTGTAGCCTACGCCGCATTTCTCTTGTCTTTCTCTTAATCTCTCAATATCTGTTTAACAGACATTTGTCAGACTTCTCTCACATTACTCTGACATCTATTCCTTCACCTTCATCTTTACCTTACACATAGACATCTTACTTACACATAGAGATATCTACCATCTTACTTATAGAAATACCTATATTTATATCTCTATAACTTCAAACTACTTCTAGAGATCGACCCTGACTTACTCATACCACTGCTACCCCTCACAGGTACACTGAAATACACCTTGATTGTCAAAGGCTGTGAGAATGTGTGCTGGTCATGTCACACAGGTTTGATTTTTTTTTTCTTGATTCATTTAGATTTTGGATTATCCCTTTTTACAACCTCCATCAACACACTAGTCATTTATCTCAGTTAATGTATATGTTTTTCAAAAAGTAGCATATTTACAGTGGTACTGTGAATTCTTGTGTTAATTTTGCCAATGTGTGAGTTAGTGAATTTGAGTGAACCTTTACCTTATTCAGACATCAATACCCTCACCTTACTCACAAACATACGTTCACATTACGCATCTATACTCTCAGCTTATTCATTGACATCTAAATGTAGGCCCTATACCCTCACCTTACTCATAGACATCTCCTCCACTCTGCACTCTTCCATAGATTCCTCCAAGGAATTTCCAGAGGCTTCCATTTTGATGCGGTGTGAACGAATGGACTTGATGTCTTCCTCGTCCTCGCCTGCCACAGAGGGGAAAACCTGTGCCAGACAAACAGAGTAAGCCATTAGTCGCTAGCATGCCGTCTCCTTAGAAACGACTGAGGCAGTCAGACTGACCTCTTAAACAAACGGGTTATCTACTGACCTATGGCAAAGACCAGCTCAGTAGAAGACAGCTGTGAGGAAAATTAAAAAAAACTCTAATGCGGTAAGATCTCCATCTCACGAACTTAAACGCCGTAGAATAGGTGAGCAAGAAGCAAGGATGAGCCAGCATAATATATGTATATACTTTATATATATTACAATTGTATGATATACTTCAATTTGTCCACTTAATAATTTGATTTTGTTAAAGGAAGACTGCTCAGGAATGGTGGAATGTGGAAGATTTATTCTATGTAATTCAATTGAGTTTCGTCTGTTTGAATGTGGATTAAAGAGGGGCTAAGTTGTTCTCTCTCACAAGCTCCCTCTAAAGACCGCTGTATTGCATTGTATTGCACTGCATTCTATTGGAGGCGGTCCGCGCTGCTGAACATTGCAAGTGCTGTATCTACCGCTATAGGCCACGCTGGCGCATTCTACACCGTTCGTTTGCCGTGTAATGACTCATTTTAGCATCCTAAACAGTATGAAACGGATTAATTAAATGAAAAATGTTGCATAGTGGGCCTTTAATAGAGAGAATATGCAGAAAAGATGAGTGTTATGTTTCATTTTACAAAAGTAGTAGTAGTTTACACAGCAATGTACACTAGCAGTAGCGTGTGAACTTAAACAGAGCGATCCAAAAGCCTGTCCTAGTGCTCACCAGCACCTCTTCACTGATGGGAGGGTCTGAGGTAGAAATGGCCTTGCTGATGGTCTGGGTCTCAAACTGGGGACAGGCAGCCTGCGCATTCCCATCTTTGTCTCGCTTACCCTTCAGCCAGTAGGTCTCTATCTCCACATTTCCCTAGAGGGAAAACAGACAAAAATACCATCAAATCAAACTTTGTTGTGGATTCATGTTACGCACTGTTGAATTTCATTGTATTTTCATTGTTTTTTTAAGTTTATAAATTCACATACCAATGTTGTATTACCATATCACAAAACTTTCTCTTTTATAAAATTACAAAGGTGAATTTGCTTTTTCTGTTTTGGTGAACTACGCTTAGCTAATAGAAAAACAACTGTGTAGGATGGATCTTTGAAGTTAGCTCAACATGTTGGTTACAGGGTGTGAATACGATGACGTTGGCTTTGTAGAGTATAAGATAAAAACAAAACCATGGGTTGTGGTCATTATCAGTATGTTAAAACGGCACAAGAGCATGTAATGTGATCCTATTTATTCTCTAGGGACAAACTATATGGGATCCAGTTTGCAAACTTGCTTGTCCCCAATACGTCAAAGACTTCACTCCGGTATTCAAAGCTCTATGCTCTGGGTCATTAGTGGATCAAAGTCCAGCCCTGATGCTTGAATTCCCGCTGATCTATAAAGGTTAATGTTGTGGAAATAAATGAGGAGTGTGGGCCTTTGGAACATAAGATGCAACCATGTGACAACCATGTGAAGGCAGGCCAACTTGTCTCACAAGACAGCCATTGGCACAATGTCAAAAAAGCAATATGGACATCAAATAGAAGTAACTGGAATGTCATATTCTACTCTAATGAATAACCCTATGGCATCATTTGAATTGATTTAAGCCTCTCCCAAACCTTCTGTTTAGCTGTCAGAGTTGTCCCATGCTGAGGAAACCTTGACTGAACGCTTTGTCAAAGATGACAGGTTTTTGAATTCAGCAGGAGAGAGAGGAATGGGTATTTAAAAGAGGAAATGAACCAAAAGGGACAGCCCTGGTTGTAATTGTAGAATGTTGACAGGTGTTTGAATTCCGCAGGAACTGAAAACGATCAAGGTAGGAGCAGCTGGTGTTGGATATTTATATGGGTCACATATGTTCACTGGGGGAGAAAATGGTCCCCATGACAGTTATTTCCCCAGACATCTCCACACACATGGTCCTTGTGTGACTGGTGGTTGACAGCGTTTGTTGTCATGGCGACAGACCAACCTTGATGGTGATGGTGCCCCGCCTTTCGAAGATGAAGTGGCTGCCCTTAAGGTGCTCGTAGGTGGCACTGCTCAGCTGGATGTGCATCTCCTGTGGGCCGAGAATACAACACCAATAAATCACAGAGTGCAAACGCAAACACCACATGACTCGATGGCACACCGCCACTCTTTACAGATGAAGGGCTGGCTGATCTCTGTGCATGGATCTCACGGCTCACCTTCCCATTGCTCTCCATAGCAGATGCTGTGTGAACTGTGTCACCGTGGAGACCGTACCGAGGCATCTTATGACCGACAACCCCGGCAACCACCATCCCAGAGTGGATGCCTAAAATAAACAACAGAATATTTTTCCCCTTTTTCCCCTTTCAGTGTGGTCATAATTATGAGAAAAAGTTTCATAATTACAAAATAAAGATCTTATAATTATGAAATAATTATCTCAAAATTACAAGATAATGACATAGGCTGCCAGGCTACCAATCATGCAGTATTGTTTTAGTTCCATAAAAAGGGTGTGAGGCTATGGCCCACTGTGTATCCAGTATGATAACAGATTGCGGATCCAGTTTGAACATCTCTGCAAATCCTTTGCGTATCTATGGTACATCCTCTCCAGATTTGTGAAACTAACAAATTACATGGCGCATCCCCCATAGATCCTTTGCGTACATATCTAGTCTGACACTGTTGTGGATGCCATCCATATCAGCACTTCACTGGTTCATAAATCAGTTAGTTCAGCCTATAGCTTCCTTGTTGATCCTAAAATCTAATTATAGAAATATAATATAATATATATAAATATAATATAATTTTCTCCATTGCACTATAAACGAGTTTCAATGAACTTTAGCAACCAATCTGTATAACTAACATGTTCAGTTCAAGACATGATCAAGACTAAACCCTAAATGAAGTGGTTTAAATCATGTGGTGATTAAATAGTAAAATGTTTTCATTGTGTGGGGCATACATTTAAAGTTAGGTTTATATTCACACCATATAAATGCAGCTATACTTTGAGTTAGCACAAATACTATCAAATATTTTTAACCAGTAGATTAAAATAATTTTAAAGCAGTTGTTGAACAACAACTAACAAGAAGCAAGGTTTCAACAGGCATTACGGCAGGTAAAATGAAAAGCAACAATAAATAGTGTCAAACATATATAAGTTTTATTTAGTGACTATTAAGAAATAATTCAAACATCTTTATACCAGACCATTTTGTTAGTAAAATGGAAATAGCAGTAGACCAGACATACACCTCCTTGAGCTTCTCCGATCTGATGGGCAATTCAGTCAATAACATAGCACCTCATGTCTTGAAAAAAAAGTACAGTTTAAATAATATATAATATATATATATATATATATATATATATATATATAATATAATCTCTGCCGGCATATTCTTCCTACTCGGCTGCACTTCTTATGTTGTGTAATATATTGATGTATGTATGATTGATGTATGACCACATCTTGGGGAATGTAAATATTACACACTCACACAATGCAACATACAAGACAAATAAGGGAGATTTGCAGACACTCAAAGGTAACATTTACTCAAGCAGTGTGCAAAATGCCTTTGGAATTTACCTTAAATGTTTTGAAATGGCAATGGCATCTCAATATGTATCACCATGTGGCTACTGCTGTAAAAATAAAAATCAAAATATTTCATTTCATTGTAGGACTGCAACTATTGAATATTTCTAGAATCAAGTAATCAACCAATTCTTTCATCTTAACAGAGTAACTGAATAAAACATTTTAGTGTTTTAAACAGAATATCAGTAGTGTATAAAGCAACATTAATTGACTTAGCAACTCACAGTAATTCAATTGGCTATAATGTTTTCACTCAAACTCCCAAGTTGGATTAAAGCTCAAAACATGAAACACACTTCGACAAACACTCCTCATCTGAGAATGAAGAGTAAATGCATGTGCAAGATGGGAAGAGTGATATAGACAGAGTGTGTATCTGTGTGTGTGAGAGAGAAGAGGAGCAGACGACATAAGATTTTGGTGTAGTTGCTCACAGTATACCTCTGATAAGGTCAAATAATTACAAATGCTGTTTTTCTTACTAGCACAAGTGTTCATATTAGGTGTAAGTTGGTTAGTGACAACTTTTAAGCAACTTTAAAAGTATGCTGTTATGCAGTTTTTTTCTGTAGAAGTGTTGGAGCATTGGACATTATTAAACGGTTAAACAGGTCTGTTTTTTACAGTGTACAAGGAGCCACATTACATTTACATGTGGCTTGACAGGAATTTGTCAAAATGAGGAGTGTGGTCTACAGTCCACAGTTATCAGACTCACAGGCTAGTATATAAACACCTTATATACCCATTTCTAGTTAGAACTGATTAAGCTTCTGGATAGAAAATGAAATGTCTTCAAGCTCCAAAGGAAATCCAGTTGCCTATAACTGAACACTATGACTACCATGACCTGGATAAATGAGCATCTTCACAGGCAAAATACAAGCAGTAAAAAACAAATGGTCAAAACCTACCTTAAATTCTCTTCCATTTTCTTCTTTATTTTTAGTCCATGGAAATGTAGGAGACTATGAAATGCTTTCTGTTGACCCTGTCAATGTACAGCAAAGTCATTAATCAGTATAGGAATTATTAATTAGAGTAGATTTTGCAATGTTATGTTCTGGCCTTTTAAAATTGTGTTACTGTACCATGTTGGTTTAGACAGGCAATATGCAATGCTGTCCAAATGTTTGCTATAACATCAGACTGTAGCCTGTATAGCCTTACACAAGTCTATTGCCTATAATAATTGGGCAGATATATAAAAAACAAATTTATATCTAAAATCAAAGTGATAAAAAACTAATAGCTAAATTAAATTTTGCTTGTGTGAACTGAAGGCCAAAGCGAGCTTTAAATTGCCAATGGAAAAGCTATAACTGACTCCAACATGAAGCTAGCAAGCTAACCATTAGCATATAGGCTAAATAACCTTTAACATAACCTTCATGGACGCTCAGTTCAATATTCTAATTGTCATGAATCTTAACAAGGTAGCCTAATACTGGTTATAAAAACACAATTTACAGTATACTTACTCTTCTGCTGTTTAGAGCAGCTGAATCTCGCAGAAGTAGCGCTCAAAGTAAGTTTGTCCGGAGCACAGCCATTATTTCAAGGTGCATCTTCCAAATCCTGTTCTCAACCTTTACGGCGCTGTGCAGAGGCGGGGATAATTCTTTTGTTTTGTTGTTGTTGTTGTTGTTGTTGTTGTTGTTTGTTTGTTTGTTTGCTTGTTTTTTGACAGAACCTAAAAACTGAACCTAAATACCTAAAAACTGTATCATTTTGAACCAGAAACGGCTGGAAACAAGATGATGACCTTTTGAGATTTGAATGCCTTTTAAATGTATTTAAATAGATAATACACACATTTGAAAGTGGATCACACTGTATTTTATAACAGTAGAAGATTTTGTCCGAAGATGAAGGGTTTGTCAGATTAAGGAAACCACGCGAGGTATGCACAACAGGCACTAAACACTGAATATTTGGCCTCAAACCCTTCTCGCTTAAATCATTGTGACCCCAATGTGTCTCTCATTTTTTTGCTGTCACTTTTGTCACTTCTTGCCAATGCAGTCTTGCATGCATTTGGGAGGCTGAGCGGTATATTAATAGAGAACCTGCTGTTAGGAACAATGTATCACACTGTCACACTACGTATGTTGTCAGTTGTATGATGTGTCAGAGGGTAACACAACCCTGAATGCCCAAAACCTGGTGATGTTCTTTACAGTCCCATTGACCTACTAACCAACTCTGATCTGGATGTTGTTTCCATTTGACGGGTCCTTCAGGTGGTCGATGGAGCGCACCATGTCCAGGGCCATGTCACAGATGTTGTGGGCATGGTATTTGGTCTTCTCAGGGGCCCCAGCTACAACCATGTAGGCATCACCAATAGTCTCCACCTGAAAGGAATACAGACCAATGTTTTACCTTCACCTAGAAGAGTGTGTGTGTGTGTGTGTGTGTGTGTTTCAGACCTTGAAAACACGATGCTTTTCACTGAGCGTGTCGAAGAGTGTATACATGGTGTTGAGCATGGACACCACCTGCATGGGCGTGATGTGGCTGCAGATACGTGTGAAGCCCACCACATCACTGAACAGGATAGTCACATCTGGGAACACCTGAGCAAAAGGGGACATTTCAACTTGTCATTTCAATTTCACTATCATGTGTGTTTAAGGTGCATAGCATGTGTCTTAGGAAATAAATTTGTACAGTTTACAGACAATGACACAAAGTACATCTTCACATACACTATTTCCATTCCAAGCAGGTACAGTTAGTCAGTATGTTGCTTAATTGAGAGCAAATCTGGGTTTGGATTTGGCCATCGGATCTAGTTGTAAAGTTCTGACCTCGCAGGTGTTGACAGCAGGCTCTCCTTTACGCAGCCTCTTGGCCACGGGCTTGGGGATCATCCTATAGAGAAGATCATCTGTCTTCTTCATCTCATAGTCCAACATCTTCATGCTCTCCTCCAGCTTACTGGACTTCTTTTGCTCCTGAAAAGCAATAAAAAGGACGGACGCAAATTAGACAAGAAAACTAGACAGGAAAGAGCAATAGAAATAGCAAGACTTGGAACAACCCAACAACAAAACAGTGTATAGAAGTGTAAAATGTGTCATTATTTTCATCGCAGCAGTGACTGAATTGATTCACTCCCAGATCATAGTTAAGCAATTATGTTGAAGTCTAGAGAAGAATGTGTGTGAATTCCCAGGCATAACTGTTAAAGAGGCACTCAGTAAGTTTATGTGACCATTTTTGTGGTCATAAAATCGCTTAGAAATCATTTTTTCTATTAGACTGGTCTGTTGTGTAGCAAACGGCGATTGAGCGCACCGCTGCACAGCCCTGTATAGTGAATACGGAACTTGCAACTTATGAGGGAGTGTACACTACAGCAACCAGTTAACTGTACAGAGCTCCCCCTACAGGTTTGTGTCGTTTAATGCAGGGTTAAAAAACAGACTTACTGAGTGCCTCTTTAAAAGTGTTGCAGTAAACATGAAACCAGTTGCAGGCACACACTCACACACAGGTCACTGCACCTGAATAAGAGCTCTTTTCAGCTCCTCTGATTGCTGTGTGCCAGCCAGCACCAGGTCTCTGCTGGAGTCGTGCATGCTCAGGTCATTGATGTAGAGACCTGTTTTAAACATAGCGCTGAGACTCTCCATCCTACAGGCACACAGCACAAAATACTCATACACAGAGCACAATACACATGAAATACACCCCCCCTACACACACACACACACACACACACAATACAACAGCAAAAAAACACTCTCATTCACACACACACACACACACACACATCAAAATACTCACAGAATACACCCCCCACCCCTACACACACAAACACACACACACACAGGGCATTATACAAATCAAGGGCAGTATATACAAGAGTCCAACAAACGTACATCAGCAATGTATGTCAGCAAGAGTTATGAAATGCTTATATTGTTTTTAAATTATTCTTTATCTAATGTTGGTTATTTATTGAACATTTATGTATAGCATGCAAGCGAACAAGAGGTCATCTCCAAAGGGACTGTATATAAAAGATGAAAGGAAGTGGGAGAGTGAAATAACACAAAATGAAGAGAAGATGAGAAATAGGAGTGTTTTTTTTTCTCTCTATGGCAAGCCAATTGAGGCTCTATTTCCGTAGCGTTTCTCTTACACTGGCGTGCCCAGGAAGATAATGGACTCCCACTCCGGCATATATCTCATTTGGCCTTTCAGTTTCAGGCAGCGGCTGCCGTCTCCCCAGCTCTCCATGGCGTTAGCGCTGTTCCCATCTGGCACAGGGGCAAAGCAGCATCCACACAGCCAACATTAATAACAGGCCAGTATATCCTGACCCACCGCAGCATGGAGGGGGGACATGGGGAGAGCAACACAGCCAGAGAGTAGAGAACCCAGCCACCGCTCATTTACACACAGTATATGTAGGCTACAGTAGGTTTAATGGGACTGAGTGCTGAGGTGCTATCTGGCTGGGTTGCTATGAAGAAAAAAAATCTTGAACATGAGGTAGATGTTTGTCTTATACTATATAAGCTTGTCCTATATGTTATATATTTGTATAATGATAGGAAACCAACATAATATTAAAAATGAGGTAGACAGACACACAGGTATTGCTAGAGATCCCACCCACTTTCAAAATTGTAAAGATGAATCCACAAGTAAAAACATATATTTGTATAATGGTAGGACACAAATATATTTGTGTGTATATATATATATATATGAAATTTTATCCACTGGTGAAAATAGTGGTAACATATTTGTGTAGCCGTTAGGTCACTGTACTAATGTGCAAGTTTAACACTGACTGAAAGTCTAGATCTAACATGCGTCTAAAAAAAAAAGGGCTTAGGATATAACAAGTATCTTTTAAGAGGGCTTTCTTTGAGCTCTGCTGAGCCAAGCAAATTTGAAAGTGTCAATAAAAGGGAAGTGAGTCAGAGGCGCATGGTCAGAGGTCAAAAGGTCAAACCAGAGGCTAGTGACCTTTGTAGTCGTCTCCAATGATAGACTGGAAGGCCATGAGCTCCACATCCACATCGGCTGAGCGGTTGGCATTCTCATAGTCCGAATCTATCCAAGAAAGGACAAGAGGAACACACACGCGCTCACACACACACACACACACACACACACACACACACACACACAACCTTGTTAGTTCTTTAAATAACACTAGGTGTGTTCTTTGAAAAGAGCATATGGTTAGAGGGTGATCTCATCACACTTACTCTGAACACGGTTGTGCAGATTTCTCTCTCTCTTCACAGGCTCTTTGGACATGATCTCAAAGAGATTGTTTGGATGAGAGATAATCTGTAAAGAGAGGGGTATGATGTAAAAAACTCTTCCTTTACTAGTCCATTGCTAGCCTATTCAGTTCTTAACCATTATTGTATATGCACAATGGTGGCCCTGTATTAGTGAATTATCTATAGGAATTTACCTACATTTAGTAAATGAAAAAAAAATGTTTAGCCTATTGCCTACTGTCCCTGTTGTTGTTGTCTGTAGGAAACAGAAAAGAAAGCTGTAAAACAAAAATCTCAAACAGACTTTCTTGCCCTTATTAGTTAGCGTTGCCACTTCTCTTGGTTCTTGTACTGTATTACATTTTTTAATTTCTTCCCCTAATGGCAGTCTTGGGGTAGTAGGTAGTCTGGTTCTCTCACATACTGATCTGCTATGAATATGTCACCAATTCTTCTGTGCCTGAGACAGGGAACTGATGCACCCATACTCTATTTTATCTGCATTAACTGGTGTGATTGGTTGAAGGCCTATATCCTAAGTCAGCAGAGGCATTTTAATGTGTCCTTAATCCTGTGAGAGAACCAGGTTGATTTACACCACATTTTTTCCAGATTTCTTCACTGCTCACTACAGCAGTGCAGTGGCATGACCAACCATGTTCCAGGTGAATTCCACCAGGGGCCGAGCCAACAGGAAAGCATCATTGATCTTCTTTCCATCCAGATCAGGGAAGACTGTTGCCAGACCAGAGCCGACATTGTGCACCACCATGTCCTGTCGTGAGGGGAGGACAGGAATGACATGTCGAACCACTATAGACAGAGTAGAAGACAAGAGAAAAGAACAAACAATTACAACTAATAACATGAATACCTGTCTGAAAACAATGTTGAAAGGGAACACTTCAAAAAAGAAATCGCTGGTTATAGGCAAAATCTCCTGCTCCTCTTCATCTTCTTTCTGGATGTAGCGGTAGGCAGAGTTGTCAAAGTTTAACCTGCAACAAACATACACACAATCAACAAGCATACATTAGGGCATAGGCCAAGGAACTGCAAAATCAATGCGCGAATCAACTATATTATCTGCAGGCCTGACCTCATGGTCACATGGGAGTAGTCTCCCACCAGCTGCTCTGAGAGCACTTCAACATGGATGTCTGTGTCGTAGAACTGCTTGCCCATCTGTCTCAGCTGGCCCATGGCATAGTGAAGGTAGCCCTTTCTTTTGCTCCTACAGAGATTGGAGTCAAATCTTAATAACATCTCACAAGCACACACATACATACACATACAGAGAGAGAGAGAGAGAGAGAGAGAGAAGAGAGAGAGAGAAAATCATATATAGAAAGATAGATCAATAGATAGATTGACAGACAGTCAGATAGACAGACAGATAGCTAATGCATCATTTCAACACTATATTGACAGACACTAAATGAGTCTTACAAAGGTCAGGCTACAGAACCAGAAAGCACTCTGACCCTGTGTGATATTTTGCCGTTATGTGGCTGGTTGGCTTCTTGGCTTGTCTGACCTGTAATGCAGGGTGACTCCAGTGGCCGACTCCTCCTGGCAGAAGAAGGTGGGAGGCTGCACTTTAGGGTAGCTGAACCGCAGGTACTCGTGCAGGTTATCCAGCCCATTCACAAAGTCACGCACATGTCGGCCCAACACCTGTACGCACGCACACACACACACACACACACAACCACATGAACACACACAATTACATAAACACAAGCACCAGCACACAGACTAGCACCAGTAGAGTAGTAATCATAGTATTCAACAGTATTCAAGTTTTGTACCATTTCATCCATCTACAAGACATGGGTTTTGTACAGATAGACAGAAAAGATACATGAAATGCATATACCATAAAAGGTAGGAGGCATATACTAATGCAGGCAAGCAATTACAAAATAAATAAATTAAACCTTTACATAGTCAGAGGAAAACAAATACTTGTCAAACCTTCAAAATCCTGTCATAGCCATACTTCCCAACAAAGCCCAGGAAGTAAACCCCCCAGGAGTTCATGAGTTCATTGTAGGGAGTCCCTGTTACCCCGCTGGCAGCTTTAGCAATCCGGGGAATCACACTCTCACTGTAGACCTGCAACACACATCCAGCCAAACACACACACACACACACACACACTACAATATATATTTGTCTATGACTGCCTTGGCTATAAATACGTCAAAAGGGCTTTACAGAGAGGCTGCTCTGAAAGCTGAAGACCCCTGGAACAACGTCAATTGACATTAAAGGCTGTGTTAACTGACCACACTGCCAGCCTAAACCTGTTGACAGGAGAAGCTAATCTGCCCGTAGGGGGTTCGTTAGCTAAGTGAAGATCAGATGCCGGGGGGAGCATAAATGGCCACCTAATATCTCACCTGGTGCGTGACGAAAGAATGGAGCCGGACGTCGGCTCGCTCGCGCACCAGCTTCCACACATCGTCTCCGTACGACTCCTTGATGAAGTCGTGCAAGCTCTCACACAGCAGCCCGTACATCTTGCGTCCTCTCCCTCTCTCTCAGACCAGCACAACGGGAATCCAAGTCAAAGACACACAGACCGGTGCTCTGAGATGAACTCAAGCTTTGACTGAGATGAAGTCAAGCTTTGTCACCTGTTACAAAAAGGGAGAGCCAAGACAAGTAGCCAACAGTGTCACAGTGTGAACAGGTTGTCAACAGTGTGAACAAAAACTGTAAGAGTAAACAAAAGCTATGTTCGCTCTATAATAATTATATTTTTCTGTCAAAGGCATCCATATAAAATAAGTCATCGGCTCCTCTGCAACCTTTCCTTTCCTTTCTCTGTGTGAGACAGCGCTGTGACTCCCTTGGAGTGACTCTAGGCTGTTTTTTTAAGAGGTCCTCTACGTACCCAAGCCCTTGATCGTCAGAGGGGAGCTATTGTCCCGCTGACACCTGACAGAGACAGGTGACTGAGAGAGTGGGCCCGTGATGGAGCAGCTCAAAGGTGACAGGAACAGACCAGTTCAGACCAGCTCTCAGAAGCACATGCTCCCCAGGTGAGAGCTAGCTTCCAGGGAGACTATGGGAGACACGGGGACCCTGAGCCCTTGCTGACTTCCTGGATGAGAAAAATATTCCACCACCACTCACCACACACTCTTTGAAATCTGTTTGTTTTTTGTCTTGAAAACCTATTGTTGGGCCTACCTAGTAAACAAAAACAGCAAAAGCTTAACTGGATCAGAACAACTCTTCTGTACAGTAGTTTTGTAGGCCTACTGTATGCATGTATGTGTGTATGAGTGTGATACTATGAGACAGTCATTTCCAAGCTTCATTAATGAAAGGTTAAGATCAGCTTTAGTAGAATGAAATGTAAAATAACAACTAGAACAGAGTGAGTTTGAGATTTAATCCCCGCATTTGCGTGTACTGCCACCTACTTTTAGTGTTGTCTGGCTATATTATAATTATGAACTGTGTGTACTTCCAATAGTTTCTCTGGCCAAGTATACTTTCTTTTTATCTTTTAGTGTGTTGCATGTAGAATATACAGGCTTATCCAAATCAATGACTGCAAGGGGATTTAGATTTTCTTTTCCTTAGGCAATACTAAACTACATCCGGTAGCTCAAAGTGTTTTGTTTGCTGCTGTGCTGACTGTATCTTCAGAGACCACTCATCAGACAGCCATCAGCGCCAACAAACATCCTGGTTGAAAATAGATTTTAAGATGAGATTTGTTTTGCCTCTATGAAAACAAAACAGGCTTTAACAGATTCTTGGCACGCACAGAGACCAAAGTAAAGGGTTCATGCATGCGAGAGTTTACATTTCTCAGACTCAAGGTCATTTATAGCTGTGGGGCTCAAATAGAGCCTATTGACAGGAATGGGTGACCTCTGACTCCAGATCTGACCTTTGACCAAGTCATGACATCACTTTGCACGTTCCACTGTGCCAAGGAGCACTGTTGTTGCCATTTATCTTCTTAAGACTCATGAGCACATACTGTCTCTCTCACACACACAGACACACACACACACACACTCACACATATAGACACACAGATCCAAGATGAGGTGTGCCCAGTGTCTTGCTTGTCTGGCTTGGGCACACAGCTGTTCTCAGCATTTCACACACGCCAGATCACAGAGTGACAGGATCAGATTTTTATTATCAGGAATGGAGGGGAGGGTCAGGAGTGTAAATCCAGCCTCTCCCCTCCCCCACCCCACCTCACCTCACACACACACACACACACACACACACACACACACACACAAACACACACATCACTGCCCTAGCCCCCAACAGTCATACTCCCCAGCCCTTGGCTAAAATTACCCCCATGATGTAAGACAAGTGAGAGGAGGCTCTGTCTATACGAGCCGAAGCCCAGCAGCCCCTCAGAAACAGGGTCTGACATCCATCAGCCACACAGACGCTCGGGACAGAGTCCAGAGATTCAGCCAGTCACCTAGGTCCCTTGTCCGGAACACACGCACAGGTGAGTGTGCTTACTGTAGCAGTGCCCTCAGTGTTCAGAGTAGAATTTCTGTGGAGGCGAAGCGTGTTAACTCGACAGTCACTCTATCCAGTGTGGATGATGACAGACTACATGTGGAGTGGATGTGGGTGAGAGGGTATCTCTTCCAGCTGTACTCTGTCAAGACCGAGGAGCCTGGTCTCGATCTGATGTGTCTTGTTTATACCTGTCGGATTAGAGGAGAAGTGTGAGGGGAAGTGTGATTGGTCCGTTTCTGTTTCTAAAAGCAAGCTCAGTGAGAAACAAAGTCCATCGGAAAGCCATGATCTGTGATTAAACTCATCAGGCAGTTCTCACATACTGTCTGCTCAGTATCGCTCCACATTATCGTCAAGAACCCAAATGAGCAAATCTGGTGTGGACATGAAAAAGCCGTTTCAATATGTGGTCTTCAGGTAACAGTGGTGTCATGAGTTGTAAGGATGGCAGTTTGGTAAACTGTAATGTGTTTTGACAGAGTACGAAGATGATGATGATGATGCCTGGTGTTAATGATGATTTGGCCAAGCAGCGGCAGCAGCAGGCTCTGGCCTTGTGCCGTGAGGCCAGAGGAGGTAAGGACACACAAAGCAAACATGACTCAAGTCCACATACTTTCCATGTCTTAGCGATGTCTACATTTGGTCTTTCATGTCATAATATATTCTATAATTTAGTAATTAATTCGATTTTTCAAATGATCCCCTGCATGTAGGGGTAGTGTATCTTCTGCCTGGCCTAAGTAAACCAACACTGAATATCCAGCTTGTGATCAACAAAAGAATCCACACTAGAAAACTACTGTAATAGACAAGCTCATGTTTGAAAATATTCAGCAGCAATCTAACTGCACATGTTTGAATGCATGCATTTGAATAACTGTTGCAGTGAGGAAGTTTCATCAGTAGAAAATTGGCATGAGGAAGAAATCAACAACAGGACATACTACAAAACACAACAATAAGTCACTGTATAAATCTAGAAAATGTGTCCAATGATGAATTTAGGACAAACTAAATATGGCATATAATTATTATAGCCAACAGACACCTCAATGTTTTTGGCTTGATTTGCATTAGAGGCAATTAGAAAGGTATCATTTATATTACTGTAATTGGACTCTTTACTCACCTTTTGTCATGCAGGTCTAATTTCTTGCTGGATTAGACTAATTGTACTTGTATACAGCAGGGTATATGTTCCGCTTGATGTATGGTTTGGTATTTGAAGGGGAAGAGTTCATAAAATAATGCACCAAAAAGGTGTGTGTGTGTGAGTGTGATTGGACCCATAGTTCCAGAATGTATTTAAACATAGGCTTCTGTACATTCAAAGTTCTTTTGAGTACCATTTAGTGTCAACAAATGTTCAGTGTCACTGGAAAATTCAGTTACACCTGATATGTGGATGGTATCTGAGAACCCCCCAAGCAAATTAACTAAGATGAACAGATGTTCATTTATATGCACTTAGGTGAAACAGTGGAGAGTTAAGACAGATATTTTGCTTGAGAGATTTTAGGTGTGGCATGAGGGTGTGCAAAGGCAGTCAAATGTGTGAGTCTCACATTAATTCAGAGTTTATAGTGTGTTGTATTAGTGTATTAGTGTTTATAGTGTATTAAATAAACTATGTTATGTAACATGAAAACATGCAAACATCTGTTTGGAAGTAATAATTTTGGAGTTTTGGAAGTAATAATTAAACAAAAAAAGACGAAAATGCAAGACCAAGTAGGGTAGCTTTGGTGAAAAATAAATGACAGATCAAACATTTTACACTTAACGTACA
This sequence comes from Limnothrissa miodon, assembly GCA_017657215.1. NCBI lineage: Eukaryota > Metazoa > Chordata > Actinopteri > Clupeiformes > Clupeidae > Limnothrissa > Limnothrissa miodon. Next base: position 200,964 of record JAGFZM010002215.1, read on the forward strand.
TTTAACATATGAAGAATGTCTGATGACGAGCAGTCATCATGCTAACCTTAATAACAACAACTATATTTACTGAGGAAAAATAGGAAATAGTGTCAAAATGCTTGAGATGATGTTAGCTTCATAAAGACAAATTATGTTAGAGAAAAAAAGCTGATCAAAACATAAAAAATACTAATAAAATAAAATTTAATGTGCAATGTTTATCAAATTACAGTTTATTTGAATAGAATTAAGGATCAGAGGAAAATGTATGCTATTAATTAAATTACATAATGAGGATTGTATTTTTTTCAACTTGTATGGGTACTTTGGTGATAAACATACTGTACATCACAAGCATCCACAGCAGTAAAATCCCATATATCAAATATAAAATGTATCCAACAATTGCTTTCCACTCCCAGCATGTCTGATGATGAGATCAGCTCAAGGAATCCACCTCTCTTCCAGTGTAATTGAGTGGTCTGAAGCCTTTGTTGGCACCGGCCGTCTGTGTCTAAAATTACCTGTGGCATGAGCTAGGGAGACACATCAAAGGGAGACCCATCATCTGAGTCGATCTAACCCAGGGATCATCTCCCTGTCCAAGCAGAGATGCCAAGGACTGAGCCTTTGCTTCGGATGCTGTCCAAAGCTTTTTGTTGGTTTGTATGTTTATTTTCTAATGACCTTGGCCATGTTAAGGGCGATGTGCACATGTGTGTGTGCGTGTTGTACTGAGGCGACCCGAGCTCAGCTGAATATGACCACCCTCCCATGGGAGGGGGAATTTTCCCCAGCCCAGTTAACGGCCCATCCCACCGTGAACGCTGGCATGGCGGCAGGAATTTACAGACAGGGGTTGGGACACTCGCTCCTCTGAGTGACAGCTCTTCCTCCGCAGACGTTCCCTTTTTCCTAAACAACCTATTTATAAACCCGTCTGTTAACCATGTGCTAGGATGTCCACAACAAACCCCTACTCAGAACATAGCTGCATCCTCTCATCATTTCAACACAGTGCCAGTGTGGTGAGCCCCTAAACTCAAACATTACAACATGCAGCCAGTTTTTAATTTAAGGAGTCCTGTGGGCTGACCCAAAGGGACACCACTTAACATGGATGAACCTTTGGTCTTTGAGGGGAAGGGGGTACAGGACTGTTCTTAGGGTGAGTGGCTGATTTTGCCATCCATAGGTGGTCTTATTTAGAACAGTGTCTGGTCAATATTTTGTGACCTCACATTACATCTGTGTGTGTGTGTTTAATCTGTGTGTGTTGCAGAGAGGCTGAACCTGGGCAAGAAAATAAGTACCCCAATGGATGTTCAGATGGAGGAACTGAACTTGAATACAAACAGAGGATCCCGCATGTTCCAAGAGAGACAGAAACGAGTGGAAAGATTCACCCTGGAGAACACAGTCAACAGTCCCACCATAACATATGTAAGATATCAGGCTTGCATCATCTAGTAGTTCTACATAATGCTGCTTTCGACTAGAGCACACTACACTAAAGGCTTTAACATTTAAAATTCAAGATTTATTCGTCATACTCAATTCTAACTTGACTCAACAACTTGCAGTGAAATGTGGACAAAGATTTTGACTGTGCAAAATGCTATCTGCTTTAATTTTGTAGCCTCAGCTTCATTGTAAATACAACAGTTAGCACAATAAAAATGTGTCAAGCCACCGATGAGATATTCATCAGATTACTTGAGACTATGACTTTAAAGCCCAGTCCACTACTGTCAGAGCATATTGCACAACCCCTACTTAGCAGGTCAGTGGGATTTACGATGACTGACTTTATGGTTTGTGACGGGCAATGAAATACAGACTGCTCTGCTCTCACTTTCTGCTGTGGGCGGCGGATCTGCATGGGCCTGCAGGGTGTGTGTGAGCGAGGATGCTACACACACGCTGGAGAGATGACAGCCTCACAGTTTATGGAACTAATGGCAGGGAGCAGGACTCTTTTCTCCACAGACTCCTTCACTGCTTCCCTTCACAGTGAAAGAGTAGCGCAATACAACTGAATGCTGGCATGAATACTAAAGCACATTTAAAGTCATGAGGTTGTGATTGCGACTGGAAGATGACTGTAAATTTCGTTTTAGAATTATCATTGACAGACAGCTGCATTATGTTAGCCAGACTAGATATTTTCCCACTGAGAGTTTCACTGGTATCCTGCAGGAGCAGCCTCAAATAAGCCCCGCAGAGAAGCAGCCACAGAACCTTCCGGAGATGGGGAAGGAGAACCTGGCCCACACCATACCTGGCAAAACCAGCCTTGTAAACACCCTCAAGAAGACAGTGGCAAAGAAAGGATGTCCAAACGTTCTCGCTCCAGGTACAGTAGAGGACAGTGTGCTTAAGTAATGCTGTATAAAAAGGCGTGATTTCTACAGAGTACAAATAGCTTTATAAATAGACAGACATTCTGTCAAACTACTGTATTTAACAGGCATTTGATCCTGACTTGGATTTTCACATCATGCAAACTGACAGCAAATTCAAACGGAAGACGCTTTAAGAATACGTTTTGGCTTATTATTGATGATGTTCTGAGCTTCATTCAAGGCACACTTTGCTGCCAACAGGATATTCTGGCCCGCTGCGGGAAATTCCCAGTGAGAAGTTCAATGCCACAGTGATCCCAAAGTCCTACTGTTCACCCTGGAGGGAAGCACTGGGGAGCAGTGAAGACCTGCTGACAAGCCTCAACACTCAGCTCCCACAGCCCTCACAGAAACTCCAGCCCACCAACTACAGGTGTTTCAACAGGTATACAGCCAACAATGACTAACATCATTAAGAAAAGTTTAAACATGCTGTTCAAAGGTCTGTTCAAAAGCCTTTGATATCAAAATAGGTTTTACTATTTCTATAGTTATATTGGTCATTTAGCCATGTGCAAGACAAACCACATTATTTTTTTCCAGTTTTAGTGCCAATCACTTGATGCAGCTTACAAAGCACATGGTTCAGACACTTTTATGTTGCAGTTGCTTTTTTGAAAAAGTTATGGGTGGGTGATGATGACTCAACTCCATAGCATTGGCTATGGCCTGCACAACGCTCTTGTTAAATGAATGAATCCCTTGAGTGCTTTGATAATGATGACATTAGTCTGGCGATGGAAGCAAAGGACGCCTAGGGTCAAGCACTGAGTCTAAGGCTCAGAAGGCGTTTTAATAATAACACTTGCCACAGTTGCCTGGGTCTATTGTCCAGTAAAAAAAGCCAGACACGCCATGGCATAATCGCAGACGCCATGGATCCAAGTACGCTTTGGCGTACTGAGACACATACATGGCAATCCCCCCCTTAAATAAACCCGAGGATGACCGAATACGACTATCAAATTCTAATCACAATTATCCCTTAAATTAGCAGTGTGGCACAGAGCCCTGTTTCCATTCCTTCTTCCGTCTGAAAGCAGATCTTAGCACTGGCAGTGAGTGTCACCCAGAGCTGAGGTATGCGAGGGGCCACCGCCGAAAGATGAACCCCATGAGCCCCCTATGCAGGCCTTTCAGCCCCTCAAGACAGATTGCACACGCAGATCCAGTTTCCCTGACGTGCTGAGTTGCGTCACTCCAATGACCCCACATAGCCGCACAAAACAAAATGCCGACAAAAAAAAACTGTTACTCACAAAACATAGCCCTTGAAACTCAATCTGTTTTTCCTTATAAAACAGTCCTCTTGATGTGCAATAGGCTCAATGCAAATGTGAGACTCATTAAATAGGCCGGCAATGTAATGATGTGCTTCTTGCACCAATGTGACTGGGGGCCCTGTGCATATATTGACTCAAAAATCGTCACTCAAGTCTCAAAAACTCTTTGTTGCTATTGAAACAGCAACTTTAGTCAGTGTTTTGGCGCACTCATTAACATAATCTCAAGGACCATGGTTTGGCCCAGGCCGGGGATTCCAAAAGTATGCTCCTGGGAACGTTTGGAAGCTAATGTAAATCTTTGCATCTTCATTCTCTCCATGTATTGACTTTTTGCAGAGCTGCCATGCCGTTTGGTGGACCCATGACTAGCAAGCGGGTCATTCCTGTGATCAACTTTGAGCAAGCGGACCCTCAGAACCTCCCAGGCTCTGTGTTGGACCGCATGACCCAGCGGCCGAACTTCAACAGGGCGCCCCGAGGATGGGGCATGGACTACAACCCTGAGTCTGCAGACCTTTGATGCACCTGACTGCAGTCACAATATACCAACCAACCCCTGGGCAAGAGACTGAGATTGGATCATAACCTGTGCTTGCATTTCCTCACTACGGGCAGCTGATATGTTGGATGTGTATGAGTGGGATGACACTGGACCTATGCAATCAGTTCATGCAGACCAGATAGCATACAACTCCGGAACGGATCTGGGGGGAGACAGGGTGTTCCTGAGTTGTTTAGTGACCAAACGGGTTTATTTTTAAATGAAGTTGCCTGGTTGCTCACTAAACCACCGATTTGGAATTCTGACCTGGTCGTGTGTCCCAGGTCTGTTCCGGATTCTACAACTATCTAGGTTGACCATGCATGGTGAAGTGCTAAAACTCCCTTTGTTGCACTTCAACAGATAATTCACTATTAGCACGGACACAGTGACATTTTGGATTGTAGCTATGGATGTCCTACACACAGGTCACTGGCACATACTGTAAGGTTTTCACAAAGTATATGGCACGTTAATTTTGCTTTATTTATGGTATTCTGTCAGTATATCAATATCCTGTCAAAATAACACCAAAAATAGTCTGTGTTGCCTAAGAGAAGAATATTTTGTTGTCTTTGGGAGTTCTGTCCTGAATTGGTGATGTAAGCCATGCTGTCAATAAGCAGAAAAACCATTTATGTGTTTACCTACAGAACATAAAAAACGTCCAAAAGTCACCATCTATCCACCAATCCAACATCTATCCAATGTGGACCTTCGAATTCTGTGACCACTGAGGGTCAAATTATCAAAAAGATAACTTTTCATTTTATGGGTTTATCCATAACGTGAATTAACAATTGCTACTCTTGTACTCTTGTAATATCCACAGAGCAACTTATGCAGCTGCACATGTGACAACTACATTTAAAAAAACAAAACAAAAAAAAAAAAAAAAAAAAAAAAAACACACACACACACAAAATACTTTCTAGAAGGCATTAGCTGGGGTTGTGAAATTTGCAAAAATGCCTCTGGTTATAGTCCTGTTTGTAGCATAACTGTTTTTTTTCCTTCTATAGAAGTCTATTGAGCAGCTTTTGAGACAGTATTGCTCATGTCCATAGAGTAGACAGTTTTAGCCAAAGTCAGGATTCACCTTAACCCACTCACAGTCTTCAACAGGCATTTGTTCCTTTAAAGAGGGGGATGGTGGTGCTCCATTGTCAGTGACAGCATGATGCAGCAACCTGAGCAACTGTTACCGGACTGAGTACTCGGCTAACACTAGCCGGGCTGGCAGACAGGAGTTACTCGGCCGCGTGACGGGTGGCGTGGGTGCCCATGCGCTGAGGATCCTGGGAAGGATAGTGGATGTGACCTGGGGGTCTGAGACCCATGGGAGGAGGTGGGGGAGGCCCCATGGGGTGAAATAACGGAGGTCCAAAACCTAAAACACACACACACACACACACACACACACACACACACACAAACAATAGGTCATTTCAGCATCACCCATTTCCTTATACTGCATGAATACTGGCTAAGTATGCACCAAACATAACAGAAACCAGGATTGGGCTTCTCACCTGGAGGTGGAGGGTTGGGTATGCCAGGGGGAGGTGGGATGGCCATGCTCATGACGGCCGGAGAGGTAGCTGGGTCCAGGTTGAAGTAGTTGGCAGGCACCTCCTCCTCTTGGGCAGGGGGTGGAGGTAGGGCTTGAAAGACAAGAAAACGTTCAAATTAACTCATTACCAAGGGTTTGGTAATGACCATGACACAGACAAAAGGTACTTTAAATTATAATAGAACAAAGAGCACATTCAATTCAAAGAAACAACCTTTGGTTTCTACCCCCTCCTCTTAACTCATACACATAAAGAAAACATGACCATATAAACATAAACAGCAATAAACCCCCACACACAGATTTGCTTCCCCTGCCCCTGTCTCCCTCTCTCCCACACACACAAACACACATAGACCTACCTCCAGGGAGACCTGGTACAGGCTCGAGTCTGTTCCCCGATTCACTAACCCCATCTTGGTCCTTCTCTCTCCCTCTGGCTCCTTGGGACCTAAATAGGCGAGGCACACACACACACACTACTATTCAGAGGCAGCACTCCCACTGGCAAAGAGCACATAAGCCAACCGATTTATTCCAACAAAACACCACATTCAGACCGCACGGAAATGCGCCCAGCATGTTGACACCGAAAGAGAAAGTAGCACATTTAAACCGCATTAAAAGGCCTATAACTGCCACTCCCCATCACAAAGCACCACATTTAAAACACATAAAAGGGGGGTCTCAGCTCAAAACCGACCTGCCCCATTTGACGGTGAGCCGGCGTCCGCCGATGATGAGCTTGTTGAATGATTTCTCGGCGGCCAGCTCGGCCGCCTGCCGTGTGGCAAACTGGATGAAGGCACACTGCTGTCTCTGCACCACTGTGATGGTACGGATCTCGCCAAACTGATAGAAGTGATTCCTGCAGGAGGGCCATGGAATGGGATGAGTGATTCAACAACAAACAGAGAGGGAGGGAGGGAGAGAGGGAGGAAGAGAGAGAGAGAGAGAGACCGTGAGAGAGATAACCCAGATAACCTCAACACAAATACATCAGCTCAGTGCCCAGAGCGGTATGTAGCTCCTTTCTTTATTTTTATTTGGAATTTCAATGTAAGCAAATCAATCTCTGAATGAATCCTCTGAGGCTAAAACCTCAAGAATATTTTCTCTACATAAGAAAATATTACTACTAAACCGTTCAATCAAGGCCAACGCCAAACCTCAGCTCTGAGTCGGTGACATTTTCTCCTAGGCCTCCTATGTAGAGGGTGGTGATAGACTTGTCCTCGGGCAGGTCTAGCCGGGGCATGGCAGACGCACGCTTCAGGAGTTTGTCTGCCACTGGGTCGTTTAACCCATAGTAGCGGTCCTTGATGTTCTGATCCGCCAGGGGATCGTCTGGATCTGTGGGTTTCTCATGCCTGAGGAGAAAAAAAAAATAGAAAGTTCATGAGACCATGTAATATCATATGCTACATGCGCGCACACACACACTTGAAATTTATTAACAAAGTCTTTGAATGATGTTATACTACCATGTAAGATATGCAAGTTGTGTGAGCTACTGTGCGCATGAGTGAAAAAGCAAGATACTGAAACTGAAGATACTGTGCCTGCACTCTGTGGTCAGTGAGTCACAGCAAATGTTGTTCAAGTTTGCCACCTAGTTTATTTTTAAAGCAACTACAACTCTAAATACAGTATACACTCCATCAGCATCACTGAATAGGATACAATATATTATTTAAACTTTCATCTCAAAGGGTTAAAATGTACCATTTAAACTCTTGGTGATGGCAACCCTTTGCAAATATGGATTTTTATAATAAAGACTTAAAAGGTACAATGTGTAGCATATTTAGTTGTTCATAATCTAATCATAATCTTACCCCTTCACAAATATGTGCTTTTTCATGAATATTTACGACCACCATAAATTTCAAGTGTTCTAAATGGTCGACTTACATAGGCATGAATGGGTGGCGTTGCTCCATAGTCATTCGCCATCTTGAAATACATTAGCCAGTAAGGGACATAATAGTCTACATTAATGCTTCGTATTATGCATTAATGTACCATTAATGTAGCCTATTAAGTCCCTTACTGGCTAATGTATTTCAAGATGGCGAATGACTAAGGAGCAACGCCACCCATTCATGCCTATGTAAATCGACCATTTAGAATACTTGATATTTATGGTGGTCGTAAATATTCATGAAAAAGCACATATTTGTGAAGGGGTAAGATTATGATTAGATTATGAACAGCTAAAAATGTTTCACATACATTGTACCTTTAAAGGCCCACTATGCAACATTTTTCATTTAATTAATCCGTTTCATACTGTTTAGGATGCTAAAATGAGCCACTACACGGCGAACGAACGGTGTAGAATGCGCCACCGTGGCCTATAGCGGTAGATACAGCACTTGCAATGTTCAGCAGCGCGGACCGCCTCCAATAGAATGCAGTGCAATACAATGCAATACAGCGGTCTTTAGAGGGAGCTCGTGAGAGAAAAAAAAGGAGAAGGGTCTGACTGCAGAGCCGCAGAGCCTCTAGGCACGTCATGACACCACGTCATGACACTTCGTCACGACATTACCACCTTCGCATGCGTAGTGCTTTAAAGATTGATCGTGCTTTTCTTCAGTAAAACAAGTTGCATTCCCTCAAAACCTAACCCGGAAGCTCGCCAATTTCACTAGCATAAATAACAGCTAGTTACATATTTCTAAAACGAATAAATTAACAAACCAATGGAAAATAACGCAACACCCTACAGCAGCATTAGAACAACACTATCACAGCATGGGTGTGAGTGAGGGCTGTTCAGAAAGCATGAAAGCAACACAAGCCGTAATACAGTGTACAGTGATCCAACGTAGGTCATGGTTTATGTTGACAGGAGTGTAGGTAAGGCAGAGGTGGTTGCTGCTAAACATACGTTTACTGTACGGGTCGGTATTCAAAGTAATTAAGAACAGAAAGTTTTAAAGTAGGGAGAGAACACAACTTGCTGCTCCACCAGGAGACGTGGTGTCATGACTCGCACAGTGGCTCTGCGGCTCTGCAGACAGATATTATTGAAAAAAAGCCCTTCTTTAATGTCAGCACGAATGCCCCACACACTGACCTGTAGGGGCACTCCTCTCCTCGCTTGCACTCTCCCTTTACCCAGAAGGAGCAGATGTGAGGCCGGTTCCTCTTGTAGTAGGGCGTGGTGCGGGCCAGCTTCAGAAGCATATCACTGTGGCCTGGGGCCTTGCCCAGCAAACCCACCGGCCGCGTGCCATCAGAGTTCTGGATCTGAGGGAGGCATCATGGGTAACACATACAAATCATTCAATCATTCATTTAACTCACACATTCATATAATTCTTCCCAAGGTTTCCTCCTTAGTAGGGAGGTCTTCTTAGACTATGCGGCTATTGGGTACTGTGTGGGAGTAGTGCAAATTGCCTTTTCTCCAGACCATTGTATAACCTCCATATAGCCATCTCCATCTCTATGCTGCCCTTATCACCCCCATCCATGACTTTATTTTGCCTCATTATACACCCCTTTCTTATATGCACAATAGACAGACAACATTCATAATTTCACTGCATTTTGTACACTGTAAATAAGTATGTGACAATACAATTCCTTGAAATCATATTAAATTCACAGATAAAAGAATTCATAATTCACTTTGAGCAGTGCTAGTGAATGGCTTCAGACACACAAAGCATTCAAAGTAATCTACACCCCTGACAAAATTCAGTTCAGCCATACATAGTCAAGTGTTTTTATTGTAATTTCAGCCCTATACACAGTATAAAGTGAGATGAGACAGCGTAATAAAGAGAGATGAGACAAGACGAGATGAGAAAAAAAAAAAAAAAACACCCTGACTTGACATGCATTCATAGCTCTGAAGTGATACAAGCAGGCTGGACACTCAGAACTGAAAACATGAAACAACCAACAGAGGCATTTTCATCTATATTCCTTGATCCCATCTCAGTGGAGTCACAATCTTAGATTGAGTTAATCGGTTATAAAAAGCCATCCTCATATTTGTCATTTTATTACAAGAGGATGAGTAGAACAGTATTAGTAAGTGGTGAGTGAGTATTTGAACTTTTCGCCCGGAAATATTCCACAATACCCAGTCAAATAATAAACTGTGTCTTCTGCTAAAAGTGTTAAATGGTCAACAGAATCAGAGAGCCAGGATCCACTAAAGAACCATGTGGTGGCAATGACTTGATTTGAAATTACCTCTCGTTCCATGTTCTGTGTGTAGTACTCCTTGTTCACATCCGACTTCGGCATATCGTCCTTAATAGACATGCCAGTGTCTCGAACCTGAATCGGTAGACCTGTTAATCAAATGTAAAATGTTTAAATGACTTTAGGTCATGATGGGGTCCAGGTCCATCAAACAATTCCCGAGATAATGAGACCAACTGGGTTGCTAATGACGTGCTTGATATTCAGAGGGAGCTCTGACGTTTGCCACTGTGTCAAAGGCCTCAGACAATGATATCATTAGCAGCACATAAAAGAGATATTTTCAAAGTTGAAAGAATTTGCTATGATAGAAGTCCCGTTTCAGAGCAGGGACTTAAAATTAATGTCTTTTCACATGTCAATCTTTACTGTATGTAACATAAAACCTAAAAAATGCAGAAAGTGTCAACAGATTTCAAGTAGGCTAATTCTCACCATACTCTAAGTCCAGCAGGCACGTCTGACAGACATTTTTCATCTTGCTGCACGTCTGACAAACCTCTGTTTTTTTGAAGCGCATACGGACACCAGGACACCAGCGGAACACAGTGAAGGGACGAGCACAGATCTAACACCACAAATCAGAATAATATTAAAAACTACACTGCATTTTCCCGGCAGAAACCGCAACCAACCCCCCAACCCCCAACATATGCACACACACACAAACACACAAGCCTTTCTCCCATTCATTCCAATGGAGAACCACCCCCCCCCCCCCCCACCCCACCCCATGCATTTCAATGGGAAAGAAACAACAAGAAAAAGAGGGATAACGGGCGAACGACAAGAGATGCACACCGATCGAGATCAGGCCGGATGTGTCAGAGTTGGAACGGTGTCTCTTTTGGATTTTGGATTTTAGGAGGAGTAGCGGATCCAAAATCCGGCGAAATAATAATAAGAAACTTAAGAAGAACAATACTGGCCTTGCCACCAATAGAATGCAGGAGTGGAAGTCCTTGTTTGAGCCCTTACCTTGCACTCTTTGCCATATTTCTCTTTGGTCTATCAGACAACACAAAAACACAATTAGACATACAAGCAGGTCACAGATGGCTTGATGCATCAGCCACTTTCATGTTGTTTCTCTTTGTGTAAAACATCTGAACCCTAGCAATTGACATGGGTTTATTCCACTGAGAGTTTCTGCTTCAACCAATCACTACTGTTTGATTGGGATGTGTGTTATGGGCTGGAAAGTATTGTTTAAATTCAACAATACCGTTTTCAGACCCTCGTCTGTTCACTGACTGGCCATTGGATATTTTGATCAGGGACAAAGTTAAGCAGGCTGGTTCCCTGACACAGTGGCTGGAGGTATATTAAAAGCACTAGGTGCACTACCCTGGCCATGTCCAAATAACCCAAATCTAAAATCAAAACCTAAACTGCCTGTACGCTATATATATATATATATATGATCCTCTCCAGTAAAGACAATTGTTTGTTAATTATTATTTATAGATTCTTATAAGTACTTACCATGCGAATGTATGGGTTTTCACCAAGGCATGTCTGACATAGAATAGGGAAGTCCTAAGTAGAATAACATAGAGGTTCATCAATAAATTACATAAATAAAGAATTGTGATCTAAACACAAAGGGACTTCAAAGAGGGGTTAGCAATAAATAAATACAAGACCCCATAGCATGGTTTCATAAAATAATCAGCCACTCAACCAACAAACCAACTAGTGACAGATGTGGCAACAGTCCAGGTTCTTACTTGAGCACCAGCTATCCCAGGAAGTTCTTCAATATCATTCACCTCATCAGAGCACCTAAATATAATCTGTCTGCCATCACTCTGCACTCTGGGGCCCAAATATTATTATTATTATACAAAACCAGGTATATAATTTAGCCTTTGTGGCTGAAAACTCCCCAGACAAAACCAATGCATTTAATATTCTTCATGACGATCAAATAACTGTTTTCGTTGCAAGTTACAGGCGTGTCTCTTGACAGGGGAGCTCATGGAATTTGTAACTGAGTGGAAGAGCTCGACATTGTGTATTCTAAATCTTTCACAGATGGCCCTGGCAACAATGTGCACCTCGTAGACAAACAAGAACAGCTGAACTCATAAACAAGACGTGCACAAGACCTACAGAACTTGCTAGCTAAATAAAGGTCTGGTTGCAGTTGCACCATAATTCAGTTTATGGTACTCGAGCGATTAAGACAACTTTTGGTGAGGGTAATAAGGCATGCCATATTGCCATGTATTAGGCCTATCAATAATGCTTATGTTACTGCTGACTGACAAATCGCCCACTGCACACCCAAATGACCTCAGACACAAGATGACATCTATTTTCCAGTTTACATTAGCAAGCTGTAAATTGAAACTGCAACTCAAATATATTGGCTGTGACACCAGGATGTGAACAGCACTTGGTGACGTTACTGGATATAACGTTATTCTCAGAGCATACCTAACGCTAATTAAAGACCAAATGTTAGCCTTGACGTTATCTCGCCAACTTATTAAAATGTAATCAGGTTAGTGTTACCACCTCAGGTAGAGAGAACTAAGTTGGATAACATTACAGCAGCCTTCACTATCCTGTCGGATCTAACGTTAGCTAGTTAGCCATTTATTTTCACTGGTTTTAATAATGCTCATATTAAGTAAAACGGTGACAATGGCCATTTGAAAACACAATAATCATAAACAGTAGAGAGGCGCCATAAAGCTGTTTTATGTATCTCAACAACCATTTTCTAGGCATTTTGCTAAAGCTAGTCTGCTAGCCAGGTACTGACCACGCTATCTACTGTCGAAACTAAGCAACGCTGCATTCAGCAAGCTAGTACATATTGGTGGTGGCATTTCATAATGATTTAATCCAGTGGGGCGTTTAAGAATCTATATACACGCCTATATAGAACAACAGAGCAAACATATATATGTACATATAATACAAAACAAAAAAACATACCGAATCTTCCCAATTCTGTCTATTATACGTGTTGGCTCCTAAGGATGTCGCCATCTTTCACCACTCGACACACTGGTAGCTGTAGCTGTAGCTCTACGTTCACACTCACAGGCTGCGCACAACTTGCGCACAACTTGCGCAAAACGGGAAATCGTTGTGACTAAAACTAGCCTGCGCCCATCTGCGCTGTAACGTTAGTCTAATAAGAAGGAAGTCTTCGAATGCTGATGGTAACACCGAGCTAGAACACGGGATTCTAGCTCAGTGGAATAGAATCGGAGGGCAATGCATTAAAGCAATTTGAATTGAGCAAAGTCCTTCTAGAGTCGCCAGTAAGTGACCTATATATGTTACCCTATGCCATATAGCGTTAGGAGTGCTACCGGTCCCCTCAGCTCACAGGCTGCTGTATGAGTTGAATCACAGGTAGACCAAGGCTAACACGAAGATGTTTCTTGTGTGTTGCTTTCAGTAACTGTGATAACTGAAGTACTAGACCTGTTAGGGTGTTATGTTTTCTGTGCCACCAGAGGGCGTGTGCGGCACTTGCAAAGTAACGTTATTATAACTTAAAGGAGAGGGGGAAGACATAAGCTATCTAGATGTTTAAATTATTTTCCGCACTCCCTTAATACCTACGATCCTGTCACCCAAGTCTTGTGCTTGTGTAGCCTACATGTTTGACCAGGCCTATGCTTTCTCTCTATCTTAGGTGGTGCTTCTGTCAAGCCATCCAGAAGACACAGCCTAAAAACAGTTGCAATACACGCCTCTGATGAATATGAATATTTGGCCCAGGTACCTTACTGAACTGTTCTGTTGTTCTGTGTAGGCTAATGAAATATAGGCCTATCTCGTTCTCGTCAAGTGATGAGAAGTTAACAGATGTCTTGCAGGGTGGCCTCATTCTGAATTCAGCTCTATTCTGGGGGCTTCGTCATGGAAAGATTTGGAATCCTCTGGATTAGCAAGACAATTATTGACATAGCTGTGAGAAATAAAAAGAAGACTTCCCTCTTGCAACACACATAAGCTTCCTACCACATTTGCCTTTGGTGATACAAACAGCAAAATTAGCACAAATAAAATGTGGAATATGAAAAAAATGAATAAAAAAATTACAGATATGTAAAGAAGGCCTACTGTCATTCATCTTTCATAAAACAACCATGCAGATGTAAAACGTCTTTTTGAGTTTATAGCCACTAAGGCACATGTTTTGCAGTACTGTGGCAGGTGTCCTCGCCTCGTCTGTTTGGCTTCCCATTACCTTTCACTAATAACTCATTAGTGGCAACATAGTCAGTGACCTCTCTCTCTCTCACACACACACACACACAGACACACACACTGAATCACTCTGCCTCTCTCTTGCTCCACTTCAGCATTCACATTTATACTCTCAGACACCATTTCTCCTAATGCACATACAGTATAACTGGCCTTTCCCCCTGACCTGCACTCCACTGAAACAGGAGTGATTTGGAAAGCACTGGACACATTAGGATGCCCCTGTCCTTGTTCCATTCCAGTAACCCCGTAATCTGGTGCCATTGTATGCTTGAATCAAACCATCTGCTCTCCATTAAAAATAGCTGTGAGCTGTGTGTGAGAAGACCCAGTCACAACCACAACCATATTGTGTTTTCATACAGCCATATCAATTTACAGAAGTTGATCAACCAGGCTATTGAATATGTACATTTCATGACAGAGCTGTCAAATAGATTATTTGCATTTCCATTTCTGCTAAATAGTCGAATGGGCCAGGCAGGAAGGGTTTAATTACTGGATTCAGATGTGTATACAGTGTTCTCTTATGGGCTGGAAAAAAGTCCCTTTCACACATTAATAGTTGCTGACTCACCTGCTGAGCACACAGCTTTTGCATCTTTCCAATAACAAAGCAACCTTTCAGCTTTAACAACACCTGGAGCAAACTGCTGTGGGATAAGAAAAATATCGCATTTTCATAGAAGTGTTAATGCAGCTTGCATCAAAAGCATGTCAATCCATGCTACTGTACTAAATGTAACATTTGCTCATTCGCAAAGTAGAAACCCGTGTAGCATTTTCACAGACCAAAAATACAGAGAAATGCACTCAAGTGTCACAAAAGGCAGTTGCCAATATTGGGCCTGAAAAAAGGTCCTAGGGGACAGGTTATTGGATCTACCACTGCAGGAAGTGTGACAAAGTCTTTGCTTTCTGAAGCATCCTAGGCTAGAATGCTGGCTCAGTGGGCAACCAATGAGGCTGAAGATGAGTTTTCTACTGTCCATGTGCTTAAACTCAGTGTGTCTGTGTGTTCAGTATCAGTATTGATGATGGACCATACATGCAATGCATCCTGTGTTTCCTAAGATGTCGCCAAGGATGTAGGCCCAGGAAGAAATCCTTGTTTTGTTTTAGGCAGAACAACCTGTGTACCTATAGTGGTTATGAAGCCAAAACAAGCCGTATGTTGTCAGCGTGTTTTTATTTACTTACATATGTGAATATGTGTAAATGGTTTAAATGTGTTTTTTTCTCTGGCATCTTGGTTCTCTCTGTGATGATTTCTCTATGAAAGAATAACAAAAGAGGGTTTTTAAAGGGTAATTAAAAATGGAATAATATTAAAATGTATGTATATATGAATACAAATATATATATGTCTCTGCCTTGTAAGTTCTCTCTCTCATACTTTAAATACCTTTATTTCTTGTGGCAGCTAATCTGATGGCTATGAGATTGGACAGGGATACTGGCCAGATGACATGAGTGTAACTCCATTTGTCATCGTAGACCCTTTACCCTTGGCCCAGAGGACATTCTCTTCACTCTGATGAACGCTGGCACGCCGGCGGCCATTGCTCTCCCAAGCTGCAGGTGAGAAGAGCGTATGCTAGAAGCCGCACTGCTTTGAGAGGCAACTGCGAAGTGACAGGACAGGCATTTTTCATTTGATGCTATCAGAATTGACTGATTGACTTGAGTGCTAGGAGACTGCCTGTCCTGTGTCTGCACATTTGCATTTGTTTTGGACACCCCCTGAGAGACTGATAATGTTAAAATGAACAAAGACTTTCATCAGTAACAAACATTTTCACACAGCGTAGCTCTAAAGTGCGCAGAGCTGCCTCAACATCAGACTGGGAGAGCATTCAAATATTTTTCTGAATGTAGAGCCAGACTGCTTTCTATGCGTTCCCTCCGGTGCTGATTGTCAGTTGTTTTGGCCAAAAGGGACCTCTCTTGCTTCTCCTGCCTTAATTGAAATCAAAAGGAATGAGATTATTTCCTTCTATTGTGTCCCTCTATTTCACGTTTACCACATAACAGGAAGTTCACAGTAACATATCCACACAAAAGTAATCTCAATATTCACAGGCACAGATTTAACAAGATCTTTTACATGTTCACTGAAAATTGAACATGCATTTTTTTTAAGCATGCCTATTTTCATTGGTTGCACAAAGCAATTCTGAGGGTCACAGTCATTCATCATTGTACGGAGCACATAGCTAACAATAGAAACAGAAGGCAAACAGGTCAATGTAAGAAATGCTTGCCAATAAGAAAACCCGACCTCATGTGGACAGATGACTGATCTCTCTTTTCTGTGACACTTTCTGATGGGCATCAGAGAACAGAAGGGTTGATGGACGAACGGCCTGATAGAAACCTTTGTCATACAGTACGCTGCTTTTTCCACTTGGTCAACACAGTGGCAGTTAAAAGGCATTTTTACCCTGGGGCACAGCCCTGTATATATGGTGGAGGGGGTTCTGGCACTCCACACTGGAGGGGGCAGATCTAAAGGTCAACTATGTATTTCAAAGGATGCATTCCTGGTGTGCCTATGAATAAATTAGCAAGGGAGGGGGAGACACAGCCTTAATGGAACAATTACCATTAGCTGCCTGTTTAAACACTGATTAGCTACTGACTCACTAAATGGACACAACCAATAATGATGTCAAATTGAAATATTGTTCAAATATGCTCAATTATTCACATTGGGAAAGGCATGCTTGTGTTAGGGTGAGAGAGTATAATGATAACACATCTATTGCAAAAATATGTAAGCTACTGGAGAAATATGTAAGCTACTGAAGACCTTCATCTTCTTTTGGATAAACCAAATCTGTCTATTTTTTGTATTTTGTATATTTTCTGGGAGACTGAACGAGTGTGAGACAGTCTGGAACAGGAGAAAAAGAGACAAAAACTAGTGAAGAAGAAAAAAAGGAGAAAGCTGGCCTCTGAAACGGTTGTGTTGAAAGGCATTTACGGCAAGCTTCCAGTGCCCATCCGAGGGTTAATGGGCTGAACCAGATGGAGGTGGATGAAGAGCTCTGTCTCCGTGACGCTGCATTCCTTGTGTCACCAGCTGTTAGGCCCATAATGAGTTATGATGAATGAGGAAACACACAGCGCTCAGGCCCAGCCATGCCTTTTGTGCAGCAGCCAGACTTCTGTCGAAGCCAACAGCAGTCTTTCCCAGGATTAGAAGCTATCAGGACCATGGAAGCCATCACAATTGTGACGGACAGTCTCATAAATTTTTTCCAACGCAGTGTTTTTTTTTTTTTTTTTTTAGCCATCCGTGGAATTGAACCTGTCACCATCATCAACTTCCATCATGCAAATCAAGCTGACCTTTAGGAGGTGGTCAATCACACTGTCAATTGCTATCCATCAGAATCAAATGAGTCCAAGCAGGTCTTCCTAACTGTCGGATATTCTCCTTTCTCCTGGTTAATGCAGGAAATAAAAAACTTGATTGAAATAAAATAGAATATCAATAGGATGGGAAAATGAACTTGAGTGAGATAGAGCTGAGAGGAAGCATCACGTGCACAAGGGACAGACAATACACCAATCCTGTGGACAAAGAACCACCGTTTAACACTTTTCAATTGTGTTTATGAGTTTGGATTCAGAATGCAGAGAACTGGACAGAGAAGTGAGGGTGTAATTTAGTTTTTCTCTTTTCTAATGTCTACATATTTTGTCAGTGGGTAAATGGGCAAGTAAAGTAATGGGATGAAAAACAGGCACAGATGCCATCCTGGAGCTTACAACATGGGCAAATTTGATCAACTTCTAGTTTCAGCATGTGCATTTGGAATGCTGTGAGAAAATTGTATTACATTTTACACAGTTTTGTAATCTTCTGTGTTTTTGCTAGGTGGGCCAATTGCTCCGTAAATGCTATCTGTGGTGTACCTCGTCTTATGATACAGTGCATGATATGGTACAAAGTAATGTACGATAATGGAACCATGGGTACACCCACAGTCACTACATGCACAAAGAGAGGAACAAATGATTTTCTTAGTCCTACTAAAATCAAACTTTAAAATACATACACCTTAGTCCGACTGAAATCGAACCAAACTAGACACATAATCGGACAAACACTGCCAGGCAATGCGAGTGGAATTGCATTTCTCTCAAAAGCTAAGATCGGATTGATCATAATTCGGTTTAGTGCCTGTGCATGATTACTGAAATACTCCTGCTAAATCATTAGCTTGATTTAGATGTACATGTACACACACTGTACTGAGTGACATCATATAAACATCATATGGCTGACATCGTATAAACATATCAGCCATCATGAGTCCATATGCCATAAAAAACCCTGACAATGATCTAGTAGCACTTTCTCACATGTAGTGTGCTGTTTCTTATGAGCACTAAATGAAGGGGTGTGCTGCGGTTTTACAGAAATTTAGTTTGAATATATTGCATATTTGTCTTGCCAACAGAGTCTTGAATATAATATAAATAAACCCATCATACTGTATCAACCCATCATGCTGTATGACTTTAATGTATCCCACCTTCCTCCCTGTCCAGCTGCGATCTCTGTGAATATTTCAGACATGGATATTTATTCACAGTTTATTCTCAGTTTCGCTAAGCTAGACACCAGAATCTTGCACGGGGGATATTTTCAAATGAACATTTACACATGTGGCATAATTATCACTGCAGTAACACTCATCCTTCCCTGCAGCTTCCTCTGATTGAAATAGCGTTGAAGACTGTCCACACAGGACCTTCACTCCTATGGGCTGTGTGGAGGCGTTTCTAAGGAGACAGAATGTTTACATTCACATCCACACCATCCATTCCCCTAGGGTAGCCCTTTATGGCTCTGAGGTATGAGTTATGAGCCTGCTGAGGTGGATCATAAACGAATGGTTCTAGAAGCAGTTCTGTGTGTTCTTTCATATACGTAGTTGGTCTGCGAATGTGCTTTTACAGCAGTTTGGTGTTGTAGCTCATTTGCATGTGCCTGGTGTTCCACACAATGTCAGCATGATTTCACTTTGAGATGCCTGAATCTACCCCGGAGTTGGCAGCGTTGAGTATACAGCCAGCCGCAAGTTGTGAGTGATTTAGTGTAATCTGGTGAAATACAAATCAAACCTTTTAAATAAATACACTTTTGACAAAGACTAATTTTCTGATACATCAGTTAAAGTAATTGTATTTGTATCTTGATGTATTTTAATGTAGTTTGGCCGGAGAGATGTGTGCAAATGATAAAGTTAATTAAATCGTTTGTCTGCATGGCCTCTCAAAGGATTGCCGAGAAGCGTTTCCCTTCAAGCCCAAGCACACTCGAGTTTTAAGATAAGAGGAGAGTGGGAGCGCTTTTGCAAGGCACCCACTAAGCACTAGTTTGATGGCTTTACATGTGGAGAAATGTAGAGACTTACAGTAACAAGGCACGAAGAACAGTGATGAGCTGTGGGTTTGCTCCAGCCCTCCCCAAGACGGTGAGCTGCTTTAAGATTATGCAGAGATGTACGGTAACTGTTTGGTTAAAGGTTAGGTAGTCTTACCTTGGAGCACTGCCAAAGTCAAAATGAAGTAAGGTATTTCATTCATGTTAAACTCTGTTCATCTTATTCTGACCGAGCCACTTTGAACACCTAAACACACTTTGTCAGGGGCAGTTGAAAACCCCTGCCGGGGGGATTGGTAGCTGTCTACTGAAACATATAATCTGAAGTTACCCACCCCTACCCTCTCAGGCAAAGTCTGGTGGGGTGTCTGTCTGTGTAGGGGAAGATAAGAGTCAAAAAGGGGGAGCCTGGTTGGCTGGTGCTCTCTTCCCCTCCCACACCAATTCAGCTGACAGTCATCCTCGATGCAGAGCGGCGTTCGCTCTCGCCTGCTCGCCTGTCTGTCTGTCTCTCTGTCCGCTTGTCGGAGGCTCGTGGGGTGTGTCCCAGTGGTCCATGCCAACTGCGCAGCTGGTGGTGGAGTTATCCTAACAGCTTAAGACAACCGCAGCAGACGCGCAGCTTACGCCTGCAAGACCTCAGCACCGCTCCGCAGCACTGCAGCATGTCTGAGCAGGGCCGTGCAGAGAAATGCACCCTCCCTATGAAATGCAAGTTGGGATCCAGAGCCAAAGCCTGTTGGTAGCCGTACAGCAATCCAGTGTTATCTGTTTCAGCCCACTAATTATTTCAAATACCTACACTAGATTTCATTTGGACACCAAAATTTAGATTGATTTCCAAAAACACAGGAGGCTCATTTGAAGATATCAATTATAGGATATTTGTTAATCGTGAATGTCATTTTAGTGCAGTTTTCCCATTGTTCAGATTCAGAAGTGTCAGTCTTGATTGTCTCAGTCAGCAACTACCAGCTCATTTTCATTATTTTCACTTTGTATTTCCAACTGATATTTGCAAACAGTAATTGTATTAATATAAAAAAGCTGTGTGCATGTGTATATATTTCTGCATGTGTGACACACTTGATGACTCACTTTCTAAAATGGCTATTTTACAGTCTGACACATTACAAACACAAATGGAGAGAAGAAGACTCAGGCTTCACTGTTAATCTCTGAGTCATTCTGATACTCTGCTGTGAAGTTCAGTGTAGGGGAAGTGCTCCTTTCCAATAATAACTGCTGTGACCACAAATAATAGGAGTGCAACACATATCAGAATCTCAGCTGGGACAACTGTCAGGCTTGGTATTTCAACTGATTACCCAGATGGTGCAAACCCCCATTTCTCATCCCACGTTTTCTCTGCACTCCGTCATAAAAATGAGGCCTCGAGTTACATTACATTTATTCATTTGACACAAAATAACTGAGCCAGAGTGAACAATAGATGCAGAAAAGATGCAGAGCAGCACAAACAAATAAGGAATTCAAAGACATTGCATGATCCTCCCTTTCAACCAACTGGATCCATGTTCAGATCCTTGCACCGTGAGCTCTTCCAAAAATATTCATTTCAGGAGAGCCCATTTGAATAAAGCGTATTCCCTCAACATTCTGCCTTAATTAGGCCATGGGTATGCCTGCTGAGCCATAGAGTTACACTGACAACTCAATTATACAAGCTCCCTTTAAAGCGCTCACAGAGACTAATTATTCCTGACTCTTGCACATTTAAATTTGAATATATCATGTTAAAACCATTATACTGAGGTTTTTAAAATATTATTTCAATTTTTTACACCAAAATCAATTATGATAAAAGAGAAGGTGTGGCAGAAGGCATGACATTTGGCCAAAAATGAATCCACAGCCCACTGTTTCTTTAATTGAAGATTTTCTTTTTTGAGTGTTTGTTACGCTTTTTTTTATAAAAGTGTTGTGATTCCCTGAAGCACTGAGTCGATTGCTCTTGTTTCATCTTTTTGATGGAGAGAAACCAGGTAAGATGGAAATGCCTGACAGTCAGTTATTCCTACCCAGTTACAGCATATCTACATTGTAAACATGTGCTGAACTGGACGGTGTGCAATGTCATGCTCTTGCTTCAAGTAATATTGCTTCATGGCTTTTATTGATGGAGAGACTGGATGTTGTCATTAATATAAATTCACTGTATTGCCTACAGTAATATTAAGATACGTTTCTAAATTACTAAACTTACTAAGTTACTAAATCTTACTAAAAGTAGCTGAATCTGAATGTCTGCACTGAATCTACTGAATGTCTGTATCCTCTGATTAATTCGAAGTGTTGGACCTGGGCACAACACAGACATTTGTTTTTCTGTTTCACACAATGCAATGCATCACTCTCAAGTATCTGTATCATATCCCGCCCGTCATTCCTTACATGTTCGTCATTTTCAGTTGCATGTTATTTTAGAGGGCTTCTTCAAGATTTATGGTTTTTGTAATGTGTACATCAAACTATTAAAATCCCTTAAATGTCTCTAAAATGTGACACCCTTATTGTTTGGCTGGTGATAATATTCCATGATTGTGAAATGCAAATGGTGCTAGACTGGCAGAACATGGAGAGTAATTGTAGGGATGTTTTAGCTGGAGGCTCTTTTTACAGCTAGAGGCTTGAATGGAGGCTCTCTTGCTAAGCAACCCAACCATGGAGAGAAACCATAAAATGGCTGCCAAATAATCAGTAACAGCACAGACGCTTTTTCTTCATGCAATTGGGAGACTGTAGAAACATATGGGGATGTAGGCGAGAGGACCTCCAAACTTTGTATAATTGTCTGCCAGTTTCCCTCACACCAACAACACTCATGTAGTCTCTGTTGAAACATCATTCTGTGATATTCTGATTGAGCATGCATGCTTGTCCATTTCCCTGATGCACAATGGCTTTGAATTAAATGACAGTGAATTAAATTACTTCTTACAACATTCCTGAAATGGCAGCACACATCAGATACAGTCTCTGTCTGAGGGGAATATAGCTGTCATCTTTGACAGGAAAAATATGGAAATTCACTAGATGATCATTTAGTACACAGGCATTTGAATTTCTGAATTAACTCTAGATGTGCGCACACACACGCACACACACACTATCTCTCTCACAAATATTCAGATGCAGCGCACACACGCACACCCACACACATCAGACACATCAATATCTGGGAAACTGAATTAGTGAAGCTAATAGCCAGTTAACGCCAACACGGGAACCTTCATTTGAATACAAACTCCCTGTAATCACTGGCTGTACAGGGCCCTATTTCCATACTGTAGAGATCATGTGGGAAAGTACAGGGCTCAGAGTTGTTCCTACTGCACGTGAGAATGTATTTTTCACAGAGGGTATACGTGCGTCTACAGTGCATATAGAGAGAAAAGAGAAAAGAGAAAAAACTACAGTCAAACTGTCCTATTCTGAAATGGTATTATGAAATAGTTGTTTTCCAAAGAGATTTGTTGAATCGTTTTGCACATAGATAGCTTTGGTAATGCCTTAATATTTGGAGCAGGAAAATTAACCATGATTTATTCATCTTAAAACAAATGATGTTATAAATATTGGAAATTTGATATGATATTATGAATTATGATACTATTCTGAATTCCATTAGGTTCTGCTGTTGGCATGGAACTGGACTGAAAAAAGAGATTGAGACTGTGCAGATTGCTATCAGTACTGGACAATGACCAACACGCCCTGCATAACACACCCTCCAGACAGAGACAGATGTTCAAAGGCTCCTGTGGCTTCAGTGGTGCCCTGACACTGCCTCCTATAGTTTTCCTTTTTACCTATCTTACCCAAGCAAGACTGGACTTGAATCTTACTAAGTCTTACTGACCCCACCCCACCACACCCAATTCCATTTTGTTTTTTATGTTTCTATATCATGGTCGGGACAAAGCTTTTGCACTGATTTCGGAACTGTTGTATTTAATTTAACTGTTGTTTTACACTCTGCTTGCAAACATAATCTGCACTGATAATTTTGCAGTCAATAAATCTATATATCATCATGTAATTGTGATTAAATCTGTAATTATATATTTTTTTGTATGATGTATGACTGAGGGGCCAATCAGACAAAAACATGTATAGAATTAGCTTATAAAGCATTTTGGCACAGCAGGAAAAGCCTGGTATGCCAGATGGCTAGTCCATCCCTGACAGAGCTTAGAAACACATCTCACGCTGGACAGCACAATACATTGAAGCACATACCCACTATGACCTCAAAGCCCCCTTTGACTAGTTCTAATGGGTATGGGAATTTCCCACCCAGTCACATGCCATGCTCGTACACCAGAAAATGCGTTTGTTCATTCGTGGGTTTATCCCACGGGTGTTCCAGTTATGTTATCTCCCTTCTTCTTGTCCTCAAAGCTAAAGAGCATGTGGGACGACCCTGGAACATGATGACAAATAAGTTCCCTGTGCAACCATACATCCTGCTGAAAGATGGAAATGCCAAGTTCATTAGGGACGCTTTTGAAGCACCCTGCAAACACAGCTGTCTGGGGTCTTTGTAGTTGCTAGGCTGATCAATATTTAGCATCTTAATTCACCACATGCTCACCCCTTTAACCCCTCCTGCATAAATGTAGGAGGGCTAAGGCTTGGGGGTACACACTTGAAGAAGGGCATTTCAAGGAATGGAACCCAAGCGAATGACAAACAGAAAGCAAGAGCATTTATCCCAGTCTCTGTGTTTATCCCACTTGAGTTACTCTTGCAAACCACATAATCATTGATTCAGAAAAGCCAACAGCCCAAACAAATAAACAAAGGATGAAAAAGGAACTTCATTTGGTTTGATTCATTAAGATGACACCACTGGCTAATCCAGCATTCATATTCAAAGCCCTTGCAGTAGATGTGGGCAAATGCATTTGGGTTCGGATGGAGTGTCTCTTTTCACAAACCATTGCATGCTCATCACTGTGAACAAACGGGACAATAAAACCAGCCATGAGCAAGGGTCACGCTGTTTTAACTTTTTTTATTCTTTCTTTTTTTGCTGACTTGAAACATCAGCATGAACTCTCTTCGCTGCAAGGTCAGTCCAGCGGGGCAACACTGATGCCCTTGGATGCTCTGCGCGCATCTCCACACGCATCCACTGGATGCCAGCCAGCAGTGAGCCTGTGGCAGAGAGCCCACCTGGAATGAAACGTCATCTCTGACTCCACACACAGTGATGAAGTGCTAGAACTTGAAAGTGTTTCAGACTGAGAGAGAGAGTGAGAGAGAGAGAGAGAGAGAGAGAGAGAGGGAGAAATAGAGAGCAAGGACAATGACATCGGGAAATATAGCATCACCCACCCAACTTTTGAAAGCAGCCAATTCATGCCTAACCACAACAGTAATTTGCCTCTGAACTGGGTTACGTCTCCCCTGCTTGTCATAGAAGTATCAAGTATCTGGCATAGGGCTCAGACACGAGGCATGACTCGATATCTATGATGCGTCAGGCAGTTTAATCGCTGTGGGTGCCTGACTGATGACTAGCAAAGTCATCTAATGGTCATTGATCAGAGCTGAAGGCCGCAGGCACTTCTGCCAGCCATGGCTATGATCACAGAGTGCTTTTTTTTTTTTAATTATTATTTGTCAAAGATGGCATGACTCAAACTGGAAGATCCCACCATGTTCACCCTGGGAGAGATGAAGAAAGTGAGAATGACACAGAGTTTAAAAATCTGGAGCAATGCTAGAAAAGTGCTAAACAGGTAGATTTCCCCCTTATTCAAGAGATGCTCACTTATTTTGTTTCATTAAAGGCTCAAAACTGTCTAGAATGTTAGTGTAACAACGCATGGGGGTCAGCATCTGATCATAATAGCATAGAATAGCATATCTCACGCATATCTATCTGTCGGATAGACTGTTGCAGTCATCCTTTGCCTTCCAAAATAGCTCCAGGTTTAGCTCAGCATCGCAATTCCAAGCAATGCACCAATGTTTAATCAGCGGCTTGGGAGTTCAAAGAGAGAGGCTAAAAAGTGCTTGTGCACATGCTTGATGGCCTTCTTGCAGTATGTCACCAAGCTGAATATTCACACTACTTGTCTAAGGCACTACAATTCTAGAGGCAATTGACTTAATGAAAAGTAATGAAATTTGGTTTCCTCTTTCATTGCACAAATTTATCTGAATGCTGTAAATTAAACAAAAAATCCTCTATAGTACACCCTAAACAATTCTCTACAGTGCAACATTATCTCAGTTTCAAAGCATACTATAATTGGTTACATTGGAATCAAAGCAATGGCTAAGCATGACTGTGGTCTGATGGATGACAAAATCTTAAATGTTGCATTTCAGAAGCCTAATTACATTTAATTTCAACATTCTTTTGTAAGGGACTTTCAACAGCAAAAAAAGGCAGAACTTCCACATCCTTGCAAATGTAAGGTTATTCTCTGAGGGAAATCTCCTCATTTCCACTTCTCCTCAATCTGCCAAAACATATATAAATACATATATATACTTGAACATGAAGCAATTTCCCTACAGAGATGTCGTACTGACAAACAGAGAGGGAAAAAAAATGTCAGTGGCAAAAATGCCATGTCGTCAGAAGAGAGAGAGAGAGAGAGAGAGAGAGCGCGCTGGATTGATATTGTCAAACTCCTGCACCTCCATTTGCAGTCGTGCTCCCTGAGACAGCCACGCTAAATGAGCTTGTGTTTCTTAGCCGGCAGTGGGAGTTAGGGAGCAGGACGCTGGAGAGACCAATGCCACTCCCGAGCCTGTCCACTCCCGCTGCCAAAAACTTCCGTCCCCTTCGCCAAGGCGCCTGCCAGTCAGCACATGCTAATCCACAACAAAAAGAGCCCTGCTCAGGCTGCCGAGCTGTGAAATCACCTCAAGAGCAGTTATTTATATTTATTCCTTTGGAGGGCTGAGGAGTCTGGTGAGAAGAGGAGGGGGGATTGAATTATTCATATTGGCCGGATTATAGCAGGTGTCTCCTCTCTGGTGTAGGACGGGTCATCAATGGCTTCAGGATGGACCTGTGTTATCTGTGCGATGCAGGTTCTTTGTGTCCACCACACAGAGGTGACCTTCGGATGGCCCGAATCAAATAACAGCAGAGCAATTTGGCTTCCTTGTTTGTGAGTGTAGGCACATGGCATGTTAGCATAGCCAACATGTCAAATATTTTATCATGATCTCGGGGGAAAGAAAGCACCGAGCATGAGCATCTTATCTTGTTTCATTAAAGGTCCGAAGATTTATAGCGGGTTAGTGGAATGAGGCAACCCAGCAGCACAAGTTAACTACTAATTAATGAAATCACACAATCATATGGCTCTTATCGTTCAAGACAGACTGTTACAGTCAGTTTCAGTTGATAACTGTATTTCAGCTAATGACTGCCCTGACTAACTGTAATACTTAAAGCGATTATCTGGAGTAAAATACACTTTAGATCCATTTACAGATGATTGGGAGTACATACATTGAGTTGACATCAAAATCATGTCATTCGGATGTGTTTTGAGAAAGTTATTTTACCGTTTTCAGCCAAAACTCGTTAGCCTGGAAGTGACCCGGGCATATCATTTCCACAGCTATATTTTTTTTACCTCTTCTACAGTTCCAAACAACATTACAGTAGAGGTTCACTAAAGCCAAACCGAAGTATCCCGAGGTCTTCATGTGGTCGGATAGAGAGTCATGAATGAATTTTAACGAGCCAGTACCTGTCCGGAAATGTTGTTGCTTTAGCTGCCATCTTTAGGGGAAGGAGGAGTCGATTGCCAAATGTGGAGTAACACACTCTGGAAATGCACAATTTTCGCAGTTAAAAAAATAAATAAATAAATAAAAAATAGGGTAACACTTTATTTTAAGGGTACACTGTTACAATGTATCTACCTAATTAGGTACAGTGGTACAACCAGTGTAACAACATGTTATGTCATGTACTGGTGTTGTACTTACATCATGTATTTTTGTGTACTGTTGTTACAGTGTAATATGAATTTTTTTTATAGTACTTTGCCAAAGTGCTGAATTTTTCAATGAAGGTACTAGACCGGCCTCAGGGCCAAAGCACCCTAATGCTGGAGCAGATGAATCAATGCTCAGGACACCTTGATGTTTAGCAACCAATTGAGGGTGCCGAGCTCAAGGGGAAGTGGCATCACTGTGGTATACAAACCAGTTCCAGTCAAAGGTCTTCATTAGGTTATCTACATACATGTGACCAGTAGTCGAGTTGTAAAATCAAAACTGGGGGGATGGTACAATTTTTCATTTATCGGACATATTTTGTGCTGATGAACTGTGTACACTTTTTTATTGCTGTTAAAGGTCTCCTTTCAAAATAAACCGTTTAAGACTTGATGTTTTTACATTACCATAGGTCAGCCCAAGTTGTACTTCTATGCTCAAC
>JAGFZM010002215.1:229073-278258 GCA_017657215.1 Limnothrissa miodon
TCTATGCTCAACTTCAAAATGCTCTCCTACCCCTGTAGTCTGTATTCTCCTGTGATAGAAAACTGCCAGGAAAAACGAGCGATTCGGAAAAGCCGTACAAATGTACATCAATTTGAACATTAGCTATGCAGTTAACCCGCCCTCAAGAAACGTTAGGCTGCCTGCAGACAGACCCACTAGAGGAAGCGTCAAAGTGTTGTTAGCCAATCAGAGGCGAAATATTTGCATATCATTAATATTCTTAAGAATCCTCTCGAGCTATCCCTGCTCTCGTTTTCACCTAACTAAAATAGCTTGAAACAAGACAACCACAGCATATTTTTTGTCGAAACCAACTCTCATGACATTATTTTAGACAAGAGACCACCACAAAATTAATGAAAATACGATGGAATGAGACCTTTAAGTATTAAGTCCCTGAGTTTGAACTGTCCACGTCGCTGGCCACGACGTTAAAATCACAAGTTCACACAACACACAGTCTTCAAACATTAGACTACCGCCACTGTTCTCCGACGTCACTGACTCAATTGAAAACATATTCGTGCGAGCCCTCTGGCTCACGGTGCAGGTAGCCTGTTTTAGGCTACTTACATTGTGCAAAGCGCCTTAAGTGTTGAATTTGTAGTTATATTTCCAGTCTTGAAAAGAAGTAATTTCCACTCTAACTGATAGGGATGGAACGGGATGGACGTTTTTACAGGGGGGATGATTTTTACCGTTTTTGTCTCAGGGGGGATGCCATCCCTCCTCATCCCCCCTCAACTTGACTACTGCATGTGACATGTATAGTTTGACGTCAGTGTCTTGGAACATGTTGGCTGTTGCAACATATTACATGTAACCGCTGTGTTGGGCCAAAATTAAGACCAAAATAAAAAAAATGCAGAGATCAAGGGGAATTACTTTCCATTACACCCAAATTCTGTTAATGACAAAATGCATTAACATATTAGCATATAATTTACTTATGTTTACCTTGAAAGTTTGTGAACCGTGTATGAATGGTTAAACTGGTTAAAAAAAAGATTTTCATTGGTACTCATGACCTCATGAGTCCACCTCATGACTTTGAGAAAACTGGCCTCTTGAAGGGATTGGAGTTTTTGATTTAAATAAAACAATTCTCAAAAATGACATGCTAAAGTTGTTTATAGAAGTACTTTTCAATTGCACGGGACCCTAAAGCAAAACATTTAATTCTCTAGATATAAAGTTGATGTAAGTGTAAACCCTTTTAAAATTGGGTTTATTCAACTGTTTCAAAGAGTAACAAGGATGTACCAACACAGCTGTTACATGTACTATGTTGTAACAGCCCACATGTTCCAAGACACTGATATCAAAGCATACATTTCATATGAATGTAGGTACATATCTGGTACACTTTATTTTAATGGGTTTATTCCACTGTAGCAAAGAGTAATGAACCAACACAGCTGTTACAGTACTGTGTACATGTCAAAACATACGTCATATGAATGTAGATAATGAAGACCTTTGACTGGAACTGGTTTGTATACCACAAACCACTTCCCCTTGAGCTCGGGACCCTCAATTGGTTGCTAAACATCAAGGTGTCCTGAGCATTGATTCATCTGCTCCAGCATTAGGGTGCTTTGGCCCTGAGGCCGGTCTAGTATCTTCCTCCATAAGAACACTTGATATTACACTGTAACAACAATATGTAGATACACTAAAATACATGATGTAAGTACAACACTAGTACATGACATAACATGTTGTTACACTGGTTGTACCACTGTACCTAATTAGGTAGATACACTGTAACAGTGTACCCTTAAAATAAAGTGTTACCGAATTGGGAAACGTGACGTGATATCTCACGTGAAGTAGCTAAAGATGGCAATTAAAGCAGCACCATTTCCGGCAACGTACTGGCTCGTTAAAATTCATTCGACTCTCTATCCGACCACACAAAGACCTCGGGATACTTCGGTTTGGCTTTAGGGACCCTCTACTCACTACCACGTAAGTGTAATTTTGTTTGGAACTATAGAAGAGGTATAAAAATAGCGTCTTATAGCGGTGGAAATGATATGCCCGGGTCACTTCCAGGCTAACGAGCTTTGGCTCAAAACGGTAAAATATAACTTTCTCAAAACACATCCGAATGACATGATTTTGATGTCAACTCAACGTATGTACTCCCAATCATCCGTAAATTGATCTAAAGTGTATTTTACTCCGGATAAATCCTTTAAAGCACCTATGCCCATGCATAAATGTTGAGTATGTATTGTTTGTAATATAGTGTGTAATGAAGTAGGCTATAGTATACGCTGTATTGTTTGTGGAGGTGATAAGAAACAGGTCCAGTGTAAGGTGCAGGCATTGTCAGAGCACAATTGACGGCGTGCTGTTCAATATCCTGAATCCTTACAACGAGTTGAGCAAAGCCTCTGACACAACAAAATGGATCCTCTCACCAGTGCATTGTAACTGTTTCCAAAAGACAAAGCAAAGCCCCCTTCTGACTCTGCAACAGCAATGATTGCTTGCCATCTCTTTATGAAACAAAATCATTACTTGCGGGCACTGAATGCTTAATAATGTCTCCATTGTGATAGATGCTTCTCTGGAGAGGGGAATGTTTCCCTCACAGGGGCCCCACATGGAGCGGCTTGCCAGCCAACGCTGGGGCGAATTTTAATTTGCTGCAGGAGAGGTACATGAGCTTTCCTTGTCACTCACCGGCAGATTTTTGCAGCCTGGCATTGGGAGATTAGCCATCTCCCTTAGCCGTGAAAAAAAAAACCCTAATCCCACCTTCTGATCCAGCACACCACACAGACGAAGGCCTGTGTTTACTCACTCAGAAGTCTCACTCAAGAAAACTTTTGGGATTTAAAGCGAATGTTAGAGAGAGTCCTCCACGGGAGAGTCAGTGGGCTGATTTCCCTGGAGAGCGCTATCTCGACTCCACCCCGTCAACATGTGAATTAGTAATTACTTCACATTACACAATCAGAGAATCTGCTCTATAATGATGCTGTAAGTCAGCACATTTATTACTGTGTTACAGTTCATAATTGCAACTGTAACCATGGTGACAGCCCTTGAGATTTACTCGGAATTTGTGTCATGCCTGCTAAATTCCAGTTCGGCTGGAATGTGGAAACCGTGCTTTAACATTTTAAACATGATGTTTATTCACTGACTCCAAAATCATATGGTCATGGGTCCGTGGATAAACACAAATGAATGCTGAGGGTTGTGCCTTTCCGTGCGACTAATCAAAGTGCTCCTCCACGAATGCGTTGTGTTTTGGGGGGTGTGTGGGAGGGTGGGGGCGCACGCCTCTAACATGGAATCTATCACTAGGCCTTCAAGTCAAACACTAAGCCTGAATATGACAGAGGAATGCATAAAATCTGCTCATCAGACTTGTGGCTCAGGGTAGGAAATGAATGAATGTGCAGCAGCCGAGCATGAAGAATCTCTGAGAGCAGAGTGACAAAGTGAAGAGCATTCACTCCATTCCTTCCTTATCCTCCTCCTCCTCCTACCCATCCTCTCCATGTCGATTCATCTGCACTCATTGGGTTGGGAGGAGCAAGATAAGGGACACCATAATTGCTGGCACGTTTTTTTTTTCTTTCTTTGATGGAGGAAAAATAATACTGCAGCCTGCACACACAATTTTCTGCCAATTATTTCACAAAGATGAGAGAATGACCCCTTAAAAAAACTGCTCACTTTATTACAGTGGCCAGGTTTTCTCTGGCTGAGTCTTCAGTGAGGTTTTCCTCTTTGGAGACTCTATGTGGGGTGTAAAGTTTAGCGGCAATCATTTTCAGTGACAGGGTCCCATTTGTAGCTGCAGGGATAAAAAAAAAACAGTCTATATCTGTATAAATGTATAAAAATAGACATGTTGTCATGGTATTTTAATCAGTGGGAGTATTTGGAAACAGGCTACTTTGCTTCATGTTAAGTACCTGCTAGCAAATATAATTGGTCACCATGCAAGCAGAGCGAGAGAGTGAGAGAGAGAGAGAGAGAGAGAGTAATTCAACTGAGAGTGGACCATTCTTTTATGTTTATAGAAATGCACAGCTGCAAGTTAAGCAAATTCGATATTCTCCTCACATTTCCACCCTGCTCCATCAAAGAAACTAATGAATGACTGACTCAGCGAGAAATTCATGGCTACACGGTGACAGATCCAACCTGCCAAATGAAATCTTAGAGATTCTACAGACCACACACCACCACCCCCCCTCCCCAACCCCTTTAACACACACAAACACACACACACACACACCTCACCCATCACGCAGTCTGAGTTCAAGTATGTTATCACAGCGCAGCCAGCCATCATTCATCATAATCAAATCACTCTCTTGAAATTCAGGAGGAAGCAGCAGTGACAAGGTGCTTTTAATTATTGCCTGGTCTGCATTGGAATAGCTGAACTTGAGTCACCACTTTTGATCACTGCACCCCTTCTGCAGTGCTGCCAATGTGCTTTCACCCAGAGAGAGAGAGAGAGAGAGAGAGAGAGATGAATAATGATGAAGGGAAAGGCGGAGTAGCTAGTGATCAGTGATACTTGTTGTTGCCCTCCATCGGGTCAATACAAATGGATCGAATGTGAAGTTCCTGTTGGCAACCACCTCCGCAGACAGATTTGTTCAGAGCCTCCTAATCTATGCCTTTCATGCCTCCAAATGGACATCCTTTATGCGTTTAACTTTTCTTTTTCCCTTCTTGAGCTATTTTTCACTTCTTTTTTATGCTGCAGTTGGGGCAGTTAAAAAGTAGTTAGAGTCAGTAAAATCTTTCCATTGCAACCACATTTTTGCAATGTCTGTGTTGTAGAGTAGATATCTTAGATTGAATTGAGGAATTTCATCTTCCCTTAGTTTCAGCAGCAAACTTGCTTGCATTGCCTTGAATAATAATAATTAAAAAAAATCGTTTACTTGTCTAAAACTGGATCTTAGCAGAAGCAGTTGCAACACAACTCATTTCAAACTAAACTCGCACTACGCCGGGTCCAACCAAAGGCTATTCTCCACACATCAGATACCTGCGCCTTTGTTTTGATCTTTCATTTGAGACAGGTTCCTTTTGCATCCCACCCGTTAATGCGTCAGTCTCCTGAGGAGGCACCCTATCCCACAGGCATAGATTACACGAGTGTGCTTTGAATCCAAAGCAGTCCACATGCAAAGGAAGCTCACCCACTATGCATTTCAATGCTCAACAAGACATAAAGAGAGAATAGGGAATGTAAATCTTTGTAATCAACCCAGGGCTGTTTGACGTTCACAATTTTTTATTTTCAATTTTCCTTTTATTAATATGTTTGAGAGCTGAATGAGTTTTTAATCTCTTTTCCCTTCATATGACTTCTTTTTTGTGACTGTGATGGCAGTGACTGGGTTTCTTCTGCTAGTTGCCTGTGCTTGCTTGGCATTTTCCATTGACTGCCGTCATACAGTTGTAGTTAGGACATAACATGAGTGTCTGGAAGGCCATTATGCCCTAAAACACTAATTAGGTCAAGGCCCCAGACCACTTGCACTAATTAAGCCTCTTTTGGCAGACTATGCTGATTGTTTGGAGATGCTGAAGCTAACAAGGGCAAGTGTGTGTGACCTGGGCACTGGGATTAAAATGTCTAAGTCAGTCAGCTTGCATATGGTCACTCATTATTTAAACTTGTCTCCAAAATGTGTTTCTTTTTATTAAGAAGACAGAATGGAAAACCCCTTTTTTTCATTAGTCTTGATAAAGTAGGAGAGGTGGTGCATGGTCAAAGTGTCATCACAAACATGAGTCATAGTACAGTACCAAAGAGCCATCATATATATGAGTCATATTTGTACCAAAGAGCCATTATATATATGAGTCATATTTGTACCAAAGAGCCATAATAAATATGGGGCATAGTTGTACCAAAGAGCCATAATAAATATTTGGCATAGTTGTACCAAAGAGCCATAATAAATATGGGGCATAGTTGTACCAAAGAGCCACCATAAACATGAGTTATACCTTCTTTCCTACTAAAATCTTCAACTAGCCACTTACACATGTCAAATGGTAAAAATCAATTGTAGTTCAATTGTGGTTGGCAAAGATGACACCGTTTAGGCAAAATGACAATTTCAGCACTCAGACTAAAAGTAAGGTTCTAATTAGACTTCTAAAACGGCACTTACGTCTACTTTTGTTTCATTTTCACATCAGCAAACAAGGCACAATAATCATTCATTTTATCTCCTATTTAAGTTTTTCTGCACAGATTTGTTTGAAACACTGCACCAAATACTTTTAACAACATCTTATTTACACGTATGTATTTACTATGTACTATACTGTAACACCTGTTTATGTGGTTTTACTATCACATTTAAGAATAGACCATAAATCGCTGCAAAGGGATATTATTTCAACAGCAGCTCAGTGAACCCAGAAGACATGAGTTAAAGCAACTCTAAAGAGTTTCAAAATCGCACCATCTACAGGTTAAAACCGGAATTACTGCTGTCGTAAATAATTTAGCATGCATATAATATATATATATTATATGCATGCTAAACCACAAACGGGAAACCACAACGGGAAAAAAATTATGAAGATTTGCTAAACAGACTGCAAAACTGTAGTTTCTAAAGCCAAAATAGATAGCTTCTAACCCATCAGATTGCATGCGTAACGTTACACTTACAACCATAACATGGATGTGTAATCAATTTTCATTTAATTTCTAAATCCACTAGTTTCACAACGAAATATCCGCCTCACATATAAATATGTTGACAACTTACGGATGATGGCATGCTTTCAAAAGCGCTATAAACAACTAGGAAACGTACCTAGCATTACCCACGTTAGCGCCTTAGCTAACACAAAGACTCATCCACTGTTTGTAGCCATCACAGGCTAATCGATAGATAAAACAATCAATGATGAATACTGTCGGATATACCATTATTACTTACAAGTCCAATAGCAACAAAGCTAGGTCACCATGCGTTTTGCAATGTGTAGCCTCCTTCAGCTCTCACCAACAATGAAAGCCGGACCAATATTCACTCTGGTTCCCGTTTTTTTTTTTTTTTTGCTTCTTCAGATCTCCTTCTTTTCTTTTCTCCTTCTGCCGCATGATTGCAATTCAAACACAACCGCGTTTTCTCCCGTTATATATCTGTCGAGGCAGCTCAACTCTAGATATACTCCAACCTATGGCTGGCCGCAAAGCCAATCGACTGTAGTTTTTACTTGGACTACAGAACCTGGACCCGACAGGGCGAACTTGTTTAGTGCTATTACAGCCAATAGAGGGCTCCAGAGCAGATGCAGAAGGTAACGTTCATACTGTTATGAGTTGATGGACCACCAAAACGATTTAGAAAAAATTATTTTAAGGTCTTAAAAACTCTTTAGTGTTGCTTTAATGCACCAGATCCTCCTATCCTCATTGTCAGTGTCCTTGAGGTGAAGAACAAGACATTTCAGAGGCTCTAACGAATAATGGAGTTATTCTTTCTGCCTCCCTTTGACTGAGTTGAAATAACCACGGCCACTGAAATCATTGGCAATATAAATGTCGAATCCAGAATGGGCAATAACGTTTGCTCTTAAGCAGTGCTGTAGATCCAAAGTGATAGCATCAGACCATTACATGCACAGGCTGATACACAGTTTAAGCTAGTTGGAAGCACCAGTGTTGTTATTTTCAATGTCTAAATATTGAAAACACACACTGGGCAGCCAGAGAGGGCATGTTTGAATTTTCAGCAATTATGTGCTTAATTCCTAGTGATGGGATGGTGCATTTGCACATCCTGTAATATTCTTGAAAGAGTCTTTCTGTGCGTGTTGTTTTTCCGGATGAGTGGGTAGGAGAGTGGCTGGCTTCCCACTGCTTGGCGCTTCAATCAATAGCAACAAATCACACGTTTATCCCAAGACTGAGTCCTGTGGAGAAAGACTGCTGATGCACTGAAGATTTTATTTTTTAAGGTGCCGTTTTTGGC
This sequence comes from Limnothrissa miodon, assembly GCA_017657215.1. Lineage (NCBI taxonomy): Eukaryota > Metazoa > Chordata > Actinopteri > Clupeiformes > Clupeidae > Limnothrissa > Limnothrissa miodon. The sequence continues at coordinate 237,089 of JAGFZM010002215.1, forward strand.
ACGCGCACACAGACGCGTAGGAAATACGGGGGTCACGGGGGTCAGGATCCCCCCAATGTTGACCCCCTACCCCACCAAAAAAAAAAACCCTACCCAAAAAGCAGCTTACATTTTTTCAACTTTCCTCGCAAACTTCACGTCGCCAAGAGAATAAGCCTACGCCCCCTCCACCTCTTTCCATGCAAACTTCACATACTGTAACAACCCCCCTCCCCCACCATGCAACGTCTGCTCCTTGCAAGATTAACTAACGTTACCAGCCATCATAGACGTCCACCGGTAAAAAAAAAAAAAAGTTCGCTCCTTTTTTGTCAATAATGTAAGTGCAGGGTTCCCGTCATTTAAAAAAAAAACTATCAGTAGCTTTGGACCATCGGAAACCTTAATTTGCTGCCGTTTCTTAGAGCTTACAGATAGCATCAACGTTACAGTATGCAGGCAAGGAAACAAGTGTGAAGCTACGTTAATTGTGTGGCCGGAGAGAAAATTGCTTTTATGGTGAAACAATGCTCTGATAAAACAATTCACACAGTGAATGACGATGTTAGTTATAAGTTGGTTTACATAATGTTTTACAGAATGTTAAGTCATAGGGACTTCATTACTTAGGCTAGTGCTGCATTCAAAACCAGCTTTGTCAGCAGCAGCCCAGCGAGGAGTGAGGTCAGTGGCAGTTATCAACAACGTTGTTGAGACGGCATAATTTTGATTTGGTTTCTTAAACCAGTCTACTGATAGATCTGACTTAATGTTCAGTCACTGCCAATCTCAGATACAGCCATGATTAGAAAACAGATTAGCCTACCTTGCTGGATCTTGTCCACATACACACAATCATAATCCAAAAAGACGATCAAAAACATCAAATAACGCAGGAATGTGCACCTTTTAAGATGGGGTGTAATGTACACTTGAATAGGGCATTGGAACTAACTGGATATTCAGGCTGCTAAATTAGTAACGTTAGCCTACCAACATGAGTTTGCTGAGATGAGGAGTTCACATCAGAATAGGTAAGCGCTGGTTTATTTTATTATTGCAACTGGTTGGCTTAACAGGTTTTGTTTAAATACTGTAGTAGGGTAACGTTCAGCCCTGTGCCGTCATCAGCCCTGCAGTGGCCTTTTTCGTGTATAATACTATGGTCGACTTTTTGTAATCCAGTCGGATGAAGTATGACCTGTCTGCCACCTAATGGCAAAAAACGTAAACAAAATTAGGCTTCTAATTCGTTCCATTGGGCTGTTGTTTAGAAGACGCGCCCTTGTTGAGTGTAGGCCTACTCGACAATGGCGCTTTTAATCTTGCATTTCAGTGAATATTGACTATTAGCCTATAGGCTAACTTTACAGTAACTCACATTACGTCTAGCCAAAATGTGTGCTATAAGAATCGCAGATCAATATTTTTAATGAGAGAAAATTAAGATGCATGTGTATACCCTGCAACAAGAGATGTGTATGCGTGAGCAAAGTTGTGCCGTGAATTTTCCGCTCCATAGCGCCACCGAACTCGTGCAGATTCGGTCCCCCTCAATGTCAAACTGCTTCCTACGCGCCTGCGCGCGCACACACACACACACACACACACACACACACACACATACTCATTCTCTCTCTTATATTCTCTCTTTTCCCCTCCCTCTCAGAATTCATTTTCTCCACCTCTCCCGATCAAAAATGTCCTCGAGGTGCAAGCCGACACATTTGAATTATGCCCCCCGGGACCATTGAGATGAATGTTGTCAGAGAAAATAGTCTGACACTCCATCATTCAATCCCTTTCACTCGGTGTTCACCCTATCAGCGAGAGAGTATGAAAAAAAAAACACCTCTAGACCACCACGCGGTATAGAATCAGGCCCTGCTGCTGACCACCTGAACAAGCGCACAGCAATATACCAGTAAATCCAGTAAGCGGCCTTGAAACGCACCCTGATACTGGAGGTGATGGATGAGCATAATTAAGATAAACAGGCCTTGGGAGGAGGAAAGGGCATACGAAATGGCAATTACGCCGGCCACAGATGGATGGAGAGCGCAACTGAGGATCTATCTGGTGCATTAAATAGGGCCATATACGGAACATAATGGTGGATGGGCGGGGAAAACACGACAAGTATGGCTACGCAGATTGCAGATTTGACCCGAGAAAGTGGTAGATATTTTATGGTCACTTTACAGCCAGTTGTAGCCTATTGCTTGGGAAAAGCCTATTGCATTAGGAAGGAACCTTGGGTGAAGGGACAGGACTGTTATGTGCTCTATTAGATCAGAAGCTGTGTTTTACAGACCAGCCTGACCAAACTCAGATTAGTGGCAGCCAGTAGCATATGTGATCTTATGTAATATGTGACTGTAACAATCCAGTTGCTGTATACATTTCTTAAACCTCTCCCTCTCACAGATCATTTGGTGTTCAGATGTTGCTAAGTACTGCCAACAAACAAATGCACTACACAAGAGCATTACAAACAAGCCAATCTCTAAATGGTCTTTAAGAACGTGTATGCTTTCTTGAGTAAGTTACTGCCTTCAACCTAAAAACCCTGTGCGAGTTTTAGCCTTTGATTTGAGCGTTTCAAACCTCCCTTGAAAAAAGGCTGAGTTTAAAATGCTGTGAATGACCGTGAGGAAAAGGCAAATGAGTTCTGCTCTGTAATTAAATGCGTACGGAGCGATTAGCTGCTGCCTCAGTGAAAAGCCGTCGCTGGAGCGGTCTGGGCAGCAGTGGAGACCAGCACAGAGAAAGACTGATGGCGTTGTTCTCCGCCACATCCTCTCCCCTGTGAGCACCCTGGGTGCGAATGCGTTGGACGGCCTTGTGTCCAGCGTGGTTGGCGATGAATGCCGCGCTGATTGGGGCTCCATTATGCTGGCCTTATCTTCTTGGTGGTGCTAATCAGGGAGAGGCTCGGTGTTCAGATGCATTGAAGTTAATTAGGGCAGTCGCTTGCACAGGAGTACGATAGGGAGGTGCAGCTTTTCAGCATGCACATCACAGACACACACGCTTAAACCGACACAACAGACATGATTCTCTCTCTCTCTTTCTCTCTATCTCTCTCTCTCCATCTCTTACTGTATATACACACACACACACATACAGACACACTCACACATTCTCATCTCTTTGTCTCTCTCTCACACACACACACCTGCATATACTCCTACAGTATTTGCAGGCAGGCTGACACATGTATCAGTGCGCAATGCAGAGCCCATTATCCCATCCTAAGCCCCCAATCTCTGTCTAGTAGCCCTAATGCAGCTCGCCACCCAGGCTGCCCATCAGCACTGAGCGAGAGTGAAGGAGCGAGGGCCAGACGACTCCAGGCGCGCACTCAAATTTGTCAGCTGCCGCCGCCCCAGAGACCGTTGCCAGACCATTCATCCAGCCAATGACATTCTGTTGGTGTGCTCGTTTCCCCATTAATTCCACCCCCATCACTCCTCTGGTTCTCTTCAGCCTAGTGGCATTCCAAGCCCAAAAGTGCTGACCGCAGTGTAGTCACACAAGCCCCCGGGATAGAGTTTTGATTAAAGCTTTATGTATGAAAGGCTCACTTTGGAGATAATTCACAGTTTTGTGGTTTGTGCATATGGTGAAACTACTTTGCACTGAAACACAAAGTAAAGTGATGAGAAAGTGTTTAAGCCATTAAGATGTGTATATATATATAGTTTTTTTTTCATTTCATAGAGTTTTTTCTTCTTCACTCATCATGTGTATTTGTGTGTCATAGACTGCTCAGTTTGTCAGCTTTCTGTATGGATGATTGTTTTCCCCTTCGTTTTACGCACATAAGACAGAACTAATTTGCACCTAGTTTGTATTTCAGGATGGTTAAACCTATTATCAACCCTTTGGCAGACACACAGAAAACATGCAGACACACATACACACACACACACAAACATACACAATGCTCCACTGTCTATTTATGCTGGAAATTCAGTCAATGCTCCAACAATTTCTAATAATCAGTTCTTACTACACGGTTTTAAAAAACGCTGTTCGACTGAATACACTTGCAGCAATTTATCTCATTGAAGACTCAGATCCACCGGGATCAATACAGTCTGCCGTGGCTGTTCAACGTTAGTTTAGTGTAGATGCGATCAATGTCACCGACAAAGTCCTCAAGCCAAGGCACTCAGCAAGACGGTGGTAAGCAAGCAGGTCCGTTCAGTCCTACCTGCCAATGAGCTTCCTTCTCATTTTTCACTTCAAAATGGGGAGCCAGCAGCTTCTGAGCTCACACGAGTGCACATGAATTCACCACCACACTTTAGGGAGAAGTAAAATAAATTGGCAATACATTATGAAAGCTGAACCGCCTGCTGGGATCAATCTTTCGAAAATGTTTTCCTTGAAATGACAAAAATCAACTGTTTCTTGTACAACTTCCCTTAGGTTACATTTGATCAGTGGATTGTGATGGACATCCATCTACTGTTAAAGAAATGCCTGAAACAACAACAACAACAAAATGTCAGAATGGCATGTAAAGGGATTTGATACCCGAAGGCTAACTGCTATCTGTTACATATAGCAATGGGGAGATTAAAGGTTCCTCTCTCTCACACACAATAAGACTTTGATTCTATTTCATCTGAACTGAGCGTCATGCAAATTCAGCCATTACAGAAAACACAGTAGGGAGTGATCCTCAACAACCTACAGCCTATGTGTGCACCTGTCCGTGCCTTCGCTTGTGATGACTCCCCTCGCTCAATATTTTATACGTATAGGCCACAGTACGTGGCATGACTGCATTTAGTGCACAGAATTTTTTGGAGCAAATGTCACAGCTGCCCAAGCAGCCCATCGCAGGTACAAATCAGTGAGAGGTCTTCAGTAGGCGAATGCATAATGCATTCAAGCGCCGCATGCACTGCCTCCCCCCTGTCTGTTTCACAGCGTGATGGATAAGCTTATGAGTACCTCGTAATTACTGTTGTCATTTTCTCCTGGGCTGCACAAGGCCTGTCGTGACTGTTGACATGAAGGGTTGGTGTTTTAAAAAACGCCCATGCGTGTGTTGTGGGAGAGAGAGAGAGAGAGAGAGAGAAGTAGAGACAACAGAAGATAGAAGAAGAGGGGGGGGACAATGAGGTAGAATGAAAAATAGAGGAGGAGGAAGAGAGTGAAAGAGGGGGACAAAGAGGTAGAGAGAGAGCAGCTCTCATTGTGTAAAGAGAGCCACTTATTCTGAAGTTGCCATGGAAATACGCGAACGACGGCACAGAAATCTTCATCTTTTGTTTTCCACCCAAACACAATTGCACATGCCTCCTCCACCCGGGCTGCTAGAGATGTGTTTGAGTGCAGAGGAAATGGGCTGTTTTTCATCACGGACAATTTCAGCTGTCACTTTGGCACGTGTGGTCTTGTTAAGAGGCCATGAAATCAAAGTGACAGCATTTCAAATTTTCGCTCATTTGGATTAGCGTCTCCCATTGCCCTGACCAGGATGCATGGAGAATGATGGGGGGTATTCACTCAATCTTTTTTTGTCTTTCTTTTGATTTGAAGCGAAGCCTCATAATTCAGTGCAGAGATTTGAACTGATATTTGGGGCCGACGTAATAAAGATAGGGGGGCTTGAGCACATGATGAATGAAGCAAGCCCTTTCCCCCGTGGGCCCCCCTCTGCCATCTCATCTCCATCATTCATCTAAATGCCAAACTCCAAACAAATCTGCCTTCTCTCAATGGTTGCGGTGAATGGCTGTCAGGCAGAGTAATAGAGAGAGGCTTTTGTCTCCATTGTTTTAAAGCCGAAAGTTTCCTCTGGTGGCTCTTCAACAGAGGATTAATTAATTGCCTGGGCTCCTCTTGTGTGTCAAGCCTCAGTCTGAAGTGAAGGGGAACTCACTCTGTAGTACATTCATGAAGTCTGTCACAAAGACCACTTTGCAGCCTCAAATGTCAATATTTCATTCCATCCTCAGTATAAGGCCAGCCAAGCCATGATGCTGCTGGACTTTTTGGCTGTGGTTGTATTTTAATTTTATTTATTTATTTATTTATTTTTTTGTTTGTTACGTCATAATGGCTCTGTTATTAACACTTCATGCCAAGCATTCAAAGCCAGCTTTATCATGTTAACGCAACACTTTTATTACAAGACAGAGGATCAAATCAACAACAACCTAACACAAACAGACAAACAAACAATTGATAACAACGGACTGAAGTTTTTGTCTTAAGTCTTACACTCGGTATCTGTTTCATACAAAGTAGAGGAGGAGCACTCACATTCAGCATGTAGAACTACAGGGGGACATTATAGGCTTGTGCAATGCTCAGTAATGTGTATGTGTGTACTTGTGATCTAATAAAGGTTTTAGAGAGTCTGGGAATGTGGCATCTTTCAGATGGCTGACTTTAGGTAGACTGCCATTTTAGTTTGCCTAAGGCATCATATCGCTCTAATTAATGTCTTGAGATTCGTTGCTCAAGAACATTGTGAAAACATTTGCAGATATACGGGTAAGCAATAGAATTCCAGTATATGAACATGTCTGTGGAACCGCACAGAAATAAAAAACATTATGAGATCAATTGTAGCCAGCCCTGATCTGGCTATGCCCTAAGCATTGCTGTTATGCAAGGCTGAACGGCACACATTTCATTGTATGCAAGTTAATTGAGAAACAGAATTGAGAAATCTGTTGAGAAACAGACTGTTTATTGAATTATTACTTGTAAAAACATCCTACATTGTTTCAATAGCTAAATCACAGTGTCTTTCCTATGTCTGAACCCTTACGCCCTCAAAAGTAATGGTCATAAAACTAGCAATGATCTACCTGTCATTAATACAGTAAAGATCTAACTGTCATGAATCTAGCAAAGATCTACCTGTCATGATCCATGCAGAGACCAGTCTTTAATGAAACTAGCAAAGGTTTAAATGTCATAAATCAATGGCTCATTAAAGGTTTTGGGAGTTCAGGGCTTATGATCCGAGTGACATTGTGGCATAGCAATTGTACAGTAACAGATCACCTAAAATATATTTTTTAAGCCGATGAATATTGCACAAACCTAAATCTAAACTTTTCAACTGCATGTCATCCTATGTTGATATTGGTCATCCATTTATGTAAATATGATTGCAACTGTATTTCACTAAAAGTTTCTTTAAGTCCTTCAAATTAAACTTTCAGTGCTACAGGAGACTTTTTTTCTTGCATGCCCACATTGACAGAGCAGCCTTGATTGGCTATCGAAGTGTGCTTGCAATTTTGCTCTGGCCTAAATGGTTATGGCTGCTGTTAACAGTGATTATTCTTAAAACAAGCCAGATTTTCACTAGATAAAAAAAACTAATGAGTGCTTTAATAAAATGTTCTTCCTTCCCCATCTTTCTTTCACATTGAGTATTACACAATGTCATGACAAAGTCAAGACTTTTTTTTATCTATTTTACACTGGCACCACTGTGGAATATGAGAACACCTCTAAATAAATAAAATAAACACATCTGTCTCAACAGATACAAAAACATGGACAATCAAGTATGGCCGTTAATGGATTGACCTATCTCAAAATCTATACCTCTGCATAAATAAGTCATAATTTCAAAAGAATAATTCTCATACACCTGATATTACATAATCTGACTTGAGAACACTTTATTATTTGCAAAACTGATGGCTGAGAATCAGGGAAGGTGGAGGAGAGTGGCATGGAGGCTGAAGAGTCCTCATTGCTCTTGCTGTTGCTTTTGGGGATGCTCAACAGTGTCTCCACGCACTCTCCAATCTCCCCTGCATCAGCTTTGCTCACCATGCTGCTGTCACCCCGCTGCTGAACTTGACCTTTTTTGACAGCCAGAACACTCCTAGGTTTTAAAATCATGCCCACAGTTCTAGAAAAAGCAGTCCATTCATTTGTGCTTTTAAAATGATTGAGGTGTCCTGCTCTGTGACGGTTTGAAGACTGGTCTGTGTCTACATCCTGAATCAGGAATCAGGCTCATCCCAGACCCCTGACTTTTAGCAGTTCAATCTGCAACACCCATTTGATGTGGAGTGGACCTCCAGCCACTGGCTCTGATAGACACGTGAGAATAAGACACCGGTGTAGACATTGGCCTCTGTAGTGTTATGAGCTGAGACCTGTCTGTGATGGCTCTCTGATGCCAGTGGGCCTTGAGGCATAATTCTGAATTCTCAGAAAAAGTTCTCAGAAGATATTTGCTCTCAGGCGATTTCTTCTTTGGAAAAAAACCCTCCTGCTCTCTGCTTTGAAAGGGTACTTTTTTCATATTGTAAAAATCCTGCTCAATATGGAGTTGGAATTTGATTGAAGAAATGGAATTAGGGTAAATTCCTAAGGCTTTCTAAAACTCCCACTGCGTGACCAGAGAGACATCAATTACTGTGCTGAAATTCCACTTGTGCCTATAGAATTAAAAATCATGACAAGCAAGAAGGAAATGTGTTTCAGTCGCATTAGTGTAACGCAGGACAAGAGGACCACATAGACGTCTATATGTTTCTTTGTTTTCTTCATTTTTTCCATTTTTTTTTTTTTCCTTTCCGTCTACATCTTCCCCCGCTTTAGTCCTCTGGTAGTACCATATTGGACCGTATATAAGACAATCCTGAAAACACCCATTTTCCAGACTCTTTTTTGGGAAAAAATAAAACTTAAGTAATAAATTATGAAATATATAGTATGGAGAAAACCCGCTAGAAAACCAAAATGTTAGCATTATTTTGTTGTCCCACAGTGGCAAACTGTGAGAAAAACACACAGAAAAATGGCCAAAAACACTGACATTTGATTATCTAAGTGAGTGAGTTTTCTTAGTTTGGTTATAGGCTACCGCTGGAAAGACAGCTTCTGTGCAGACGCTATGACTGTCCATTGTGCTGCTTTGGAGACCTTTGTATCTCGCATTTCAGAAGTGCCAGCTTTGTGTGCATTTCAACTCTGTATTCCAAATATTACAAATCTAAATATTATCAACCCAAGATTTAGTTTAGTTACTGAAATGCTTGTAAACCCAGTCATTCTTTACACTACTCAAGGCTAATTTATAACCTCTTACCTTCCCATTGTGTGGCAGACTTAGGGGAATGAGGCGCTGCCGCATCAAACAAAAAAACTTTTTTTTCCAATATTTTTGTCTAATCCATGAATATAAGCTGACACACACTTTTTAGAATTATTTACAGGAATAAATATTGTCCTATATCGGGGCCAATATGGTATTATGTAGCTCCAACTGTCACTGCCTCTCTCCTTAGTCCTGTGGTGGTATTCTATAGGCCGTACTTCTGTAGCAGCTCCGACTGCCACTGCCTCTTGCGCTCTGGGAAGGTGGGTGGGATCTTGATGTTGTGGAAGTCCCTGATGCACTGTTTCATCTCCTCCTCTGCGTTGGGCCTCTCAGCAGCCCTCCTGCGGCCCAGACCGCCACCCCCCCGGCCTTCCCTCAGCCCTACACACCCGACGCCGCTGCTCAACGACTGGAAGAGCTCACTGTTGCGCCGCTTGTCCTGGAGGTCCTCCTTGGGAAGCTCCATCCACTGCACGGACGAGCCCTTCTTTGGCGGCCGTCCGAGCGTCAGGGTGCTAGGGGGCCGCGACACGGAGTGCAGGGCGCCACAGGGGGCTGCTGGTGAGCCGCCCACGCTCACTACATGGGCCACTATTGGCAGGCAGTCCTGGGGCGACGTGGCCTCAGAGTGTGTCTCCGAGCTGGAGGTTGAGAGCTCATTGAGCGAGGCACCGCTCTCGCTACCCTTGTCCGGCATCTTGTCTGACTTGGGCTCCTCGCCATTCTCCTGCTTGGGCGACGATGCTGACTTCATGGAGGGCCCTGTGCAGAAACACACAAACAACAAACACACAAACAAAATGGAATGTTAAACTGAAATGAGGCTGGAAAATTGCACCAAATCAGCTTCAATTTAGATAATTATTTGTGTGGGCCTAAGCCGTGATGAAACAATTACTGGATGCGATGTGTGCATTAAAATCCTCTCTGGTAGTGAGCAATGGTAGATTCATTCATGATGTTTCACGGGTTTGCGAAGCTAATGAGGTGACTAATCCAAGAGCGGCACATTTTTCTAAAAACAGCTGTACGAATATTATGAGCTTGAAAGGTACAGCTGACTGCTCCTGCTCATTTAGAAGCCATGCGAGGGAGGGAAAAAATGTCTTGGTCTACCAATGCAGGTGCATGCTTCCTACAAAGACTGAAGAAGTGTCATATTAGGAATGACTGTAAGCCTCGATCATAAAAAAAATAGCACAGTAATCGGTGCATGAAATGTCATCTTTTTCATTCAACAATCACATGAGGAGGTACACACATACATTGAACATGAGCATTAGACATTGCGTTTAACATTGCACAAATTATATGTCACAGCACATGCTTTAATGAAAGAGTGCTTTTGTTCTATTCGTTATTCAAACAACTTCATTACCATAGCATTATGACTGTTAGCCCTTGCTCAACCCGGTGGTTGTGTTCTGGGTTAGGGAAGGGAATGAATGAAGCCAGTGGGCCCGTTAATGTGATGTAATTAAAGTGTCCGCTAATTGGTGATTAAATGTCAATATCCAGATCTCACAGATCCAGGAAGTCCATTAGTTCCCCTCTGTGCCTAAGAGACATTATGGCAGCTCACTAAAAGGCCTCTAAGACCAGAAAGTAAATCAGCTAAAGACACCGTAGTCAGCGTTCTCGTTTAATGAATTTGATGTTATTCTATATGTTACTATGTCATTATTATGTAGTAATATGTTACTACATGTTAGTTGGCTTACCCTTAATATTATACATTATCATCTTTCCTATCCTAATTAATATCATAATACCCCTACCTAAGATAAAGGAGATGTATATCTTAATAACTAGTTGACTCTATAGTCATAATTTTACCCAAGGTTTATCTTGGGCTGGTATACCAAGCGATTACACATTATTTCACTTGATCTAAAGAGTCTGAAATCCTTTAACTGTTATTCATTTCCTTCCTCATCCTCATGGGCAGATAATTTCTGTTAAGTCATTGTGACATACAGCAAAATTCTGTGTTTCTCCTGGGTTGTGAGGGTGAAAGAAGGGCATGTTATATGCCACAAGTAGTTATAGTTATATAGTTGTAGTATTTAGTATTTAGAGGAGAGGCCTTCTGCAGAGCCATATAGACTCAATAAGTGTAAAACTTTCTGTAGAACAATCGGAATGTGGTTTATCTTTAAACCTGGACCATGTATGGTAGGCTAAGCAACTTCTTTGTCTACAACATATTTATGGAATTAGATGCTGGGTTGCAAAATGATGTTAATGTTATGTGTGCTAATTACAAAACAAAATATTGCTAATATCCCTTGACGTTCATTCTTGTTTCACTTGTGATATGTTGTCGCCACACCCCCACATTTTCGGGATAGACTTGATGGACATTTCACAAGAAATCCGCCTTGCCAATAAGACCAGGGTCCGAGGTGGGTCAATTAATACCTGACCCCATGTTGGATAGTGTAAACGGATTAGGCGACACTCTAAATTTGGGTATTAAATGTGGGATATTGGCCAGTGTGAAAGGGTCTACTGCTACTGTACATCAAGACTTCTAGGCTCTAACTGCTAGAAAAAAATGTAATATTGAGCACTACACTAGGCAGCACTAGCCTAGATAACCTTATACCCTTGGGACCCATAGATCACATGATGGATAGATAATACAGCAAGTGGCCCTAGCATTGCACAAAATATCAAGACATACCATATGTCCTTTTATGTTCATATACTGTAGGCTATACTCAAAAGGCACATTTCGGAAAAGAAAGTCATCCCATATTTAATGCCTCCCTTTTCATTAGTTTTTCATTAGTCCATAGATTGGGAACTCTCCAAGGTACAGATCAAAACAAGATCACTGCAAATGTCTTTTAACATGCGAAAGTGAAATTGGTCGTTGCAAAGCCATCAAACCATGAAGTTGGATACTGAGCCCCAAAAGAAAATGTAAGCTTTTGGATAGAATTACAGGTCAAAGATGAATAAGCAGCCGTCAAGAGCTCATCTTGGCCTCCTAAATTCAAAGTTTGAGGACCAAAAAAAGGTACATCTCTAAAGCCTGCTCCTCCTTCCTCTTTACAGTTCAGACACCTGGAGGTCGTAGAAATAAATCAAGGATTCGGTCCCGCACAAAGATAAAGCCTCAATTACTTCAAAGACATAAATCTATCCCTACATGTGTCCTTGCTGTGAGGAGGGGGGAAAAGACACCTTTTCAAAAGGTTACTCACCGCAATGCATCAAAATAAAAGTCAAAGCGAACTGACTTCAAAGGACACATGTAAGAAGGAGGGGTATGCTCTGCTTTTGTCCTCCAGATACCTGCTCAGATGGAATTGCACATTATTGTGCTTCCCACTCATGCTTGTAATTGGTAGCTTAATCTCAAGTCTCGGTTATTCATTCTGAGTGTTATTTGATTGTCCATTGAGCGTTTCACTGTCTTCTGTACCATTCAAATAAACTTTTTCAAGTTTTTAGAGAGCATGTCCCTGTATCTAATTATTATTTTATTGTGAAAAATACGGTCAGTGTTACTTAAAAGCACAGTAAGAAAACCACCATTGACAGAAAAGAATTCAGGAACAAGGAACAAACATTTTGTAAACGTACTGTATGAGAGAGAGAGAGAGAGAGAGAACCACGTGCCAACCCTCTTTCTTTCCTGGCAGATTGTCACTGCCAGGCTTTTTAAACCATTGGCTACATACAGATTTCACAGGCTAACTAGATTCTGACCTTTGTCAAGGGAAAATGGATTGTAAAAAGAAAAGTCGGCCATGCTGACAATCTATAATTGAATTGCAGAAGGCGTGGTGTGTGTGTCTGTATCAGGAGGAGCAACAGAGAGGTTGAAATAGGAGAGTGTAAGAAAGAAAAGTTCAAATATGAGCGGCTTTCAGCCGGCACAGTAATCCCACCAGGTAAAACACAGGCTTGAGTCTGTTCAGAGGGCAGCTGCAAGGCCGCGTGGCAGGGTGCACCGCATTGGAGAAATAACCTGGCACCGATGCCTCTAACCTCAACACAGAATAAGACCCAGATCTGCTACTGTAGATACGTGTTCCCATTCAAAGCTACCGTGTTTATCGTATTCGTTTTAAAGTGTCAAGGTGACGTGTAGGATTTTGTGCGGGGGCCCAGTGGCCTGACTGAATTGTGTACTCTCTTCATAGAGATCCTGTTTGTACAGTAAATGACAAAACTAGGAAATGGTGAAATATGCCCTTGTATTAGCTTGCTGCACCTGGGGGAAATGTGCTTGTCTTTCCTGAACTATAAACATCCTGGATTCAGTATGGGGAACATCACAGGTGCACTTTTCGCATTACTGCCAATGTCAGAGTGTTTGTTGCAGGTTGTCAGATGGACTGTATGTGTGTGTGTGTGTGTGTGAGAGAGAGAGAGAGAGAGAGAGAGAGAGTGAGAGAGAGAGAGAGAGAGTAAAAAAAGGCTCTTATGCTGTAGCTTGATCGCATTACCAATTCTTGTCATGGACACTGTGAAACGACTACCACTTATACAAATGCAGGGCTCTGCCTATGGAAAAGCAGAAGGATTTACATCACCATGCGCCTTCAAGAAGCCAAGTAACACAGCATTCCGCAAATAGCATTATACACAATTTTCACCACCAAATTCATTCAAGCCTCAGGAAATCAACATTTAACCTGCTTCAAAGACATGCAAATTAATGATTTCCACTATATGAGGGGAAAGAACTAAACTTGTGGTTAGCGTGTTATTTAAAAATGAATTATGTGGCTGAGGGGAGCTGGGCTACCAAAGACCTGTTCCGTATCACGACAGATGGCCACAGAAGCCTCCGTATCTCAGGGGGGGCAAAGTGATGTCCTAGAAACAATGTGAGCAGGAGCTGTGTAAACATATTGTGCTCAATCATGCTTTCTGGGTAATCTTGCTCATAGAAATTCCCATCTGTGTTTATGCTCACAGTCCAACAGAATGCAGGTGGTTGTCTTTCCATCCATCCATCCATCCCTCTAGATTTTTCGTCTGCCTGTTAATATAGCAGACAAAAGCAACGTTTAAGCAACTGTGGAGAATGCCCTGATTGCATTCTCAATTCAGCTTTAACTTCCAAACTGTACGATTCAATTTACGGTTGTATTGCTTTCTCTCTTATTAAAAACGGTGCACATTTATTGACTTCCACAGGGACTATGCCCCCATGCCGCTTTTGTAAATGAGGTATTCATCTAGAAGCAGGAGTGTTGTTCATTATCTGTCTGAGTGCCTGAGAAAAACCCTTTTTTTTTTTAGGCTTTTCTGGAAGACTGGAGGAGAACAATGTGACACAAGACAAGCAGTCAACAGCTGGGATTGTTTTGTTTTGCATGGGTAGTTCGCTACCTGTTTCTGAACCCAGGCTCCAATAAACACTTATCTAAATTAACAAAAGGCTTCTTTAATTGACAACCCTCGCTGAAGAGAAAGAGTGTAGGCCCCGTAGACTTCTTATCTGCCCCGGCCGGCGGCACACCATCTCATTCGGCGCCTGGCAAAACACATCAGCCACTGCTGGAATGCTGATGCTTCCCGACATCGCATAAAAGTTTCTGGAGAGAGCATAGCTGGGCAAGTAAACTTTCACTGTGACAGGGCATCCATCATGCTGACAGTGGCCATGTGACTTGGAGGTAATCCATCTCCGAGACCAGCAAAGTTTCAGCGGTTCCATTTTGAAATGGTGATAGCTTGCTGCATCTGTCACTGGATGAAATACCCTCTTCTCATCTGTGTCTCGATCTCTGTTGTCAACGGTGACATGATCCAACTGCTCAGTTAACCACAAGATGGAAAGCAACAGAGTAGAAGACACCACTTTTGTCAGAACGGCATCACAGAATAATTTCTCAGCTGCACAACAGCTACATCCAGCCTACACCAGACAATACCCCCACACACACCCCCACTCCCATCCCAAAAGCTTTGTACCCTGTTCTTCCAGACTAACAGTCAAGGGTCTCAGTGGTTGCAGAAATCAGACATCATCATCAACCTCTACTGTCATCCTCATCTTTCATTCTAATTTGGTTCAAGTTTCCTTTGCCAGAATAATGATGTAATTGTCTGTGTTAAAGTGTGACTGATGGCTTTTTTTCTCTCTACAATGTAACATAGTGCACAGGTAAACATGTATCCAAAATAATAGTATGTTAGTACACTGACAACACCTCGAGCTAGATCTATTGCTAAAACATGTGTGTGTTGTATATGGCCCTGGCAGTATGGTTATGGACAGACAGGTTGGGGCCGACATCAGTACAACATGCCACTCTTACTAAATCACAGCACAAAATAACAGCTTTGAGAAGGGGTATTGAGTCGGTGACAGCCATGCAACCTTTCTTCCTGTGATTCCGATTGCGTTGCACTGTGATGGCTCCACACTGTCATCTGTCAAGGTAGAAAATAAACTTTTTTGACAGTTTGGTTGAATATTTCATGCAATGTTCCATGTGGTCCTGACTAACAATGTGTATGTGTATTCACAATGAATGATCACTGCGAGGCTCTGTCAAATCTCCACTATACTAGTGTGTCCATGCTGTACAAACCGCTCTGCAAGGCAGCTTTGGAAAAATCAATGCGTTGTAGTACAACATGAGACTTGAGAAGTAGGGTATTGTGCAGACACATGAGACCTTTCTGTCTGCGGAGTAATGTCGTTTAGTCTGCTGCTGATGAAGGTCAGCGCATGATTCTCCCGGGTGAGCACATTCAGAAGTAAACACGTTTTCCATCCCAAAGTGCTCTTAGACCATGACAAGAAAAACACTATAATGAAGACTAATTAAACTAGGACAACCTATAAAATATCAGTTTTACGATGTCACCCATGGTCCTGCCTTTTTTTATGAACCTGAGTACCCAGACGAGGATTACACAAATCCTTTTTGGAAAATTGACCGGTTGAAGTAATCTTAATCAAAATGTTCACTAAAAACGCAGCAGTCTTTGATGTTAAGCGAATCCAAAAAGGTGTCCAGATCAAGCCAAAGGACGCTAATACCAAGAGCTACATGACATGACAGCACAACATAACAGTTGCTGTCATGTGAGCGAGCGCTTTGGAGTTTTGACTCTTTTAAATGTAATCACAAATCTGAAACGTAACATTCAAAAAGGTCATGATCATTTCAGATCAGCTTATGGTAGATCATTCTCAAAAGTTGGCTTGGCTACAAGGGATCAACAGTAGTCTTGGCTTATTTTGGGTGGTCAGGTGTGAAATAACACAAGGATTTGGACCCAGACAGTAGTTCACAGTGGTTCGACTTGGGCCACATCTGGCTCAGAAGCAACTGCCATTTTGGCTAGCAGTTTGCTGCTCTCTCTCAGGGACAGCGGGGCTGGAGATGACAGGGGGATTTTGGGCCGACCTGGCAATCAGACTTGTGATCAGCAGAGGCTTGTGGTGATGCTCCACTATCAGGGTGGCGCAAAGAGGATTAGCTGTGGGGTTGCTGCTTCAGCCACAGGCCGAGCCAGGCTCTGGGGAGGCAGTAGCAATGGGTGACCTGACCAGCCAGCTGGGTGCTATCTATGACAGATATATACATTAACTTTTCCAGCATTGTTGGAGTTATCTGTGTATTGATCTATAAATCCATTTATTTATAAAAGCCAATTAGTTTTGTGTTAATCCTTTTTCTTTGAACCACCCAGACCTCAGTGCATTGTTAATGGCCCTGATGAATGAATGAATTGATGTAAAACAGTAAGGTTGGCTACACCAACCAGCTATGGCTGTACCAGTTGATATGATTTTCCTTTAAGTCTGCGATTCACGTAAAGCTTTTCGCACAATCATAAAAGTAGGCTTTCCAATAGACTTACACATGAATCATTGAATGTTACGTGACTAGCTGTAGCAAACAAGTTTAGCTTCCATGCGATGAAATCAGAATAAAGGGGTGCTGTTTTTTTTTCGGAGGTAACTTTGACGGTGATAGCAAAGCAATACCAGGTGGCTCAGGAGGGACTTAGAGGCATGAAATATATTTCCCTCGGACTAATTCTCTCTCAGTGAGGAGATATGGGCTCTGCGACTCGGAGATAAAGGAATGATGATGTATGTGTCTGGCCCTATAGGAGCGAGTCTCACCAGGTAAAGCCGCGGATTAAGCCTATCTGGACCAAGCCAAGGCGCTGTGTTATCTTCTGGGCTAGTTTAAGGACCCGTGTCCAGGATATTGAAGTTCACACAACATTTGTCTTGCTTTGTGAGCATGAGCCAAACTTGAGATATCATAGAGGTGTCATGCACCACTCTTTCGAGCAACTTTTCTCCAAAACTACTTTCCTGTTCAGGATTTGGTGAATGCATATTTGAATTAGCCTAGCTATTAGCCTACTTTAAATGAGCCTATTAGAACATAATTCTGAACGATGGGAGTTTACCAAAATCTACACCTGAATAGAAACTTACAGACGATCTTACAGTATTTGATCTGAAATCTGTGTGTTCCAAGTTGTTTCTACATGTATATATAATATATCTGATATAGTTTATCAAAAAGAAATAAATATATTTTAGTATATTCATCCAAACGGACTCCCAGCTCAATGACTGACAGCTGGCACGTCAACAAGCTGAATACCCATGCAGACAATGTTCCTCAGTTCTAAGTCACGCTTAATGCACTAAGCAACCTTTCCAAAGCCTATTCTCTCTTTCTTTATGAAGCAAACGACGATGTGTTCCACCACTGCAACATTGTCTTGCTCCTCTCAAACTGAGACAAATTGGCATTGTTATCCCTGTGATGTTCCTGCAGCATGGGATAAAGGTTTCAGCTCTTCATAAATATCAATAAAGTACGGTCTATACGCCCGCCAACGCATGAATAATGCAGAGGCTCCAGGCTGGGAAGGGTGGCATTGCCGGATGAGCTTGTGGATTGAGTGCGCGTGGCAGTGCCAGGCATCAGAGGGGGAAGGGCATGGTAACGCATGCCAGGGTGCCAGCCATGCCGCACCGGGGTATTTGTCATCACCGTCCACCCTCGATGTCAGCGGTGGCAACTTTGCTCTGTCAGGGTGAGCGTTATTGGCCACATATTCATGGGCCCTTGGCACTGCGCCCAGACTTTCATAACACCGGCTGGAGACATTTGGCGAGGTGAGCACAAGGCAAGCTACAAGCGCGCGCACACACGCACACACACACACACAGACATGCAAAAATATGCACACACAGTACACAGGACACAGAAGCGTCTCCTGTCCTTCTCTTCCTGAGGTGGAGGAGAAAGGAGGGGAAAGAAGAACAAAGAGGATGAGAGAAAAAGAGAGAAGAGAGGAGAAGAGAATGGCAAAGGAGAGGTATGAGGAGGACTTGAAGTCTAGGCTTCAGGAGAGATATTGAAGATGGCCTCATTTATTAGACAAACTGAGCAAACTGACATCTGTGTTACTTGTGAACATGATAATTACTGTAGAGTCAATACTCATTGAGTCAATACTGACAGGGAAAACAAATGACGTCTGATGAACAATCAAGGCTGGACTTAAATTGACCAATGATTTAATTGACCATGGTGGGCTATGTGTGTATGATGTATGTGTGTGTCTGTGTGTGTGTGAGAGAGAGTGTCTCCATTGGTCTGTGTGCATGTGCAAAGCAATACTCTTAGTGGATAATATGGATGCTTATCACCTTTTAATCAATGCTTTAAATATTCATAAGAATGGGACAGAACTTTATTGACTCATCTGAGCCTTTGTCACCTGTCTGATTTTGTTTTCTGCCAGGTCTTTTTAGCACCAGCATTGACCTGAGTGCCACGTGCCTCTGGTAAGGTTGAAGGGCAACCCCACACCCCCACACACACACACACACACACACTGACCCAACCAAGGCATGAAATTCACAGCTTTCCATAGATTAACCCAGTGTCAGCTTCATTTCCTTGATTTCTCTCTCTCCGACTCGCTCTTTTGCTGCCTTTTTCCGCAGCCCATTATCTTCTAATTATAGCCTCACAATCTCAGCTACCATGGGTTGCCACTTGAATTCCAAGTTAAATGAATTCTTGGTATTGTTGAAAAGAAAAAAATGGCTACTTAGCCATCTTCCAGTGGACAGATTAGCTGGAATAATTCATTTCCGTTTTCATTTGCTGGTGATGACCACCGCCACCTGTGCCTGGTGGCTGGATGAAACTCCCTATGCACGGAGTGGTTGCAGTGAGCTTGTGTTTTCTTCCTGGTGTGTTGGCTGACAGCACCCTATTTATCAACAGACCCCCTCCCCCCGGGCGTCCACCTATGTGCCGTCTGTGTCTCTGACACCTTCTAATCTCTCATTTGACAGTTTCTTCACAAGCAAACTGTTTACAAACATCTATGTTACAGAAAGGAAACTAAATAATAAATAATTTAAAAAGAAAGAAAAAAAAGACAAAAACAAACACATAATAATATGGCTCTAGACTGAACATCTGAAATTACCTAGAGGGAAGAGGCAGGCTTGTGCATAGCAATCTTTCCTGCAGCTAGGATGCCACATGATATAACCATCCACCCAGAAAAGACTTGTCAATGTCATTAGAGAATAGGGGAAAACAACTGCATCCAAAGAGAATCCTTAAAAGTAATGCAAACTGTAACATAATAAAATAAAACATACCACATTCATGTGATCTGATTTGTATAACATGGCCAATCTCAGTACTGTAAATGTATGGAGAGAGTTATTATCATGTGTGACGTACTTAGTTCTTACTAATGTACATGCAATGTTGGCTAATGGCTAATGTTAAGACATTTTGTCACATCCATAATGCTGAATGTAATGTCAGTAATCTTTATAATGTAAAAAGATATATATATATATATTTATATATACATTTGACAATTTGCTGTATTCAGATAAAAGGTATTTGAAAAATACTATATTTGTTCCATGTTTTGAATGAATAAAATAGCATACAATTGCCCTGTTCTGTAAACCAAAGGCTGAATTGCCTGAACACAATTGTAAAATACTGGATAGCAGAGTGACCCCTAGTGACCCATGCTTTCCCACAATGACCTGACCACAGGTGGACAAATAAAGGTGACTCACACATGCAGACACACACAAACACACACACACAAACACTCAGGTGTCAAATCAACATCAGCAATCAACAACAGCTCTTCAGTCGACCCCTCCTCCTGAAGGGCCCAAACATACACACACACACAGACACACACACACACACACATGCAAACATGCACATACAGACTCGAACATGCAGATGCATGCACATACACTGACACAGACATACATGGACACATGCCCACAGATCTATATACACACACAACCTCAGATACAAAAACTCGCCCGCACTCACACAAATACACACACCCTCACACACAGACACATACACACCCCCTAAGATAAAATGACTGACTTGACAGGAGATTAGATAACGAGGCACTAGGCTCCCGAGGAGGAAGCCACACGTCACGCTAAAGCTGGCTGACAACCTCTGTCAACACGCCTCAAACCCACCCCCCACCCCCTCACTCTATTTCTCTTTTTTTACACACACACACTCACACACGTGTGTATGTATGTATATTTATATGTATGTCCGCACCATATGACCCATAAACACACACCACACACACATGCACATACAAACACACATGCCCACATGCACACACACAGATAAACATACATACCATATGACCCTTGGATACACACTCTCACACACACACATACAGTATAGATGACACATACATTCTTGCACACACATACACACACCTGTCAGAGCCTCCCCCATCCATGCCTCTGTGTAAGGGTCTTCCCCTCATAAGGACACGCACCCTGCAATCTAAGCTGACAGGCAGCGTTGGGTGCTGTGTGTGCACATGTAGATGCGTGAATGCACATGTGTGTGTGTGTGTGTGTGTGGGAGACTGGGTTGGTACTTGTTCATGTGCATGTCAGTTGCATGAGGGCTGAGGATGATTAGATTTGAATGTACACATTTGATAATACATATGCAACATGGACTGAAGCTGACCAAGAGATGGTGTGTGTGTGTGTAAGTGTGTGTGTGTACGTGTGTACAGTATTTGTTGCTGTCTGTGTCTATACTGCATGCTTCGCTGTGAGCTCTGTATTGGAACAAGCATTAAGTCACATGATTGACCCTACATCCACAGTTAACAATTTCCATTTTGTATTGTGCTCCATCTTCATTAACTGTACTGCCCTCATCACACACACACACACACACACACACACACAGCCACCCTCACTCTTCTCTCTCTCTCTCTCTCTTTCTTCTCTCTATATTTTGCTTTCCCCCTCTGTCAATCATCTAGTCTTTTCAGTGTATTCTTCCAGTCAGTGCGTCTCTCTCCATCCTCTTCTGTAGCCCACTGTGATCTGCCCTTATCAGTGCCAGCCCTAACACAAAGTACTCAGCAGGGTTAGAGAAAATTGGATAAAGGACACACACACACACACACGCACACATGTATGGGGTTGTATAAATGCTATAAAAGACTGGGAACATAAATAGTGAAAATAAAAATAATAAAAGGTTCATTATAAAGCTTACAGTGACTGCAGCAAGTGCAAAGCCAAATTTTCACTACTGTCTGCCAGATATGAGTCACAAAGAAATAGCCTTAAAAAGGCTGATTTTCACAGATCCCCTCCCCATGCCCACTCTCTACCACCTTTCTCTTACTCCTCTCTCTTCCTCTCCCACCCTCTCCATGCATGTCTTTTTCTCCCTCACTTCTTCCATCCCTCCTACCTTCTCTCTCTCTCCCTCTTCCTCTCTCACTCCCTGTCTTCTTTGTCTGTTCACTCAGAGTATAATGTCAAGGTCCTGTTCACACCTCTCCCGAACAGCTCCTATGCGCTCGCTCTCTAACTCTTCACCTTCAACTGAGCTGCTTCTTTTTCAGAGCTGCCAAAAAAGGAGTGCTGGTGTCTTTATCAGAGCCTCCTTTGCTGACTGGTGTTGCAACACACATAGACACATCTATCAAACATCATGGCACAAGACGCACTCACGTCCTTACCTTCAACACAAGTAAAAAGTAAATCCTGAAAAAGTAGAGGGGATTGTGGGGTACCGGCTGACTGAGCAGCCGCTTTGAGGATGCTGAGGTGACTTTTAGGGCACTTACTGAAGAAGATGTATTCAGTGTAGCTGCTCCATATCTTATCGTCCCTGTACTGGTTGATGAAGGCGGCTGTCCCAGTGGAGTTGCATGCCACCATCTGGAAGCCCGACTCGGAGAGGCGGTCGAAAGCCTGCTCCAGGTAGGTGAACTTCAGGTAGAAGCGAGACGTGTACTTCTCGGGCGGCCGGTCGGGGTCCCGACTCTCGTTGAGAGTGTCGCCGAACACCTCCTTGGCCAGAGCGATGCGGCCGCACACCATGATGCGCGCCACGCGCCGGAACTTGGCGTCGGCCTGATTGTCCCGCACCATGGTGTACGAGCCTCGGTAGCCGATGGTGATGAAGCCAGACCTCTTGTCCGGGGAGGAGCCGGCGGCCGTGGAGTTGGTGGCTGGGGCCGCCGCTGAGGAGGAGAGGGCGTTGCGTCCGAGCTGCTCGCTGCTCTGCGAGCTCTCCTCAATGTCGCTCTGACAGCCTTCGTCGTTCATGGAACCCTGCTTGGAGACGCGCGGTCCCAACAGGCGCAGGAGCTCAGCCAGCTGGAAGTGCTCAGCCTCACGCTGGAGCCTCTCGCGCTCGGGGAAGTGTTCGGGCAGCACCAGCTGTCGGTCGCGCAGGAAGTCCAGCACGTAGCGGAAGAGGAAGCCGTCGCGGTCGATGAAGACGCGGCCGCGGGAGTCGCGCGGAAGCTCGCGGGGCGGGCAGCGTGTGAACATGGCGTGCAGCGTCGTGTCCGGGACACTCACCAGCGTAGAGCGCTTTGTCACATACACCTGACCGCCCACGTTCAGCTCCACCACCTCCGGAAAGGGGCTTGGACCGGACACCTCGCTGATGGGCAGGATGGTCTCCTTCATGGCCATGATCCTCACCGGCTGACAAAAATGAAGAGAAGTCAAGAGAAGACAAGTCAGGCCAACTCCATGAAAAAAAAAACAAGACAATCTCACCAAGAAGCTCTCTAGAGATCCATAGGCTGGGTGACAGGTAAGTTTTGGGTGGAGGAGAAAAAGGAGAAGAAAGACCAGAAAAAGGTCACTAGTGCACTGAAAGTCAGAGAGGGTGCTGAAGTTTTGGGGAATGGAGGAGAGGACTACATCTCTGCTGGTGCTGAAGGGAGTGGGAGTGAGAGAAAAGATGGGAAGAGAGAGAGAGAGAGAGAGAGAGCGACAGAGCGGGCTGACTAGGCTGCCGTCAGTACAGTAATGAAGAGCGCAGAGGAGTGAAAGGCAGAAAGAGGGAGAGAGAGAGTGTGTAGGGGGAAAAAAACGTGTGTGGAGCAACTCCTATTATCATTTGTCCAGGCTGCAGGGGAAGCCACGATGACATCATGTAGAGAGTGAGAGGGGAGGAGCAGACAGGGTTGAAGGGATCTGCCTTTTAAAGACACACACAAGCAAAGAAATACACATACATACATACATACACACACACACACACCAGACACAAGTGCCCCGCCGGCACTCTATCCAGGGCAATAGACAAGGCCCCCCCCACGCACACACACACACTCCCTCAAGTGCCCCACTAACACTCTGTTGGCACTGCTATGGATTTGAAAATGCCTAAGTATTTTAATACACAAATACAATTTTAAATAATTATTTTTAGGGAAACATCCAAAGTCTGTATGGCCTCTCAACAGACCAGACATGACTCCATATGTGCCCAAATCAGCTGTTTGGGAGATGGCTTTAATGAATATACTGTTGTGTGTACTGACACGTCAGTAGTCATAAGCAATGACTGTTACACATAAAAACTGTTCTATTGTAATGATTGCCATGGATTCTATGAGAAATAGTCCACAGCACCACCCAATGGACATGTGAGATATTAGCTAATGACACCATTAAGTTCAGAAAGCAGGTAGTGGTGGCACTGGATTAGAGTGAGGGTTCCTCAAATAATCTTATAATCATCATCATCATCATCATTATTATTATTATTATTTTGTTAAATTGAACTGTTGTTTTATCAAGAAAAAGATTAAACGTTTTCAGAAAAATGGTGAAAAAATAGTTTTGTCCATTTCACAAAGATGTTACTTAAAGTAATTCCAACCAGAGAATGTTGAGGTGATTTTTTCTTTAAAATGACACAGAGCGAAAAAAATGTCATTACATTATCAAAACAGTGACTGCTGCAATTTAATACTTGACAACTAAATAAGTAATTGCTAAATATGTGTTGTGCTAACGAAGTGACACAGCCCTAATGCTTTTTTAGATGATCTTAAAACTGATTAACCAAGGTAGGCTATCCAAGTTTGATTCAACGGCATACAGTGCCATAGCATGATAAAACTTGAATAATACAACAGGAGGATATTAGGCAGGACGAGCCAAGCTCCATAGCTGGTGCAACTGGCTGGACAATGTACCTTGTCTTCCTTGTCCAACAATGGTCCAGTAATGTCCTAAGTCTTCACATTATGTCCAGATTGAAAACAGCCTTGCTGCTGCCAGGTGCTGTATGTGTGTGTGTGTAAATGTGTGCACATGCTATGCGTATCAGCTTTGTCTCCACACCTGTAAACCAGCAGCCTCCCTAGCAACCATTTACACCTATGCCGTAATTACCCTCCACTAATTACTCTCCCAGGACTCCCACCTGTCTGCTCACTCTACATCAACACTCTCATTCACAACTGTACCACTATTAAATACCTCCTGTTTAATCACTCCACACTTGGGCTGTGAGAAATTAGAACACAGCTCGGGTTGTGAGCATGTGTGAGGTTGGTGGGAGGTAGTATGAGATAGTGGTTGCAACTGTGTGTGATTGTGTGTGTGTGTGTGTGTGTGTGTGTTCCGTAGCACAACACACTCAGAGGCTGACTGTTAATTACAGTCACTGATTGGCCTCTCAGCCATTAGGGGGAGCTCCTGGGGGAGGAGTGGGGTGGTCCAAAATAACAAACAGCTCACAAACACACACACACACACACACACACACACACACACTCACACAATCGACTGTGATCCTTTGCCTGCCCTTCCTCGCCTGACTGGTCTAGCGCTCCCCTCTTACCAACGCTCCTGAACACTTCCAATCAACCCACAAGGTCATTAATCCTCTCCAATATGCACACATCCACTGCCTGAGTGACTGCACTGACACTTCCCCAATCTGTCTCAGTGGATGGGCCAAGTGGAGGAAGGTGCTTACTGCTGAGGAATTTATTAATTGATCTCCTCTAATGACTCCTCCAGACTGGCCCTTCAGTCAGGTCTGGGCAGGCTGGCACTGGCCTGGGAAGTGCTTGCCTCGGCAGAAAGTCTCTGACAGGTGCCCTGACCCTGTTCACCCTTTCCCAGGTGCCTATTTTAATCAAGGATTTTTACATGGTCTGAAGGGTAAGACCACTTAGAGATGCACGGCAAGCAGCATTGCCCTCCAGGGAGCGTGCACTGTTGTAGTCTCAAATTGGCTGGGGGATTGGAAAATATCCCAACCCCCCCTTGCACCAA
The DNA here is from genome assembly GCA_017657215.1 of Limnothrissa miodon. Lineage (NCBI taxonomy): Eukaryota > Metazoa > Chordata > Actinopteri > Clupeiformes > Clupeidae > Limnothrissa > Limnothrissa miodon. Next base: position 262,789 of record JAGFZM010002215.1, read on the forward strand.
CCTGTAGCTGTGCCACAACAGTCAACGCTCAATGTCAAGGGAGCAGTGAGGTTCACCTCATTTTCGGCATCTTGGCATCTCAATTCGCTTGAGGTGATTACGTTCAGCTAGGGGGTAGCCAATTCAATCTCAATCAGGAGGACGAACGCACTTGGCAGAGGACTGAGCTACCTGATTGCGTTTTGACACCAGGCCAGGGGAGGGCCAACCTGCTTAGTGCTCTCTAGGTAGTCAAAAGCCCATGCATCATTGCATTTATGGCAACAGAATAGATTTAGTGACTTTGTCCTGCCCTCTGCAGTATGGGAAACAGGCTGAGAAAATCAAAGTCTTACCCAGTGCGGCAGACAATAAACCTACGTGTCACAATGTCATTCCGTTCAGAAGTAAACCTATTTGCGCGAGCCATGTTCACTTTATGACCCTGAATTTAACAACAGCACTTTTAAAAGGTGAGAAAGAATGTTTTCTGCATATTACGCTTTAGTGTAACAATGGTAAGAGTGACATTTGGAAATTGTGAGTCTATTGAAGGCCATAAATGACACCCTTTACAGGGGCATGTCTGCTGTTTCAACTGTTTGGGGAGATGGGGGTGTCATAGGCATTACGAGGAACACACAGACATTCATTCCGGTAACCAATTTCATGGAAATGAAATTCGATTCTGGGCTGTGGAACAACAGCATCCCCACAGTCTCTTGTGTGTTTCAAGGTGCAGATGAAACTCCGAACTCTTCTGTGGAACAGGGGCGCTCTCAATATCAAACAAAAACACCACCCTTTAAAGATTTCCCGAGACACACACACACACACACAAATGGTAAAACTCTCTATAAAAGAACCCAATGAAGCAGACAGTTCTGCTCTTGCTCCATCATGTTTAACTTACTGTGATCAAGTCTGCCATGAGCCACACCTTACACTGGAAGGTGAACGGCAGGGGTTGGGAGTGGGTTGTGTGGCTGTGTGATCTGACTATTGAGTATGTGATCAGGCCGCAGGTTACCTGCAGCTTCCTCCCTATATCGAAACCTTCGTTTTTACACACACACACACACACACACACACACTGCAAGTACCCTGCTCCAGGGGAGGAGGACTGTGTGTGTGTGTGTGTGTGTGTGTGTGTGTGTGTGTGTGTGCTGAATACATTACACCTTATAACTACCATGTTCTCTGCTCAGACATCCTTTCATGGGTCCACCGTTCCCCATCCCACCCTCTCTCACTTCACACTGAACGCTAGTTCTGACCGCATTTATGCTCACTTCTACCAACAACATATGAGGCAGGCTAGACATTCTTAGAGTTTCTTGCGGAAATAAGAGTGAGAGAGAAAGAAAAAAATACGAAGAAGAAAAAGAAACAAAAGAAGAGGACGAAGAAGAAAAAAACAAAAATAATTGAATGTGGACACACTCACAGATGTGTTCTAAGGAACAGTACACGTTGTTGTTGCTGGAAGAGAGACACAGTAGACTGTCTTTGCCTTGGGGGTGAAGGGTGAATATTGAGTAGCTGCTGTGCTGGGAGATGGGATGTGACACACTCTAGATGGATATAGATGCTTCTGCTTATACAGTTTGGCATGATGAATGTCAAACATACAATACAACACATTCTCTGCTAGGCTGATTTGGAAGAAAACCATGTTTAACTTGGAAAAGGCAAATTCATGTACAGCACTGATCCTATTTCCTACTCCCTAGCCGGGTCAGGAATTGGATAGCAACAAAGTCTTTAATGGCCGCATTATACTCCTGCATCGATTGGACGTCGACATTGTCGTTTTTTAGTTCATGCATTTGCGTTGGAGTCACTGTAATTCACTGCAAAATCGCAAAATCAGCTGCGGAATGTTTGCTCGTCCGTAAAGTGTAGGTGCAGTAGGCTACAGTGATAACTAGATTGCATTTCCTTGGGCTTTGCTCAAGCACGCCTCCGCATCACCAACGGTACGAAATATTTCCGTTAGGGTAGCTTATATACACCCTAATGGCAAGTCTCACATTAATATGTAAAACACATGAAGAGATTAGGCATAACATGTTATTGGAAACAGTCATCAACATTTGGCCTGGCATAGTTTAAAGCCCACTTACCGTGGCAAGGTGCAGACCATGAGTGGGAACACGGGACAAGACACACGTAACAAACTTTGAAGAAAAAAAAAATGTAAATCCACAAAACAAATTTGTTAATTTTTTTTCCAGTTAGGCCTACTTTGTCTGATAAGGTGTTGGGTGTGATTTGTTTTTGTTTCATCCAGTTTCATTTACATTACATTTATGCATTTAGCAGACGCCTTCATCTAAAGCGGACCCGGTCTCGAAAGACAACACGGGCTGTCCCTGTGAGTGGTGTATTCAAACAAACACTAGTGACAGGGGGATCTGAACTAAAACATAACAAACAACAGCAAACGAATCAGCAACAAGATGGGTTGGGAGTTCATGCAAAAAATAAAATTAATACAGGCATAAATGATTGGCTGAACATATCCAATTATGTTAATGGCGCCATCTCATGGCCATTTGAGAGGTTACAGTGAAATTAACAACGTTTATTGTCAAATTGTTTATAATTCTTCTGCTTTATTCCAAAGCGGATTTGGCTCATTCTTGAAATTACGTTCACTTGTGGTCATAAATAGGTCCTATCCCATCCATCATTCATCTACCTATCCTATCCATCCATCCATCTATCTATCCATCCACCTACCTATCCTTTCCATCCATCCATCCATCTATCTACATATCCTATCCTTCTATCTATCCATCCATTCCTCCATCTACCTATCCTTTTCTATACCATCCATCCATCTACCGATCTTTTCCTATACCATTCATCCATCCATCTATCCTTTCCTAATCCTATCCATCCATCCATCTATCTATCTATCCATCCATCCATCAACCTATCTTATACCATCCATCTATCCATATCTATCTATCATCCATCCATCTACCTATCCTTTCCTATCCCATTCATCCACCATCTATTTACATATCCTGTCCATCTATCTATCCACCCATTCCTCCCTCTCCTTTCCTATACCCTCCATCCATCCATCTACCTATCCCTTCCTATACCACTCATCCATTCATCTTATCCTTTCCTATCCTATCCATCCACCCATCCATCTATCTACCTATCAACCCATCCATCTATCTATCTATGTATCTATCTATCCATCCATCTATCCTTCTATCTTCCAATCCTATCATTATTGACATCCATCCATCTATCCAATCCATCCATCCATCTATCTATCTATCTATCAATCTATCTGACTATCTATCTATCTGTTAGCTTCTACAATACATTGACTATATTGACAATCTTGGTCCATTACTGCACAATGTTGGCACATGGAAACATACTTATTTTTGTTAATAAAATAGCAATAATTTAGATAAATTAACATTTAAAGAGGGGCTAAGCAACGTTCCGTTTTTTCCTCTCACGAGCTCCCTCTAAAGACCGCATTGTATTGCACTGCATTCTATTGGAGGCGGTCCGCGCTGCTGAACATTGCAAGTGCTGTATCTACCGCTATAGGCCACGGTGGCGCATACTGGCCTACACCGTTCGTTCGCCGTGTAATGACTCATTTTAGCATCCTAAACAGTATGAAACGGATTAATTAAATGAAAAATGTTGCATACTAGTGGGCCTTTAAATAGTAAAAAAAAAAAAAAAAAAAAAAAAACAAGTTATGACTTGCCATATCCTTTCAGTATTTTTCAGATTCTCCTGATATCACAAAAAGTTCCAAAAATCATAACCAATATTAGAGCGTTTCATCAGTGACTCAAGTTAATCACCAGTGAAAAAAAGAGATTGTAAGAGTGTGAAATTATGGGATGTCTACACCGCACATAATTCGTTAAAACAAGGCCACATGTTTCATATAAAAACAATCAGAATTCATGTTCATATACCAGGAAATGGCAAAAGAATGGTATGTTACCATATGGCAACACAGTAGAGGGTTAAAAGTCGAGATTTGAGGATTTCAGGCTGAAACAATTCAAATGCATAGGCCCTCTACAGATAAAATGTAGCCTAATTTCTTAAACACAAAAAGACAGATTTGTGAGATTCTTTTGTGTGTTTAGTCTAGGCTACTACAAAATTGAAATGGTTAATGTCAAAATTCATCCGGCAAACATTTAGGCCTAGGCATTTTGCTGAGTTATAGCGTAGGATGGAAACGAACCCAATGCTGCAACTACTAGATGATGTGTTGACGTGAGAGTGCTATGTTGTTGTCTTTCAGGAGCGTTTTTTTCGTGTAGGTATTCAGGGGACAGAAAGCTAGCTGATCAAGGGTAGATGCCTACTATTGATAGAATTGAAATCGCGTTAAATCCGGCAACAGAATAGCTATACTTTTAAAGTGAGCGTGAGGAACTGTGAGATGTCACAGCATTTTCTCTCACACTTTTAACCGTAGAAAGCCATCTAACTCAGAAAGTTGCCTGGGCTACAATGCTTAAGGTCAAAGGGAGGACTAGTCCAATCTCCATTCATTCATTTTCTTCAAATGGAACAACAGGCGGTAGTTTGCGAGGTTTAAGTTTAACGCGATTCTGGTAAATTTCCAATGGGGGGAGCCATTTATGACAGTCAATGGATCGTGGGATTAGTCACATCTGCCAACAGGTCCAAAATGGTCATCTACTGTTCATAAATTTGACTTGATATGGTCCTACTGTTGTTATGCATACCACATGCCAGACCGAAACGAAGGGAAGGTCTTTCAGACCCATGCACCCTTTTCTTTTCAGCGTTAAGAGGCGACCAAAACGTAGCCTACCCTTCAGCGACTAGTGAAATTGGATTCTTCATGGAAGGACTGCCTGCTCCGGTGGATCAGGTTAAAAGATGTGCAGGGCCAACTCGCTTCACCACACCACAATCCCAGAGCAACCTCTACCTCCCTCTAGCTCTCTACACGCCACTGGCAGAGCGCAACAGTTGGATGAAACTTCAATCACACTCTCCAAACGTGTTAACTCAGCTGCAATTCATCTCTCAGAAGAATTCAGAGACACGAGATAAACCGCAACATTTCGACATTGGTATGAAGCGATAATTAATAATTATTCAGGACCGAAGGAACCACACTTTGCACCCTTCTTAAATCAGGTACGTGCCGGGATGTACTTGGAACACTCTAGTGCCATGACATGCTCTAAGACGTTACAGAACATTTAATTGAGAGAATTTTTGCACGAATTTCATAGTGTTGAAAGTTTATATGGATGTGCAATATTCTACAAAAACTTCGTTTTTTAGTCAAACAAAAAATGCAAAATGCTCACTTTCTTCTTCACTGCCTTCTTACACAGTGTGTAGATTTGTATTGCAAAATTATGACATTACCATTGTGAGTGGTTAGAATATAAATATCTGTGTTGTCATTTAAGCACAATTTCGACTTTATTTCATGTTCTACTTACTCAGTCTTTTAAGTATCTTAAATTTGGTACAGCAGTAAGGTCAGTGTCAACATCTAAATAAATGTTACATTATCATTTGCCTTTATTTCTTTACTGTAATGATAGCATTAGATTACATCAGGTCGATGTGGCTATTCCTTGGGGACAGACTGCTTTCTCTCTGTTGTCTAAAGTTACATACTCTTTTCAATCCTAGCTTATCCACAAGCTGTAATTTTCAGTTGCTCTCTGACGTTCTGGTCCATAAAAGAGAGTGTCTGCATTTGTACCATGGGGTGTTTTGACTTGCTATCTACCCTGTATGGCAGCATCTGCGATGGTGATGTCCAGAGGCTGGGAGCCCTTAGTGGCTATGGTTTTGGGATTTTGGTTGCCGTCTTCTCTGTGCCAAACATCGCCTCCCACTCAGGACGGTAAGATCAAGTTCCGTCTGGCCGGATACCCACGCAAGCACAACGAAGGCCGCATCGAGGTCTTCCACCAGGGTGAGTGGGGAACCATCTGCGATGATGACTTCACCTTGGCCAATGCTGAGGTGCTGTGCCGACAGCTCGGGTTTGTCTCTGCCACCGCCTGGTCCCACAGCGCCAAGTATGGCGCTGGCACAGGTGAGTGAGGCTGTCAGCTGTGACAACATCTTTATTTACTGGTCAGAGTAATGGGGCCTGTTAGACTGTAAAACATGCTGAATAACTGTGTCAGCATTTTTTTAATTTATCATCATAAACAAAACAGCCACTGTTGAGTTAGTATAACCGCAGTAGACCATTTAAGAACCATACAGGAGGGCTGTGGCTGTTTTGCCATTGCTCAAAGCTGGTCCTTGGTCCGGTGTCTGAGTCAGCTGTGTGATTGCATGGTTTGTCCAGGGAAGATCTGGCTGGACAATATGATCTGCAGTGGCACAGAGAAAAGTATAGAGAAATGTCACTCTCGTGGGTGGGGGAACAGTGACTGCACACATGGCGAGGATGCTGGCATTGTCTGCAAGGACGAGAGGCTTCCTGGATTTGTGGACTCCAATATCATTCAGGTGAGGCATAGTGCAGTGAAAACAACTGTTAATATACAAGTAAAACATAAAGATAAAAGAAGTATTTATGTCCAATGGAGAATACTGGTTACAGTGGAATCACAGATTAAGATGACTGTCAGCTGTTGATCATCTTTGGGGTTGAACTGACCTCAAATCAGTTCATAGCTCATAAAACTAAGTCACATGCACCGCCAACATTAGGGAAGAGTGTGTTGGCCTTTGTGTGTGTGAGCATTTGTGTTTGTATGTGTGTGTAGGTATGTGTGTGTATGTGTGTATGTACGCTATTTCTATTTGTGAGTGGAATTGTCTTCACTCTCTGCTGCAGAGGCTAGCAGAGATAGAGAGCAGTCGGTCTGGTGCGGAGGACTCACAGCCCGCGCTAAGACCATCCATGGCTCTTGCGCTAAATTTGTCTCTCATGTGCTGCACTGAGATGTCCTGATTGGAGCAGCAGAGGAGGGGCCTAGCAAAGCAACGAAGGGGGGCGGGGTAGGGGAGAGGTGGAGTGCAGTCCAGACTGCTCGCCTGGAAGACAGCCTAAACAGATGACTGTGAAACCGTACGTTTCCCCACACAGGCATGCAGTGTAGCGAGGAGCACTCCAAGCGAGTTCTGGTCCCGGAGTCATGGTGTTCTTCTCTCTCTCTCTCTCTCTCTCTCTCCCTCTCTCTCTCTCTCTCTCAACCTTTCTCAAGCACGTGAGCGGAAAGAGAAGAGGGCTATTTACATACTTTTGTTGTTTAGCGCTCCACAGGGTGCTTCTGGTGTGGAGCGGTTTGAGATTTTTTTATTGATCCTAGCATCTTAAGACTTTTGCCAGGACAGGGTTTAAAGAAGTTCATTTGAGGTTGTGACTCAGTTGGTCTAGGTATCAGACAGGTTGTTCTTTTCTTGGTGCAGTTTCTGTGATTTTCCATCCAACATCAGTGACTAACTCACAGGAGAGTTTTTAATGAATTACACTGAGTACTTTTTCAGAGTCCTGGATGTAATATGACAACTTCTGAACATTTTAGACAGACATATTAGAGTGGTAGAGAGGAAAGGCATAAAACATGTGTTGTCTACTTGTCATGATTCAGAGCATAAGCCAGTGTAGTACACAACAGATGTTGTTGAGATTTTTCAGCAGTTTCAGGCATATAACCTGAGAAACTGTTAGGCACTTATGGTAAGGCATATAGTTCCATGATTTCTGCTTTTGATTTCAGAGCATTTTTATTAATATGTGTGTTGGGATCAAACTATAAAATAGTAAATTTCTAGACATTTTTTCATAACCACTGCTTTACTCTGCTGACCTATTCTTTTGAAAACCATTGGTCACTAAAGGCAGTGTGTTATTACAAGTGTTCATGTAAAAAAGTTTACATTTTTGTTACCATAAATAAGAATTAATGTAATGCAAGTGTAATGTAATGTTACAGATGCAGGTGGATGAGAAACCTTTGAAAGAAGTCCGACTTCGGCCGTTGTCGCCTGGAACTGCTGCCAAGTTGCCCATTAGCGAGGGTGTAGTGGAGGCCAAGTACAGGGAGGGATGGGTAAAAATCTGCAATGTGGGCTGGACGGCCAAGAACTCCCGTGTGGTCTGTGGGATGATGGGATTTCCTGCTGAGAAAGCTGCTGCCAAGGCCTCCCACAGGTGGGTGAGATCAGACCTTAGCATGATATGCATGCCCATCCTCCCATGGGTCCCCTTGGGTCAGCACAGGGTTTTATATAGGATTGACCAGTAAGTACTTATCAAGGAAAGGCTTTTTCACATAGAGCATGCTATACTGACACATCACTATCTTGTGTTCTTGTTGTAGCTTTGGCAGTGCTTGCCAAAGTTTCCTGCTTGATTACTTGCCTCTGTAAAAGTATCAGGGAGCATCACATTGCTAACTATGTGGCTATGCTGAAGGTTACATTTACTTTGCTGGTATTTACTTACAAATGGTCACATTCTTTAAGAACTGTACAACTGTTTCCTTTAGGCCTCTAATGAATGGCAACCTTTGTGAAACTCTGTGTTGGCGCTTACCTATCAAACATCAGTATCCCTTGATTCTATTAGTAATTGCAATGGGCAGAAGTCAAGGGATTACTGTGAGGCGGTTGTTATCATAAGATATGCCTTAGCTGGACGATGCAGGAGCACAATTTCAGTTTCCATGATAATTCTCATATGCTTAGCAATATTCCTTTAGCAAAAAATGTTAACTTCTAACTGCTGTCCTGCCATTGTCCACAGTGTCCATTTTAATCTAAATAAAAAAGGTACATAAACACTGAGGGTCTGTAGAACACTACAGAATACCTTTATTGTGACTTGGTCTTCCAGATAGTTTTGTTCAACAGCTCACTCATGTGAAATTACAATAGTGATTATAGCGAGGGCTGACTTGATGCATAATTTACTCAAATGTGTGATCTCAGAAACACATGAGAGGAATGTGTTTCTTAGAATGCCAAAGCCCCCTTACCCCCAAGAAGAAGAAAACAGAAGCCAATGAAATAAATTGACAAAAGGAACATTGTTTACTTGTGTGCTAGTGGAAAGACCACGTCTTCTTTTTATTAGTTTTCACTGGCTTGAAGACTTCTTAATTCCTGTGATTTTCCATCTGCATGTGTCTGGATAAAACACCATTGTTGCATGTCATGAGGCTAAATAGGCAAATATATTATTACACAATATTTAACTACAATTAACAAAAAATAATTGTGGTCCTGGGTTGTAAAGTCAGTGTTCAGCGTTACTTTGTCTTGAAAAGTAAACATTCCCATTTTACTATGATTGATAAGCAGACACTAAAATAAAGGAAAATAGCTGTCAGACAAAAAGTTAGTCGTGAATCATGTTATATAGCCTATCTGGGCGCTGCGAGGGCAGCCAGTTTGCTGACTGATCATGCCAGGAGTGTGCTTTACGCAAGCAGTTACTCTCTTATGAAACCTGGCATTGTGTGTAAGTATGGAAAGGAATCTAATACGTATTCTGGCCTTTCTGACACTGAGTTTCATGGTGAGTGATATAAGCCTTTTTTTCGATAGAATTTCTAATATTTGTCCTCTGCATTGAAAAGCCTTTACAGTAGTTAAATGGAACTTATAATTACACTGTGTCTGGTTCTAGATTGTTTCCATATGCAAGAGAAGTGAATGCCAGGATATATAAGACTGATGCAATTTCAGTGAAATACAGTAGACTATTCCATCAAGAATGCACTTGAGGATTCAGGTTTTAAATGTAAACACGCTTTCTGAGTGGTTGGTGTCAGTGTTGCTGTCCATGAAGCGTGGCGTCATGCAGTTTGAAAGCAGCAGCATTATGTATGGTTGAGTGCTTCAGCTGTCATTTATGTTTTGATTTACTGTAATGAACCCCCCCCCCCCTATATAGAAAGTTTTTCCCTAACAGTATTCAAAATGTGTGTGTGTGGATGGCTATGTTCACATAGAGTGAACAGACTTGAGAAATGGTTGTCAGACCTACCCAGCTTTGAGATTCACACAAGATGGTGAAATGCAAGCAAGCTACTGGGTGACAAACTCTGTCAGATGCAGCTTACGTGAAGAGGGAGACAGACATGACGCAGATGGAGAGTAAGAGAGAAAGTAAATGAGAATGAGAGAGAGAGAGAGAGAGAGAGAAGAGTGATGAAGAGAAAGACAGAATGAGAAAGTGTGATGAAGGGAGTGAAAAAATAGGGATTACAGAGAGAGAGAGAGAGAGAGAGAGTACAGGAGAGGGATAGTGATTTAGAGGGATTGAACAAGGAATACAATGACAGACGGGAGTATGCAGGTCCGATTGAATACAGATGAAAAGAAAGAGAGACGGAGAGAAAGACAGAGAGAGAGAGAAGCAGACGATGGACTTCTTCTGACTCCATCTGTGCTGATCACAGCGACGCAGTGACTCATTGGCTAAAGATTTCCCCTAGAGGCACGAGTCGGCAGAAGCACGCAGATCGAGTTTCAGAAACGTGGCTGCATGCAAGCCTGGATATCATTACAGGAAAATTAAAAGCTCAGAGTGCCAAGTCATTTTATTTTCACTCTTGTGGTTTTCATGCATTTAATATAATTTTGCCTGCCAACCTAACAAATGCTCTTTGTCACCTGTGTCTATTTTATGATGCATTTGATAGCATTGAAAACGGATGTATGAAAATGCTAACACATAAGGTGATTCTTTTCAAGCTGAGTGCCATTGAGAATGCAGCTGACATGCTCGTGTCTGATCAGCTCATTGGTCTGATGTGCATCTTGAGACACGGTTTATGACGCCTGTGTCAAAAGGGCACGCTAGTGTGAAAGGAAAGTCAGTGTTCCGTCAGGTCTCTGTGAAAAGTCTGACACCTCGGATTCGGATAACCATAGAGGATCACAGCACACAGGAATACTGCAATGCAGAAGAAGCAGCAGCAGCTGATAACTGCAACATTACAGATTGACCTTTGCTTTTGGAATAAGTTGCATTCAAGCAGCCACCGAGGTAACTTGAAGATATCTGTGCTACGACATGGGTTGCATGTAGTCTCTCTTCCTGTGCAGTCATATAACATAGGCAGGGTGCTGGGTTGGGGACCTGACACGTAAGAATATTTTATCACACTGTTTCCATCATCTACCTCATCCTCAGTCCAACTTCTCAGCGCCCTGCTGGAATGCTGAATATGTGCTGAGATCTCTCGCCCTCGCTGCGCTCCCTTTAGATACTCCAGACACTTCAATGCATGTCAGATTTGATAGCGCAGACAGGCAGAGAATAAATCACATTCCTCCGCACTGCCCTGGATGTCATATGTTACACTTTGCTCATAATATTGAGAACGGGAAATGTGCATTGGGCGAGGTTATCAAGATGGACTGTCATCTAGTAGCGTGCGACTATTTTTTATGTGTTCACTCTTTGCCGTTTTCCTTGTTTTCTGCAGCGGCTTCAGCCCATACCGGATTCACTCTGTGTCCTGTACAGGTCATGAGGTTCACCTGTCTGCTTGTAACATGCAGTTCAGCAACCCTAATGCTAGCTTCCCCTGCACTGGAGGAGGGCCTGCTGTCGTCAGCTGCATCGCTGGGTCACAGTTCACCCAGGGCAGAGGTCACAAGAGAAGGTCCAAGCTAGGACTGCTGGTATCCCTTTGTGCTTGAATGTCTTTGAAACTACAGTACAGTGTATGCCCAACACATGCAGGCTAGCAGCAGATGCAAATGCTAATTTAATTACAGTACCAAAACACTTAGCTAACTTTCTTCATGCAACCCTATGGTGCATATAGATGAATGAAGATGATTTTCAGGGTGAACAAGCATCGTCATTGTCTTTTACAGACATTGTCAAAAAGAATGACTTGATAATATGTAAATAATGTATAACACGTTAGCAAGCAACATGACAACTGATTCTAGATGAGTCTTTACTTCATCTTCATTTTTAGACCTATGATTGCATGCATTTAAAAGAGGATGATTGCATGCCCACAGGAAACAGGACACAGGTCACCTGCTGCTTCTTCCTTCCACTGAAACCCTTTATCACAAACACACACACACACACATACAATCCTTTGCCCTGGGTACTGGAGGGACAGCATCAACCCCATAACTGCTACAAATTCATTCCAAAGACTTGAAACATATTTGGGAACCAGGCTGCCTGAGCCTGTTATAGGTTATAAATACTAATCACAGTGAATATTTTATAGTTTATCATAAATTAGGTATATAATTAGCGCATGTTGGTGGACCAAACTTTAATATGAGCAAGAAAGTTGTTATCACTAATATGCTATTGATAGAATTGATATTACTGTTCCTTGTCTTGCCTGATTACTTCCACAAGTCCACAAAATATCACCCAATAAAATACAGGTGAGAATAGTGTTACCCAGAAGGCCTTGCATCTGTGTGTCTGTCTCAGGAAGCTAAGGTGCGCCTGCGTCTGTGTGTCTCAGGCAGCTAAGGTGCGACTAAGAGGTGGTGCTCGTACTGGTGAGGGCCGTGTGGAGGTCTTAAAGGGCACGGAGTGGGGCACGGTGTGTGATGACCACTGGAACCTGCAGTCTGCCAGTGTTGTGTGCCGGGAGCTGGGCTTGGGCAGCGCCAAGGAGGCTCTCACTGGTGCCCGCATGGGTCAGGGTGAGCGGCCACGTCACACTCCTCCAGCCGTCTTCATTTAGCATCCACTTACTGAGACACAGCACAGTAGCTCTGGGATACACATGGCCATGCTCCTTACATGACGACAAGAAAAAGCTGGTCTTAGAAGATAGAAGCGCTTTGAAAAAGGATTTCTGTATTTTAATGAGTGTATTCCCTATTACCCTTTAAATGCAAATGCAAATACTAAATTAAACATTATGTGTTAAAGTATGCATTTAATACATTGAAAAAAGTTATTACACTCACAGGGTTTGCAACATTTGTATATTTTAGCATCGTATTTACATTTCTAATGCAGCAACTTTATGTTTGATGGGATATGTGTGTTTTTCCCTGGGTGTTGTTCAGGAATGGGCCCCATTTATATGAATGAGGTGCAGTGCAGGGGCACTGAGCAAACGCTGTGGGACTGTCCCCATAAGGCAATCACGTCAGAGGACTGCCAACATGTGGAGGACGCCTCTGTCAAGTGCAACGTCCCCTACATGGGATTCGAGAAAACGGTCAGAAACACCCCAGCCTCACAGCATGACCAGTTGACCTGTTCTGTCAGAAAAAAAAGCAGTCGACATATGGAATGATCAGCCAACACAAGCTAACGTGATCTCATGTTATGGTCAATATCTGACAAACAGGCCGCTTTTGTTGTATGTGACTGGCTAATGTATGTCTGTTGGTCATGCATGACAAACATGCTTACTGATGCTCAACAGCAGTTGCTAGAGCTTCAGTTGAATAATTTGTCAAAGTCATCCTGTGCCTGCCCTCCACTGCCACACGCTCCCTAGACATACATGTGTTAAATTTAAAACATGTGGTGGCTGACCCATGTTTTAAGTGCAGATGGCTGCCTCTCTCATTTCTTCGTCTGTCTCTCTCTCCCTCCATTTGCTGCTCACCATCCTGCTCCCTCTCTCCTCGCTGACCTTTGCCCCGTTTCAGATCCGTCTCACCGGAGGACGGTCACATGTGGAGGGGCGTGTGGAAATCCTGGCTCCCTCTGGAAACAAGACCCAGGCCTGGGGTCTGATCTGTGGGGACGGCTGGACGACACGGGAGGCCATGGTGGTCTGCAGACAGCTGGGCCTGACCTATGCCGCCAGTGGCCTACGAGTAAGGCCTGAGGGATAGAGAGGAGAGGAGTGGAGAACCTGACCTCTAGAGGCTTGGTTCTCGCCGCAGTCCCATAATTCCATGCATCCTAATCTCAAGCGCTGTCAGAACTCGCCTCGCACAAAGACTCGCTTTTTATTCTGAAGCGAAGGATTAGGCATCCGTTTGAACATCCTACCTTCGAAGTAGAATTCCACCCGCTTGCACAAGCCTATACTACTCCATGCTTAACATGGAGCTTACTGTACGGGTGCATTCCAACCACCCTGCTGTCAGCTATTGAAGCCGTGCACATTTGCACAGAATGCAGATGTTCAGTGCAGAAACGTTATACAAGTCAAACCCTGTAGCTAGAATAGCCTATGCTATTTTTCATAGCTTTGCAAGAGGCTGCCATGCTGCTTTATATTTTTTGATCTTTCACTGGGGCAGTGGTGCGTATGATTGGGTTCATTTTCCCCATATGAATTATTTCAACCCACTGTAGTGCTTTTTATATTATAAAAAAGCTACTGGTATTTCTCAAATCCATAGACAGAGTTTAGCATTTAAAAGAAATGCAGATTGCATGCTGACCCCATACAGGGTCCCCTCCACAGATCCGAATCGTCGGAGGCAGGACGGACTACGAAGGTCGGGTGGAAGTTCAGGTTGGGTCCAGGTGGGGAATGCTTTGCAGTGAAGGTTGGACCACCCGAGAGGCAATGGTGGTCTGCAGGCAGTTAGGGCTCGGCTACGCTCTGCATGCCATCACAGTGAGTACTGACCACAGACAAGAAAGGAGCTTTAGCCGATGTGGTTAGTTCAAGGTCCATGATGCTCAGAGTCCCACAGGGTTAGTAGAAGCTTTATTTTGTTTTGTTGTGGTTGTCTGAGGCTGTACATTTGCGGAAAAAAACAACTCTTTGTAAGAAACAAACCCTAGAGAAACAGCTGAGCAGCAATTGACTAGAAAAGCAAAGCAAAAAGTCCTTTCAGTCAAAAATCCTAAAATTCCTCAAAAAATAACCTTAATCTCTTCCAAGTCAACATGGAAGGAAACCGTCATCATTTGAGAGAATGTCGTAATATCATCATAACAGCCTTAAAAATGTTGGCTCATTTAATTTTTAAGCTAAGAGCTTTTTGTTTCGGTGTTTGTCCTGTCTGTGTTTAACGTGTGGTGTGTTGCCAAGGAAACGTGGTACTGGGACGGCAGTAACGTGACGGAGATGGTGCTGAGCGGAGTGAAGTGTAGAGGGGACGAGATGACTCTCGCCGACTGCCGCCATGACCGCGCAGTCAGCTGTCGCAGAGCAGGGTCACAGTTCTCCGCAGGGGTCATCTGCTCAGACAGTGAGTGTCAGTCAGGACGATGCCTTTACCTCTTGTCCAGTCAGTTGGTCCTCACTGTCCATTAGCCGTCTGTTCTGCACCAGGTGTGTCTTCATCAGATGGAAGGAATAGCTTGGTTGTAACCAGCCTGTAAAGATTTGCAGCTTTCTATACAGTTGATATACAGTGCAGGTTGCTGCCGTAATCCACTGACTAGATTCTTCTGACAAACTATAAATCTTATCTAATGTTGATTTTAAGATATGCAATAGAAGCAAAGTACTTTTCTCTGACACTTTGCTGGTCTGAAAAAAATGCATCAGTTTCTCCTCACTTTGTTTGTTTTGTGACTTGCACGATTGACAGGCAGTGAC